>MU968480.1:40956682-41409308 GCA_034641835.2 Pinus albicaulis
TGAGTACCCAAACAAGAAAATAACTCCGTCCAAAAATCTCCAGAAAAAATGGGATCTCTGTCACTCACAATAATTTTTGGGCTTCCATGTAGCTTTTGAATTGTGTCCATAAATGTAGTAGCAATTGTACTTGCTTTAAATGGATGAGATAATGCACAAAAGTGTGCATACTTGGTAATTCTATCAGCTACCACCATGATGACACTCTTTCCTTCGGACTTAGGTAAACCTCTGATAAAATCCATTGAAATATCCTCCCAACATTGACTTTGAATGGATAAGGTTGTAGAAGACCCGGGGTCTTAATTGTCTCAACTTTATTTTGTTGGCAAACCAAACATTCTGCCACAAACTTTTGAATATTAGATTTAAAAAAATTCTTTCTTCACCCTGTGGTAAGTTTTTAAAAATCCTGAGTGTCCTCCTAAAGGAGAAGTGTGCAATTCCAAAAGAATATTTTGTTTTAGTTGGGAATTCTTACAAAGATATAAGCGATCTTTGTACCATAAGGAATCATTTTTCCAACTAAATGTATCGGATGTACTAGGATCTTGCTGTAATTTTTGAATGAGTGCCCATACATCTTTTTCCTTCTTCCATTCATCTCTTGCTTTGGTTATCCAATCTGGTTGGATAATAGAAATGGCACAAAGAAATACTTCCACCTCTTCATTCTTTCTTGAGAGTGCATCTGCAACAACATTAAGCTTTCCTTTTTTGTAGATTATTTCAAAGTCATAACCCAACATCTTTGTGACCCATTTTTGTTGCTCTTCTGAAGATAGTCTTTGTTCCAAAAAGTGTTTAAGACTATCATGTTCAGTTTTTACCTTGAAGTGTCTTCCCATTAGGTAAGTTCTCCATTTCTTTAGTGCATGCAGTATTGCTAACATTTCCTTCTCATAAATAGGTTTCTGTAAATACTTTCCTTTGATTGGACGACTTTCAAAAGCAATGGGTCTTCCTTGCTGCATTAAAACTGCACCAATTCCATTTCCTGAGGCATCACATTCCACAATAAAGGTTTTTGTGAAGTCTGGCGTAGCTAAGACCGGTGCTAGGCACATTGCCCCTTTAAGATGTTCAAAGGCCTTAGTTGCTTCAGGAGTCCATGAAAATGCATCTTTCTTCAATAATGTTGTTAGAGGTGCTGCTATTCTCCCATAATTCTTAACAAACTTGCGATAATACCCTGTTAACTCGCGAAATCCTCGCAATTGCTTTATGGTTGTGGGGAATTTATATTCCTTAATGGCTTTCATTTTGTTAGGGTCTACCTTAACACCCTCATGAGATACAATATGACCCAGATATTCCACCTCTTGTACTCCAAAGAAAAATTTGGATGATTTTTCATATAATTGTTTCTCCTGCAATAGTTTGAGCAACCTGTCAACCTGTTGAACATGATCCTTCCAAGACCTGCTATAGATTAGTATATCATCAAAAATACTAGCACAAATTTTCTAAGGATTTTAAAATGGAATTCATCAATCCTTGAAATGTAGAAGGTGATTGGTAAGGCCAAAAGGCATGACCAAAAATTCATAATGACCCTCATGAGTTCGAAATGTTGTTTTCGGAATATCTTAAGTCTTCATTCTAATTTGATGATATCCTAAACAAAGATCCAACTTGGTAAAATAAATTGTACATGTAATTCATCCAATAATTCATAAATCACAGGAATGGGAAATTTATCTTTAATATTGAGCTTATTGAGCTCCCTATAATCCGAACACATGTGCCATGATCCATCCTTCTTGTGCACTAATACTACTGGAATAGAGAAACAACTTTGACTAGGTTGAATTATACCAGCCTCTAATATTTCTGCAATCATATGTTCAATTTCACTCTATTGGACATAAGGATATCTATAAGGCCTGGTTTGGAGGAACACTTCCTGGAATCAAATGGATAGCATGATCATGATCACGAATGGGTGGGAGTCCTTTGGGAGTTTCAAACACCTTGGAATTATTGTCCAAGACTTTTTGGAGATCTACAGAAATAGATGATTTTTATGTTGGAACTTCTAGTGAGCATAATTGTGCAATTATGCCTCATTGTTCTTTATTTAGAAGAATTTTGATGACATTAGAGCTTATTATCTTTCCTGGCTTCCATGTGATACCTCGTAATTCGACATCTTTTCCTTCCGAAAAAAAAATTCAAGAAAAGTTCTTGAAAATTAAAAGATACCGTCCCCAAGGATTGTAACCATTGTACTCCTAGTACAACATCAACACCTCCCATTGGAATGGAAAGCATTGGACTATTCAATACATATTCCCCAATGGTTAGCTTGATATTATGACATTTTCCAGAGAAATTTATAGTTCCTCCATTTGCAACCACCACTTGACATTCTGGTGCTGGGTATAGGAAACAATTCAATTCCTTGGCTACTTTACAATGAATAAAATTATGGGTAATACCCGAATCAATCAACACTATTACCTTTTTCTTCTTGATATGTCCTTCTATCTTGAGAGTTTGAGGAGTGGTAATACCTGCCAACACATTACACGATATGGTCAAACTCATTTCTTCTTCTTCTAGCGTTGCTTCGTAGTGTATATCCTCTTCTTTTGAAGTTTCTTGTTCATAGTCTTTCTCCTCTTCACAATCTATTTAAAATAATTTCTTCTCATCACACTTATGAACTTTAGTATGTTTGCTATCACAATTGTAGAAAAGCCCTTTTGCTCTTTTTTCTTCCAATTGTTGTGGTGTCAACCTTGTAGGTTGTGGAAGACTAGGAGTAGCAACACTTCCATCTTTATAGATGTGAGTGGTAGGCTTCCTTGTCGCCATAATTTTACATTCAATTTTTCTTGCCAATCTGAA
Source organism: Pinus albicaulis (assembly GCA_034641835.2). NCBI lineage: Eukaryota > Viridiplantae > Streptophyta > Pinopsida > Pinales > Pinaceae > Pinus > Pinus albicaulis. The sequence continues at coordinate 40,959,536 of MU968480.1, forward strand.
TGCCTTCTCCAATCAATCATGTTGGATGTTATCCTTTAAAGTCCCTATGAATACAACAATCTTGTGTTCCTCTGAAATATCAGTTACCCTTATATTCAAATTTTGGAAGTCCTCAATTTGCTCCACCACTGAACCCTTTTGTTTGAGATTTATCAATTAGCTAAAGAAGGTGTTGCTCTTTGTATCCTCATAATGTGCTATCATTTCCTCCATAAAAATTGACCAAGTGACAATTTTTTTACGGGAGAAAAGCCATCGATACCATACAAATATATTTTGTTCTAAATGTAAAGTTGCCATGTGTACCTTTTGTGTGTGTTTTCACATTATTGAGATCAAAATATTGCTCCATCTGTAGTATCCATGTTACAGGATCCTTGCCATCAAACTTCCTCATATCCATCTTTGGAATATGGTGGTTCTTCCATCCAACATTAGAGTTTATAAAATCATGATTAACATTTATTTTTTTCTCATCATGAGTTTCCTCTACTATATTTTCACCATTAGGAAACATTTCTTATATCAAATTTGTCAAACCTTCCATTACTGCTTTTAGATCATTCTTCATGTTTTCCATGTTGTCTTTCATGTCATCCATCTTAGCTTCCATGCCAGCTTCCATGCCATCCATATTAGGTTCCACACCTTTCTTCAAACCATCCACCTTCGCTTCCAGGCCTTTCTTCAAAACTTCCATTTCATTTTTTGTTGCTCTTTGCGAGAGCGAAATTTGGTGCACTTGCTCTTTTAATTTTGATAATCATGTTGCAATTCTTCATCTTCATGATTCAAAGTAGAGTACTCTGAGGGCTTAATGGGTGTTGAATTATTTTTAGAAGGAATTTTAGAACCTAATACTGATATCTATGCTCAATAGGCCTTTGGAATCACTTAAAACTGATTTTTCAAACAAGACTTATGCAATTTGAAAATCAAATACACACATTTTTTTATTTTTATTTTGAGGAGCTTGATATTGAAACTGCATTATCTGTGTGATTTTGGATCTTCAATATCTTAAATTTTTCATTGCAGTAGCCCTTTGAATCTTCTTTTGAATGCCACAGGTCTGACCTAATTTGGATTCTTGAAGACAAAGTTATGCCCAATCTCCTACGATGACCTAATTATGGACCAGTTCAATAGAGCACACTTGTATGACTTTCCACGTCTCACTATTTCTTCCTTTGGCTTTGAAATTGATATCAAAGAAACTACATTCTGTTTACTTGCGGTGACTTTTTACAAAATTCCAATCCAACGCTCAGAGAAAGAGTTATGACGATTTTCCCACGGTCACCTCTTTGAGATGAAATTCGGGAGCCTAAAAAATCCCTAACTTCCACAGACCATATCTTCGAAATATTGTGAATCAAACTCTGAAATTTTTCCACGGCGTTTCTTGGGATTATGGCTTTTCTCTATGAAAATTTTAGCTTCGGAATCATCGTATAAATTTTTTTATAGCGCAAATACCACGATGACCTGTTTAGGTTAAATTCAAGAGCCTGCAAATATCCCTAACTTGCACAGATCATATCTGCGAAAATATTGCGAACCAAGATCTATAATTTTTTCATGGCGTTCCTTAGGATTTCAGATTCACTCTATAAAAATTTCAGCTTCAGAACCTTCGTATAAAAAAATTTATAGAAAAATTTCCATGATGACCTATTTGGAGCAGAAAAACTCTAGAATCCAAACCTCTGATACCAAATGTTAGGAAACCAACTCCAAAAATAGAAGAGAAGAGAGATCAATGCCTTAGAAATCAGCCACTTCGAGGGGGAAACCTCCAATACATTACATAAATGAACAATTCTTGGATGATACAAATGACCAAAACCTCCTTCTATATATAAGAGTCCATGGGGCCACAATATAATCCTAGCTGACCTAACAATAATAATGTAAGGGCACAATAATAACAATATTGGGGTTATAGGGGTACAACAATAACAATAAGGGGGATACACTAATAACAATAAGGGACTAAACTAGTAATATAGGGACCTAACAAGCTCTTCATGGGATTGATGTGGAAGTACACTTGTTCCTCAACCTGAAACTCCTTAAACATATTATTATGATCTGCATAAATTTTATGTTTGTCCTGTGCTGCCTTTAAATTCTTCTTGATTATCTGCATTTCCTATTCCATCTCTACCAACATATCTATTCCTACTAACACCTTGTTCACTAGATCACTCGAAATGATGAGAGTATTACAACTCCACCCATAGAGTGCCTCAAGAAGACTCATACTCAATGACTCCTGGTACCCATTGTTATAAGAAAACTCAACCAGTTGAAGATACTCTTCACACTTTTGATGCTCGTGCATTACATACGTCCTCAATGTGTCCTCCAAAATCCTTTTGACCTTCTTTGTTTATCCATTTTTTTGCGAACGATAAGTTGTGTTAAAGACCAACTCTGTCCCCAAACCTGCAAACAACCCCTTCCAAAAATTGGATGTGAACTTAGCATCCCTGTTCAACATAATATTCTTCGGAACATCATGGAACCTCACTATATATCCAATGAATACATGTTCTACATCGCTAGCTGAATAAGTAGACTTCACTGGAATGAAGTGTGCTACCTTTGTCAACTTGTCTACCACAACCATGATAGAATCATGTTTTATAGATGTCCTCGATAAACCTGTGATGAAATCCATGGAATGACCTCCCACTTCCACTCTAGAATCAGAATCAGTTGTAGTACTCAACCTAGATGCTTGAATTCTTCTTTCACCTGCTAACAGTCCAAGCATCTAGGAAAAAAAATCTGCCACTTCATTCTTCATATTTATCCAATAATAAAACTTATTCACTGTCGTCAATGTCTTCTGGTATCAATGGTGACCTGGATATGGTTTTGCATGAAACTATCACAATATGGTCTTCTTGAGCTCATTGTCATTCGACACATATATTTTATCCCTAAATATGACCAAATCATTTATTTCAAGATGATAGTCCACATTCTGATCACATGTGCCCTACTGTAATGTAATATTCCAAATTTTTCTTTCAATAAATTGGAATATTAAATTTTGTTAATTTCACTTATGAGTTGAATAATTGGGTGAGGAGGACCAAACACAATAAAAACATGGATGGAATCCCTCTTAGTATGAAAGGGGATCATTAGTGGAACTAGATTTCACACCCTCATGTGTGAAAGGAGATATTTGCAAGAAGACAAGGTCAAGTTTGACCAAGTCAAACAGCGCTGCCTAAGAGGGTGTAGCTTTCTTGGGAAGACAACACAGAGAAAGAGGAGGGAAGTTTCCTTGATGAAGGAAACCCTAAAGAGTGGGACCCATGGAGAGGGAGCTCTCATTGTTTAAAAGGAGGGCAAGGCAACCATTGTTACTCATGCATATGATTATTGATTTCTTGTCTGCTTAGACTATTTGCAGTCTCCATTTGTTTAGCTAAGCTGCTGTGCTGATTAGCACAAGGATTTCTTGTTTAGGAATCCTTCTCCTTTCTTGAGAAGCCTCTTGAAGGAGTTGTATTTATTTGCCTCACATCCAAGCTTGAGGCCAAGCATCCTTCTCCAGTACAATGTTATTTTTGCAGCAGAATAATGTTGTGTTGCAGGGTGTTGTAGTGAGGGATTACAACACCTCTTCCATCACTTGTTTTTTAGAGGAGGAGTCTCTCTTTCCTTTGTGAGATCAGTTTGGAAGCCATTGGAGCTTATTACAGATCTTGGCATTGGGCCAACTCATTCCCTTGCCCCTATAGCACAGTTTGCTTCAGTAACTGTGTTATTCTCATTGAGCATTTGCTGTGGGGTTTTGCATTGTTGATTGGAGGGTGAGATTTCCAGTGATAGGATCAAACTTCACTTGGAGAATCCATTGGAGGAGTTCTACTTTAGATTTTTCATCATCTTCAACCTTCTCTATTCATTTCCAGTTTTGAGTTGCAGTTGCTTCCCAGCAACTCCGTCATTTTTTCCATTTTGTATATTTCAGCCAATAATTCTAAGGATTGTTGTATTATTGTTTTCAGGGGTTGAGAGCTTTCTCCCCCTTATTTCTTGATCCATATATTGTCATATCTTTCTGTTATTATGTTATATGGAGCAGTGCCTCTTATAAACTGCGTCCTCTTAGCCTGCAGAAATACATGTGTAGCAGTGTTTCTTCTATTTCTTATGTACAAGTCCCTTTGAGGCTCCATTACTTTCTTGAGTGATTCTTTCCTCAAGGATTTATTTACCATTTTCTGCTATAATTATACATTTGTTGGCTATAAATATCTTCATGTGTTCATGGCTATAAAATAACGTTGTTTCTCCATCATTGGTTCATGCATTTGCTACAGTCCCTTCATCGGGCACTTTTATGAGGTAACTAGGTGTGGGAGACCTGTTTAACCCACCTAGAAGGATTTATTTTGAGCCATATCTTGGATTTCGGTATTATATACATTTATCTAAGGGATCCAGGTCCTGCATTCAAATCTTGTAGCATCCATTCCTGGAAAATGCGTTTTCCAGTCATGCCTTGCTAGCAGTTCCCATTTTGGGATTACCTGTCATCTTGTTGTCCTGCCTGTAAGATTTGGTCCTGTAAATATGTACCATATGATCTCATTGTAGAAACATGGTCCATTTTCACTCTCTTACTGACAGCATCTGCAACCTTGTTCTCTTTACCTTTAACGTACCAGATCTCAAAGTAAAACTCACTAATCGTGGCCAACCATCTAGATCTATTGACATTCAGATTCGATTGGTCAAATATATACCTCAATCCACTATGATCACTCATCAATACAAACCTCCTACCAAGAAGATAGTCTCTCGACATCTTCAATGTATGGACGATTGATGCCAACTCAATATCATGTGTCATATAATTATGCTCGTGCTCATTCAATTTCCTTGATTCGTAGAAAACCACCTATAAGGAATCTGCTAAGGCCTCTCTTGCAAGCATATGTGCACATAAAATATTCTTTGTTTGGATCTGCAATCTTAATAATTGGAGCATTAGTCAACAACTGCTTCAACTACTCAAGACTTGATGCACATTCCTCTTTCCAATCGAATTTATTACCTTTCCTTTGCAACGATGTAATAGGATAAGGAATATGTGAGCACTTCTTGATAAACCTCCTAGTATAATTACCTGCTAGTCCCATGAATGATCTTACCTCATCCATATTCCTAAGAGTTTCCCATTCCATCTTAGCCCTTATCTTTTCCAGATCCAATGTTATGCCTTCATTGGAAACAACATGTCCCAAGTAATTTACCTTTTTCTGAAAGAAACTACATTTGCTAAACTTGGGGCACAATTGATGCTCTCTTAGTAATCTAAACATTGTTTCTAAATGTTCTACATGCTCTTCCTCATCCTTAGAATATATGAAGATGTCATAAATGAATACAATAACAAACTTGTCCAGATAAGGATGCAACACATTATTCATCAAGCACATAAAAGTAGATGGAGCATTAACCAAATGAAATGGAACTAAAAAAAACTCATAATGGCCATACCTGTTCTAGAAATTTTTCTTGTAAATATCCTCTTCTTTGATGCGTACCTGATGATATACCGATCTCAAATAAATCTTTGAGAAAATTGTTGCTCCATTAAACTGATCAAACAAGACATCAATCCTGGACAATGAATATATGTTCTTAATGGTCACCTTGTTCAACTACCTATAATCAATGCAAAACCTAAGAGTACCATCCTTCTTCTTCACAAACAATAGTGGTGCACCCCAAGGCGATAAAGTTGGCCTAATGTATCCATTTTCAAGTATTTCCTTCAACTGAAACTTTAACTCTTCCAACTCTAGAATGCTCACCCTGTAAGGTTCCTTTGATGATGGTGTTTCAACTGGTACCAACTCAATGGAGAAGTCCACTTATTTGTGATGCAACAACTCTGAAATATTTGTTGGGAACACATCTTGAAACTGTTGCAATATTGGGTACCTATTCAATACCTCTGCATACTCAACATCTTTACCTTTATCACTATAAATATGCACTGCAAATAACAAACACCTTTTTCTATGACTGCGCGTTTCTTGCATGGATGTCACCATTCTAACTGATGATGCCTTCTTCTTACCCTGCAATACCCTTTGTTCTCCATTTTCATCCAAACACTCAATAACTTTGTCATAAAAATCCAACTTAATCCTATGAAGATATAACCAGTCCATACCCAAAAAAATATTGTATGATCCCAACATAAGTACATTCAAATTTTTTTATGTAGGCATACCATTCAACTCAAATTCACAAGCTCTTAACCAATGATGAAATTTTTTCTTTGTACCTGTACCCAATTTCACTAACCAATATTTTGCATGCACTTCTTTATTCAAACCACACTTATCCACCAATTCAGGGTTAACATAACTATAATTAGATCCAGGGTCAGTTAAAATAGAAACAAATTGATCATAAATCTTACCATCCATCTCGATAATAGATGTCTAGTGATCTTCCTGCTTTTTATCCAACACTACATAGATCTATGGAATGCTCTTCCCAACATCTCCAATTTTCTGTGTTTCCTGTGAATTGTAAATATGAGGCCATGACCCTGATTCTACGGACAACCCCTCTTAAGGATCTCCTTACCACATGTCCAACACTGCAATTTTACCTTACCATCAACTCTATTATGTTTCCCTCCAAGTTGTGACCCGTGTCTCTGTCTAACTACATTGAACTTCTTGTAAGGTGCAACATTATCTTTCTATTCTCCATTCTGAGGTCTTGTTATTTTTGGTTGTCCTTTACCTTTAGCTTTGTATTTCCTTTTCCAACCTTGCTGATATTTGGTCTTACACTTTGACTGCTCATAACAGTGCGTCAATTTCCCAATGACTTCCTCAAGTGACCGGGGCTCATCATATTCAATCCGATCTCTAATGCTAATGGTATTCCACTAAAAAATATCTGAAATTTGGATTTTTCATCCTTAAGATATCGTACATACCTCAATAACTCAAATAACTTGGTTTTATACTCCTCATTTGTCATTGATCCCATATTTAGCTCATATAATTCCTTAGCTTTGTGTTCACAGTACCTTTCTGACAAATATTTATTCCTAAATAGTCTCTTGAATTCATGCGAACTCAAGTCTTATTTCCTGGTGTCTTTAACAAGCTTCACATCTTCCCACAAGATGTGTACTTTCCCTTTGGGGATAAAGATAACTATTCTAGCCTTCATATTCTCTATGTAATAATGAACTCAAAGAACTTATTCATCTCGAGTAACCATGCCATTGCATCCTCCGAATTCTTCAAATCCCCATCAAAGGAAGGTGGCTTGGATTTATTCAACTCATCTCGAAAATATCCTCTTTCACTCCTCCTGTAAGGATGATAATGATGATGATCATATTGCCTATCAGAACCAAAACTAGAATAGAACTTATGTCCATCACATCTCCTATTTGGAGTATCCAAGAGCCTACCATATTTGATCGTGTCATCCCTATCTGACTCGTGCCGACCATGAGATCTAATTCCATATGCCCCATTAGTCATACCCTCCTTTCCATGGTTGATCTGAAGTGGTCCCTGTTGGAATCACGATTTTCGTTAGACCAAAACCCGCAGGCATTACTCTCTACTACAATCGCCAAAGTTAGGATCCACGAGAGACATTTAGGCCATGTCGCGAAACACACAGGGAACGTTGAACCCAATGTCCAACAATACCCCCCCCAACACGAGCCGGGTGAGTTTTGAACTCAAGACCTGTCGCTCTGATACCAATTGTTGGAATCACGATTGTCGTTAGACCAAAACCCGCAACCATTAGTCTCTGCTACAATCGCCAGAGTTAGGATCCACGAGAGGCAGTTAGTCCATGTTGCGAAACACACGGGGAGCATTGAACCTAATGTCCAACAGTCCCTATCTTTGCAATTCTGAAAAAACCTAAAGGATCATTCCATTAACTTCTACTTGTTTCTCCTATGCTTAAATGATCATGTCATTATCTGCCTTCCAACTTCTTATTTTTTCCTCCAAAATTCTCATTGTTTCTGCTAAGTCAAAATAATTCCCACCACCATGTTATGCAGAATTATGATCTATGGATAAATCAAATTCCCTAAATGTGGTGTTATGCATTTAGAACAAAAAATTAAATACTTTTATATCACTTCCTCTAAGAGTAAACATACACACAGAAAGATAGAAGAACCTACTTGTGATCCAAGCGCTTCCTATTCTCCTTCTTTCGCTTTTTTTGTAGCTTACAATCCAACTTAGATCGCCAGATTGATTCCTGCAAGAATAAACCAAGAACGGAAAATAGATTGCAATATATAGATTCCTATTTATCTTAATCAGTTAAATCGATTAAACATGAAACATATATTTCATTTAAGAGTCCATCACATGAGAAATAGAAACATAAATAGATACATATATGGGAAAATGAACATCAACTATTAAAGAATAGAATGGGGAGGGTACAACCAATGATCGATTTGATGTCACCAGCTCCAGCTTCATCCCAGCCTCATCACAATCAACATCTAACCAGCAGCATATCACTTCTATCACTCTCTCAATTGAGAATCCAAAAGCATTTCTTTACCAAAATTCTTCCCTCCCTAGCACTAGGATCAATGCTCAATTTATAGGGATACTAATGGCAGTTTCACAATCAATGACTTTCTAATAATAGGCAAGACATGTTCCCAAGCTCAGAGGTTTTATATGGACACTTGGATTCAAAGTTTGACACATATGGACTCTTCTAGAAGGCACTGGCCATGTGGAGATTTTGGAACAATGATAATTTCGCTCCCATTTGACCAACACACTCTTAAATGTCGAGAAGTGCATTGCAGTGCACCCTTGAATGGAGGGAGTTGCATATGCATCACAGTTAGTCCCTTGAGAGGCAGTGTTGGTGAGCTTATAAGTGATATAAAATATACTTCAAACCTTGGAAATATCACAATAGAAGTCATGAATGATTTGTTCTTCTCTTAGGGCATGTAGCAACTGAAATTATAGGGGATGATAGACCCTATTTCAAAGGTCCTGGGGATGATTTACAATTTGACCAGGTCATGGAAGATGATGCCCAAATTGACCTATAATAGCTGCCCCCTAAAGCATGAAGTCAGAATAATAACAATATTTTTGAATGAGATGCTTTACCACTAGAAAATTTGGCCCAATTTCCGACGGCCAATTCATCTCTATTCCGACACATAGTCATTGCAAGAGTGACAATTCGAGTACGGGCAAGACGTGGTTTTCCATCCCGTCGCAATTTCGACGCACTTACAAAGTGTCGCACTACCGACACTTTTTTCGTCGCTTCCAAACAAGCGTTGCTCTTCCGACGTTTCCCAAACCGTCGTGCTTCCGACGTTTGTAAACTGTCGCACTTCCGACAAAATGTGGTTCGAAGTTTTGAACATCGCTCTTCCGACGTTTGTAAACTGTGGCAATTTCGACGAAATGTGGTCCGACGTTTTGAACGTCGCTCTTCCGACGTTTGTAAACTGTCGCAATTCCGACGAAATGTGGTCCGACATTTTGGACGTCGCTCTTCCAACGTTTGTAAATTGTCGCAATTCCGACGAAATGTGGTACGACGTTTTGAACGTCACTCTTCCGACGTTTGTAAACTGTCGCAATTCCGACGAAATATGGTCCGACGTTTTGAACGTTGCTCGTCCGACGTTTTTATACTGTCGCTCTTCCGACGTTTTTAAGCTGTCGCAATTCCGATGCTTACAAGGCGTCAGTATACCGACGGCAGGTTCAATTTAAAAAAAAAAAAAAAAATGAAACTTCAAAACAGGACATTAAATCTCCAATATCTGTTATGAATTGTGGGTGTTCCAATGACTGTGAAATATTAATATAATAAACCACCTTGCAGCGCTTCGACTATAAACAATCATATAAACATGGCTCTGTATTTCAAAAAACAGGTTTAAAATAGAAACAGGGCAACATTTTTTTTTTCCAATTGTTATGAACATAATTCGATCGTGAAATATTAATATAATAAACCACCCCGAAGCGCTTCGACTATAAACAATCATTTTTTTTCACAAGAGAAAAAACGTTGTTTTGAATATATTATATGAAGTAAAACAGTCCATGAAGTCATTACATTTTCACATCTGAATATTGGAACCCAAATATCCATCCAGAAAAGTGGAATTCCCACCCCAGACAATGATAGAAAAATACCCCATGTCACATACAGCGACTTGATATAAAACCCAGTAACGGTCCACATGGAGATTATCGACAATCTGAGAAAGCATCCAAATATGCCCGAGGCATCTATAAGAAAGTGAAATAGCAGTATGTAGAATAGTAAAGCAATAGATAGAGTACCGACGTCCATTTTTCCAAATACAAATTAAAGTACCCAAAATCCTTGAACAGAGAAAAACGCTAATCATGTGAGGAGTGTGATATGTCCAAAATATAAAAAGACCATCAGACCATATCAATAAACCAGCAACATAGACCAGCATCGCTAGTTTTGAAGGCAGAGTGATACACATTAATCATTTTTTTTTCACAAGAGAAAAAATGATGTTTTGAATATATTATATGAAGTAAAACAGTCCATGAAGTCATTACATTTTCACATCTAAAGATTGGAACCCAAATATCCATCCAGAAAAGTGGAAGTCCCACCCCAAACAATGATAGAAAAATACCCCATGTCACATATAGGGACATGATATAAAACCCAGTAACGGTCCACATGGAGATTATCGACAATCTGAGAAAGCATCCAAATATGCCCGAGGCATCTATAAGAAAGTGAAATAGCAGTATTTAGAATAGTAAAGCAACAAATAGAGTACCGACGTCCATTGTTCCAAATACAAATTAAAGTACCCAAAATCCTTGAACAGAGAAAAACTCTAATCATGTGAGGAGTGTGATATGTCCAAAATATAAAAAGACCATCAGACCATATCAATAAACCCGCATCGCTAGTTTTGAAGGCAGAGTGATAACCTGTCAACACATAAAATAGTATCATAAAGAAGATACAGGAAATGTGCAGAGACATGTACTGTTGATATACGCCTCACACAAAAAGCATCCATGATAGAGAAAAAATATGTATGAACCCAGGGTCGATTGTATGTTCTGGCTCGCTTGTTCCCGGAAATAAAAACCATCTGTAGAAACCCAGGCTTGCTTGTAAGATCAGGCTCGCTTGATTCCAAAATTGGTAACCATCTATTGCATCCGAGATGTAAGGTTCGGGCTCACTTGTTTCCATTAGTAGCCCGCTACAACATCCACCCTGTTCATAGCAAAAAGGTTCCTGTAGATATACAGAGAAAGAGTATAATATGTAGACCATATAAACATGGCTTTGTATTTCAAAAAACAGGTTTAAAATAGAAACAGGGCAACATTTTTTTTTCCAATTGTTATGAACATAATTGGACTGTGAAATAGTAATATAATAAACCACCCCACAGCGCTTCGACTATAAACAATCATATAAACATGGCTTTGTATTTCAAAAAACAGGTTTAAAATAGAAATAGGGCAACATTTTTTTTTCTAAGTAAAGTTAATCTATTAACAGTGGGAATAAAATTACACCGAAGTCAAAATCATTGCCTAGACTCATGGAAAATTTGTCATCAAAAAATCAAAAAATTAAGAAGACTGCCCTCATACGGGGAAACCAGTCTTGAAAGTTTAATTTACAGAATTCAAAAATATTACAAAGGTCCAGCACAGTAAAATAATCTAAAAGCAGCCCAATTAAGTGGGTCACGAAGCAAGAAAAACAAATTAACCAAACTACTCCTCCGGCTCCTCGATGATTCGGCACCATCCTTCAGAAGGTCTAGGATCGCTAGGTGCTACCTCCACATTCATGCCACGGCTCCCCTCCTAAAGGCCCGAATGCTAGCTGGCTTTTTCTAAGCTCAGACCCGCTGGACGGGTGCATTGTTCTTCCATTTGGGCCTTCTCACGGAAAACCACAGTAATTGAAGCTGTGATTTGTGGGCGATTCAGAGAGAAATTAAAGGAAAAAATCGCAGTGCGTGTCGTGGGAGAAGGTGAAGCGGTGGGGAAATGAGGAGCAGGGGAGCCCATACGGTGGCCAGATCCTAAAACCCGACCCTGCCCACTTCTAGTATCTGGATAGCGACCTGCGTGATAATCACTGGACTGGGAAGATGACTCGGTTGAGGGGATGGAGGGAGCGCACAGGGGCTGACCTCTAGTGCTCCCCCTGCGGCAACGCATCCTTTGACGAAGGCGAGGCATGGGTGCAATCTCAGCAGTGGGCACAAGACGAGACGGAGAAGCAGAATTCCAAGAAACAGAGGAAGACATACACAGACCAGACCGAGAGAAATGCAGATATGCACCAAGGTCTAGGACAAGGAATTTACGTAACATTAACACAATAAGGGATATCATTAGCTTTTAAAAGCAAGGAATTCAAAGAAAATATTTGGTGAAATCTACGTATGAAAAACAAATGGAAGCAATATTTCATGCAATAAAAAATGGGGATAGTATATCATTGGGAGGTACTTTAAAGTCAAGATATACCATGATAGCATAAAGTATTTTTTGAAACTATGATTTTCATTAGAAGATTAACAAAAATGAGGAGAAAAAATGCAAAGTTTTAATTTTGAGATAATCTGCAAAAATGGTAAGGAAAATTTAGTACATGATGCTCTTTCTAAAATAGAAGAGGCCTCAAATTTATATCCAATTACATTTTCTATTCCTAGGTCGCTAGAAGAAGCTTGCCATAATGGAAAAATGACAATAGTACTAAACAAAAACTAAAATTTATAAAGGATGGGATGAACTCTATGGAGCATTGGGAGTAAAAGAGAGATATACTTGGTGCAAATGTAGAATATTTTTATGCACACAAGCATATTTGAATAAAAAAATATTAAGGGAGTCCCATGTCTCTCTGATGGTAGGACGCAGGGTTCCTTAAAACATCTCAAAGGATCAAAAATATATATTTTTGGAAGGAATGAAGAAAGATATTCAAAATTTTGTAAGAGAAGGTCAGGTTTGCATAATAAATAAAAGAGAGATAGTAAAATCTCTAGGGTTACTTCAACCATTCCACATACATATTCAAAGACTAGAAGATATATCAATAGACTTTATTACAAGGTTACTGAAATATAAAGGTAAGTATTACATTTTTGTGGTCATTTATATAGACAAATTTTGTAGATGTTTTTTGTAGAGCTCAAAGTACATAAACAACAAGCCAAGTGGCAGAAGTGTCCGTGAAAGAAATTCATAGTCTTCATGGTTTTCCTAAAGTAATAGTAACAAGAAAATGTTGGAAATAATTATTTAATATGAGTGGAGAAACACTAGCTGCCATGAGTTCTACATATCAAACACAATCAAATGGTCAAACAAAAATAGTTAACAAATGTCTTTAAGGTTATCTACAATGTTACTCTTTAGAAAAGCAATCTTAATGGATGAAGTGGGTTCCTCAAGGAAGAATGGTAATATGATACTATCATACTACCTATCACACATCTACTAAAATTTCCCCATTTAAGGCCCTTTATGGATATCAAACTCCTAGTATCTCATACTTTTTGCAAGATAAGTCCAAAGTATAGGAAACAGAGTCACATATGGAAAATACTAAAGAAACTTTGAAAATTATTATGGAAACCTTCAAATGACATGAAACATGATAAAACAACAAGGGGAACAACATTGAAGTGAAAGATAATTTGAGGAGGGTAATTGGGTATTTTTTAGATTATAGCATTATAAGCAATCTTCATTCAAGAAAAAGAAGAATAAAGAATTAGCTCAAAATGTTATGGCCCTAAATAATTATTCATAGGATTGCACAAGTGGTATAGAAGTTATATTTTCCTTCTTCTTGCATTCATAAGGTTTTTCATGTATCTTGCCTAAAAAAGGTTTTGGAAAAAAATATGCCAATGTAAATAGAACTTCCAAAATTAGATGAAGAATGAAAGTTGATTCTTGAACCACAAAAAGTTATAGATAAACATTTTGTATCTCTTTGACATATAACCATTATGAAGTACCTAATCAAGTGGAAGAATATTCCTCTAGAAGAAGGTACATGGTAAAATGATCAATTCGCGATGAAATACCCACGGCTAAAGGGTTCGTTTGAAGTTTTGACAAAGGTTTTGTTATATGTTTTATATAACATGCGGCGGAATAGTTTTATTGTCTGTTATGGTCCCACACAGTGATCAAATATGAAGGGCAGGTCCGAATTTCAATTATAAGGGCATATATCTATGTCGCCCTTCCATAATGAAAAGATTTAAAAAAAAAAACTTTTCAATTGACCACAATAAATTATTTTTACATTTCATTTTCAGAAAGACAAAACCATCAATCTTTATATTAATAAAAGACTGTTACATATACAACAATGAAGAAGGCTCCATCTTTCATTGCTCAAATATCTCATTGGCAATGTTAACATAAGTCTTGAAGACACTATTATAAGAGTTTGAATACATACCACCGGGATATAGGAGATTCTTATGTGTCAGATTGTGTAATGCAATTTTGACTTTGTCTCACAAGGAGCAGCAGCATGGAGGTCTGGATTTTTCTTATAGAACTTTTTTATTATTATTTGAAACGTTGTTTATAGATATTAATACAACAATGAAATTATGAGCATGGTGGACAATTACTCAAGCTCATTATGCCAAACCATGATGATGTAAGTTTGGAATTTAACATTTTTACATGTTAAAGACAAATAGTCAAAATCACTAACAACTTAGTATGCCATAATTAATAATCATTCCCTGTTCACTTTTGTTAATAGGTTTATGTCACACGATGATCTCTCTTCTCTGGCATTTACTTGTATTGAAGATCACTATTCTAGGAATAAGGAGTTATTTTCTCCAAAAATAACACTAGCCAAACATTGATAATGCATCAAGGATATCTTTCTATGCTTCATAAGTAAATATGTTCTACTTCTAAATCATGTCTTGGAAGTGGTTGTTTTGCTGGAAATTATTCACCAGTTGGTTTCATACCAAAGTCTTTTTCTCATTTTCAGCATCTAATACATGAAAAAGATAATGGTTTAAAACAACATAAATATTTGAAATTTTGCAAGAATTGTCTAGCACACTTTGAATATGAATTTTGAAGTCAAGTGCATGATGTTGTATAGGATCAAGTGTCATTTTGAATACCAAATGTTTCACAAGAAACTTCTCAACATGCTACCCTGCAGCAAGGATTAAATGACAATATTGCATCAACTATTTCCATAATAAAAGTGCACCTCGGCCATAATACTAAACAACTACAAATGTTGTAGATCTAACAAGACCACACAATCAAATGTATTCCACAAGGCCAATACCGTATGAAAAATGAAAAGGAGTTTGCAACCAAAAATACCTTAGGCAACTAATTCAATTAGATACACCAAACCATCAGCAAAAAGGAAAACCAGCCTACTCAAAAGGCAAGCGTTTACCTCCTTTGAAAAAAATTTGAGTTCCAAAACAAGGGCCTTTATTGTCTTGTCACTGCCCCTAGTAATTTGAATGGGGTTTGCACCTGCTGCAACAACCTAAACAAAAAGGTTTCATTTCAAATTATTTTCCACAAATTTAAGATACAACCATTGTCAGTTTTGTATTTCCTAACAAGCTCATAAATTTTGATAAAAGAACCAAAATTTTTTAATACCTGATAGCAATTTTTTCACTCAAAAACTATCTTAGACTCAATAAGCCCAACCCAAAACTAAAAAACCAAACACCATAAGACCCTACAAAAATGAATAGATGATATTAATCCAATACTATCGACAAAAAGTTACCTTTACACCCTCACTTATTAAACCCTGTGCTGTTGAATTTTAACTTCAACTGCTGCAGCAGAAGGACGGATGCAACAGCAACATTTTTTTTTTGAGGTTGCTTGCACGCCATCCAGAAATTTAATTCAGCGTTTAAAATTCCTGCAAGTTTTTTTTGTAGACGGCCGCAGCCATATTTCTGTACAAGATTGTATTTAAACACAACAACCAGCATTAATGCAATTCACCAACCAGAAATTAAACAAACAGAAATTTACCCCCCAGTTTTGTAAATTCAAAAGGAGGGCACGTGGAGCATTAATATTGGATCGCATGAAATTGAAGGGAATCTGAAAACCTGAAAACCGGACCCAAATTTTTTATAAGGCATATTGGATTGAGAATTCGCGTTACAAATTAGGTAGACGTCAGCATCCCATTTTGGAACGCGAATTTGGTTTGAAATTCAATCTATTCAGACTTTTGAAGTCCAATGGAAAGGGTTCTTTAATGTTTTGATAGTTTAATATATACATATGTTTTAAACATATGTTATATATATATCATATGCGAAATGAAAGGTGGGCCATAGAATTTAGTTTTAATTTTATTTTTTTAAAAAGAGGGTTTATTATAATATGTTTTATATGTTACGGCATATAAAAATAAAAAGGACAAAAAAGCTTGGTAGTTTTTTTTATAGACAGTACGTAAATTTTTTATTACACAGCAGTGTGTAAAAAGTGAAAGACTGAGTGTAACTTTTTAAGTGTGTATGCACAGCAGTGCGAAAGTGAAAAACACAGTAGAGTGTTTTAGAGACAGAGTATGTTTGTTTTGAACAAACAGTGAGTTGGTTTTATGCACTGTGTTTTGTAGCAGTCATAATTTTGTAATCCCTCTCAGTGAGGAAGAAGTGTAATAGTTTTTTTTTGAGTTATTGAAGGGAATAGAAGTTTGTTTTCAAAGTATTGAAACTTTGTCTCTTGTCAAAGAAATTTTTATTTTCTCTGTGTTAGAAGAAGGGAGATTTATTCTCCATTCATTGTTCTGGAATTTTCCAATATTCCAACATGTGCAAGAACAACAGATGTTGTGGTTCCATCCCCAGCTAAATCATTTTTCTTTGCCGCAGCTTGCCTTACCAACTTGGCCCCAATATTTTCAACTACGTCCTCTAATTCAACCAATAAAAAGGCCAAAACCATAGCATTGAGATACATTTCATTACACTGTCAATAACAATAAAATTTGACTCAGCCATAACCCTTTCCTTTTATTGTTGTGAAAATATTTATGCATTACTCTAATGTGGCTATTCCATAGGCCAAGTAGACCATTGGGTAACAAATATGTTTCCTTTCACCTTTGAGTTTTCAAATTATGCCTACCAAATCTAAGACATTTAAGAGGGGGAACTAATAAAAAGTTAAAAATAAAACCAGAGCACACATCTACAAATTACCTCCTTAGCTACTGTCACGCCATCATTAACTATTTTCGGAGAACCATGCTTGCTCTCCAAGACAACATTTTCCCCTTCGCCCCAAGGGTGACTCCAACAAGATCAGCAAGTTTGTTCACACCGCCTGTAAGACAAATTGACAATGCTTTCAGTAAGTGTGCAATTGAATGCCAGACCATATGCCAAAACAACCCTCCATGAAAGATTGAAATAACACATTAAAATCGAATATAAGTGGACAAGGAAAGATCCACCGCAGTGAATTTTCACGTGCAGGTGACCTTCCTTTAAACATAATTTTTTCTCTGACCTGCAATTTTTTCTGTCAATGAGCCATCCTTGTTGAAGTACAACTCCTTTTCCATAGCTCTTGTATTAACTACCTTCTCTCTGTCGCGTAATCTCAGAGTCCCTCTTCTGCTTGAGCGATTAAAGGAAATGGGTGAAAAAACTAAAAGAGAAGACAATTGTCTGCCATAATTATCAAACATTGCACCCAACTTCTTCCCCTTTCCATTATTACCCAATGAGGTAGATGTGGCAATTGTTGTCATACTTCCCAAAGCAGAGGCCATCTTCTCTTATCCTGAATATAGAATTACAAGATCTTCATATTAGTATGAACCTTAAAAACATGACTCCCATTGCTAAAAACCACTTTTAAGTTGTAACAGGCAAACTAAACAACTATCGCAACTTTTGGCAACTTCTGGAGCATTAAGAGAGAAACAAACAAAGAGAAATACAACCACAATCCTCATTTTAATGAGACCGGACTATATATTTTCATTAAGATAATAGAAAGAAATCACGACTATATTAAGGCCAGCACAAAACAATCTTTAACTAGTGTCTCTCGCGGCCTTCAGGTTGCCATGCTAGAGGTTGCATATTTTTAATTTAAATTCTTGACCTCTTGTGCCCATCTATGAATGCATCCAATGGGATATCTACATCAAATGCTCCTTTATATCCCCAAAAACAAATTCCCTACTACAAGAGCACTAGTATTGATGGATCAGCCCACACCATCCCACCCACTAGAAACGGTGAAAAAGGAAACCCGAGAAAACTTCTGAAATATCTCAAGATGACTATATGGGTGGTTCTTATGAATCAACCAACCATTCAGAACATGCTCATCAATCCAAACCATGAGTATTATGTGACGATATTCAAGCAGGAACTGAATCAGATTTCTGAAGCTATGTTAGAGAAACGCTAAACTCTCACTGAAAATAGGTGAAATGTGGCACCACTCAGAGATTTACATGTACCAATTGGTAAAAGTGGTAGACAATTGGAATGCTCAAACAACGAGGTGATGCAGGAATGACATGAGGGAGAAAATATCAGAAAAGCCCCAAATCTGGAGAACTAAAGCTCATCACCAACCCGAGATTGACAACTTTACATGATGTAACCTATGAAATCGTAAATGGAGAAATCATAGTAACAATAAAGTAACCTATGTAACAATAAATTCAGATTCATCCCGGGAGTGGTAATGGGAGAAATCATAGTGAACAACAGGAAACATGCAGAGTTGCTTACAATCAAATAGATGAAAAAACACATACAAAAAACCTAGATATTAATCATGAACAAGCTTAATATTGAATTATGAACTGTAAAGGAACTTACAAAATGTGACATTACGAACCTGGTCAAGCGCACAAGAAAAAATATCCTGGACATGACCCTGGTTGACAAGTTGTATCGCTCATGATGCAAGAGGATTTGTACCTGCACTGCCAAGTCAATCAAAATCCATCATTATCTATACAATAAATACAAGTAATTGATGTAGTATTTTTTACTCTAAGATGCATTCTTATGATAATGTTAGAACATATGTTGAAATGTCAAAACATACCTGAATAAGCTCCTCTTCGTTTCAAGAACAATTTATTGGAGTCGCATGAACTTGGAACAAGCCTCCCACGATCTCAAAGAGTAGCAACTAAGTCAACATTGACTTTTTTGTTGCTACGCTGGATCAAGGGAGGTTTGCTCCAAGATTAAATCGCTCCAATAAATTATTCTCTACTAAACAGGGCCAACCACGTGAAGGTGGAAGCTCTTATGGCCCCTCCCCCCCCCACATCACTCTCAATTCTCCAATACCCAATCTATATTTCATTTTTTACTTTCATGAGCATAAAAAAAAATATTCAATAACTAATAAAAAAACAATTCAACAAAAAGTACGCAAGGAAACATTGCAATTAATGCTTGACATAAAAATAGTATGATAAATGAGTTTTTATATAACGCAAAAAAACGTTCCAAGTATGGTCATTGGTAACGTTTGTCTTATAATAATACAATATTTTACATTATCGAATTTTCTTTTTCTTCTTCCTATTTTTAAAGCTCCTAATTACATCATCAATATCATCATGCTCTGCTCCTGTTTCTTGCCTTTCGACCCGCACTGCTGACCTAGTTGCGTAGTCACGATGTCTGGTCTCATCCAGTGACGGGGCATCGCCTACAAAAACAGATAATATTAAATTTTAATTGTCAGTTTTTAAATATCATTGAACTAGTTCGGTAATATTAATAAAAAAAATTGCAATGAGATTATTTACCTGGTGCACCAGTTGTCGGCGCTGACCTAGTTGCGTAGTCACGATGTCTAGTCTCATCCAGTGACGGGGCATCGCCTACAAAAACAGATAATATTAAATTTTAATTGTCATTTTTTAAATATCATTGAACTAGTTCGGTAATATTAATAAAAAAAATTGCAATGAGATTATTTACCTGGTGCACGAGTTGTCGCTGTTGGGACTGTTGCCCTATCTTCCTCTCCGGTGGTAAGATCCTCAAGGGAAACATTCTCTGTCATTTAAACAAAAAACGTTATAAGGACAACCATCAAGGTATAATTAGAAAAAATTATAAGTGGAAATTAATTATCGTCATGGCCCTCATTGATAGTAGCATTGTCGGCCTGGTCCCTACTACAATGATCAGGTTGCACGTGAGGATCATCTACATTTGGCTCTAAAACTGGGTTATTTGCGTCGTCTGTAGTGTTTCTCCCCTGATTTAAACAAAGTTTTTAGACATTAAATTTATGGATGAAAACAAACATATTGAAAGGTTAATGTTTTACCTTATCAGGCATTCTGGATCTTGGGACCTGCCCCAAGCTTATGCGACGTTCAACTACGGCTTGATAGCTAAAATGGAAAGCGATATTTTTATCTTCCTCTGTTGTTTCTGTTCCGAAGTCATCACCCTACATTACATATGTCTGTGTATTTTTAATCATATTTGATAGGATTACAAAAACGTTGGAAGGCGATACAATTAATTATAAGATGTTTAGCTACTTAATTACAATTCTTACGGCCAATTTCAAGTAGCCGCCCTGGCCTAGCTTGTGATGGCCCTTTTTTTCAATCCTAGCTTTGGTTGCCTTTGAGGTGTCAGGAAACCTAGCATCAAAAGATTAAAGTCAGATATGACGTAGCACACTTTTATTTTAGACATAGAGAAAATTAAAGTTATTGAATTAAAGTTGTAATTTACCTTGCGGGTCTAGTTGGCATTTTTCCTTCTTTCTTTGCCCTTTTCTCTTTTCCGTCATGGATGAGTGCTCTCCACTCACTCTCTGAAACTGCGAGAGGACGCTCATATCTAGGGTTAAATTGCAATTGCGTCCTATAGGTGTCCCTGGTATATTTCAAATATTTGCCGGCTACCTGAGCCACCGCTATTCTGTCAAATGTGCCGACCCCAAAAAGGGCTTCTAGATAATCTAGAAGTTCTTTTTTCAGGTTGGAATTCTGGGAATTCCACCCTGTACGTATGGTTGGGCCAAAAATTACCAAAGCATGGCTCTCCAGAATCCTGTAGAACTCATTGTTTCCTACACAGAATAAAACCAAAAGAAAAAGAAGATATTATCATTAATTTAAAAATAAAAATCATGATAAATATGTTTTAGATAAAGTACATGAAATAGTTAAAATATTAAAATTTACTTGGGAGTTGTACATGCTTTATAGGGACACCCTCATCGTTCACCAACAGTGTGCCATTAATGGTCCCTGTGGAGCTGACACGTGTAGCTCCAGGAAACGCAATAATGTAGTTGGCCATATCAGCCTCATCATTGCAAACATGTTCAGCGGTTGCCTGGGTGTCTGCTTGGGCAGGGTGTGTTTCTTGGCCGGCACCTAAAGGAGTAGAAGGTGTACGAGAGGGTTGTTGGGCAATCTCTTGCCCTTGTGTCCCACTACCACCAACACCGGGTTCAGCAAATGCCAGAAAACGCTACATACAAAAGAACTTTTTGTTAGTTTAGTCAATGTAAAAATTAAAAATCAAACTATCAAAATTCATCTCATGCAGAACAAAAAAAATATCCTCTTGACTTTTTATTATTACCTGATATCTTTCTAGCTGGCTCATAAGTTGTTTTATCCTCTCTTCTGTTTCAGGTGTTTGAGGCGCGTCTATCAAAGTATTAAATTCCGACCTTGCATCTCGTGCCTTTTTTCGCAACAAGAGCATTGGAGATAGGGATGAAGAAAGCTCTTCCTCAAAGAGGGAATCATCAGGCATACCATGGCTAGGTGTCTGCATATTTGAACAAAATTAATATTATTTCAATTATGTAAATAACTAAAATACCTGAAGATAGAGCAATGCTGGCACTTTACATGTTCTTCCGCCGGCCTCTTTCCGCGATCATCCCATCTCGGGGTTGTTCCTGCACTGCTCTGATCAGTCTGCCACATTGCAATAAAATTATAAATGTAAAAACTTGAAAACAATATCTAACTTGAAAACACAAAATGAAAACTAAAATAATTTCTAATAAGACACCGGATGACAGAGTTAGAGTTTCAAATATGCCTTGCATTGAATTCAGTCCTGGAAACATGTCATTGCACATTAAGGCACCCAAACAAGAGACGAGTTGACAATGAAGACCTTATTGAATATATTGTTGGAGAAACATCTAGTAAACTTGTTGTGAAGACCTTGAGGACATTTTTGGAGCAACATTGTTGAAGCTGATGGTATAGCATTGTTGGAGACGATCTTGAAGGGCCTTGAAGTGAAGCTTTTGGAGCAATTATTGAAAAATCCTTAGAGCATTTAAGTAAGGCACTTTCTATCTTCCATCACCTTTTTCCTTTCAATATCCTTTAAACGATTTTTTTGATATTTAATGTTTGAAATCACGTTATAATTCCTTTATTATATGTGTTTGGGGACTTTCCCTTTGAAATTACCCAAAAATACCCTGGAAATTTTATCTTCAGGATGCATGTCTGACCCTATTGTTCAATATTTTGATTGATAGTAGTAAACATAGAGAGTTTGGGGGCTCTTGACTTGGTTTGGCTGGGCCATTAGATCCCTAACATCTACTAGGGAGAACCCCCCTTGAGTTGGAGGAGAGCTAGCCCGAAGTGAAAAGAGGTTGGTGAGGTGACAATGGGGCTATTGAATTACACATGGTATCACACTTTAGCTTTAGGACTTTATCTTGAGAAGTGCGAGATTTTGCTATATCAATTTTCAAATTGTTTACAACACTATTGTTAAGAACTAATAAGAAGTGATGTTGAGGGGTTTTTGGGTATAAGAAACAATACCATTTAAAAACTAGGGTTCTCAGTCCTTGGCATTCCTTCACCTGGGCCTAGGGGCACAGTAGAATAATTTCACACTAAACCATGTAAACTTAAAAGTAACTTAACAGATCCATAAAGTAATAATAATCATAATTCCTAATTTCCTATTGTACAATATGATGCAAATTATTCAAACATGAAGCAATGAAGACATGCAATGTCTGAATTTCAAGATTTATGAACCAATACAAGAAGTTAGAAACTACAACTTTGATTCAATACTCTGTGTCCTAACTCCAGGAAGGAATCTAGTTTGTAGTACAGAACATGCATCGTGTATTATCAATTCCTAATTGACAACAACTAAAGGTCATCTACCTCATCAATTCCTTCCCATTTTGTGTTTTTATGTTATATTCCTTATAAAAGTGTCAAATTTCTCTCAAAGTAAGCAACCACTGAATAAAATAATAAATAGTTGAGATATGATTGAGAAATGGTCACTTATTTCTTGAAAGGATCTTTACAATTTCTTTGGTTGTTTTTCATCTCAAGAAACAAGAAATGACCTAAGAAACTATCGTGATGTAACATAAGAAACAACACGGTGCAATGGCCATTTTCAAAGCCAAATGATGTCCATTGAGGACATGGCCTTTATTTGGTTCCTGTTTCATAGGAGTTTCGGGTAGAAATGGAACTTTGTTGTACCATTTCCAGTAGTAAAAAGGGAAAACCTTCTTTTTTCCATGGGAAATAATTTACCTTTCCTTTTTCAAGATAATCTAAATCACAAAAAATATGAACTATACTGCACACATTCTTGGATAATGTGAAAGTGGAAAAGGAATACCCTACACAAGTGATGCACACATATACATTTGAACACTAATAGATTTTTGTAGTTGAAATGCAATGCTTGTTTTCATTTAAATGTAGGGTTTTTAAAGCAGGGAGAAATAATGGCTGCCAAATTAATAAGCGTTTCTTTGGGAAAATTTTAAATCTTGTATTGGGTGATGAAGGTAATAGAGGGTATTGAATCTTGATTCTTGACATTGTGTTTAACTTGAATAACTCAAATGATTATAAATATCAGTGGATGAGTTCTTTTTTTCAAGTATGTCACTCAAAACTCTTATGTCAAAGCATTGTATGATGGATAGCATTTGCTTGTTTCCCTTTCTTCAGTTTAATGTAAAAAGTGTATTAATATATTGGAGCACGAATGATAACTACAATTGTTTTCTCTGCAGTATATCCAGCCCCAAGATTATGAAATTTTTTCTCAAGTGGAGCTATTGGTTATTGATGAAGCAGCTGCAATTCCATTGCATGTTGTAAAGGCTCTGCTCGGGCCATATTTAGTGTTTCTGTGCTCTACTGTAAATGGGTAATAATTATAAATGAGCCAACCACAATCACAGATTTTGTAACCATTCAATTTCCATGGATAGTGATGATGATATTAACCCTATATATTAGTGACCTATATCTATATGAGAATGATCTCAACATTGACCTTGATATGGTTGTATGGATGTGACCTTTGGTATGTCGTCCCTCTATATTTTATTCCTCTGATTGAATGTGATACTGGAGGATCCAAATCTGTCCTTATCTCCCTTGAACAAATCCTTTGTTCACTTAGCTCAAAATCTCCCTATACTGTGATTCATTGACTAAGTGGTTGCCTCTAATCACCCTGGGATATGCTCCTTGTTATGTAGAATTATGATCTACGGATAAATAAAATTCCCTAAATGTGGTGTTATGAATTTAGAGGAATAGATTAAAGTTTTTGTAGACACTTTCTCTAAGAGTAAATATACACACAAAAATATATAAGGACCTACTTGTGATCCAAGCGCTTCCTATTCTCCTTTTGTCACTTTTGATGGAGCTTCCAATCCAACTTAGATCGCCAGACCAGTTCCTGCAAGTATAAACACTAAACAAAAAAGATATTTCAATACACATATGCCTATTTATCTTAATCAGTTAAATCGATTGAACATGAAATATATATATCAGTTAAGAATCCATAATATGAGAAATAGAAACATAAAAAAATACATATATGGGAAAATGAAAAGCAATATTTATTAAAGAGTAGAAGAAGGAGGTTGCAACCAATGATCAATTTTATGTCACCAACTCCAGCATCATCCCAACCTCATCACAATCAACATCTCACCAGCATCATGTCACTTCTATCACTCTCTCAATTGAGAATCAAACAACATTTCCTTACCAAAATTCTTCCTCCCTAGCACTAGGATCTATGCTCAATTTATAGGGAAACAGATGGTAGTTTCTCAGTCAATGAATTTCTAATAATAGGCAATACATGTTCCCAATATCAAAGGTGTTAGATGGACACATGGATTCGAAGTTTGACACATATGGACTCTTCTAGAAGGCACTGGCCATGTGGAGATTTTGGAGTAATGATAATTTCGCTCCCATTTGACCAACGCACTCTTGAATTTCGGGAAGTGCATTGGAGTGCACCCTTGAATGGAGGGAGCTTCACATGCAACACAGTTAGTCCCTTGAGAGGCAACGTTGGTAAGCCCATAAGTGATATAACATATACTTCAAACCTTGGAAATCTTGCAAATAGAACTCATGGATGATTTGTTCTTGTCTTAGGGCATGTAGTAACTTAAATAATAAGGGATGATAGACCCTATTTCATTGGTCCTAGTGATGATGTCCAGTTTGACCAAGTCATGGTCGATGATGCTCAAATTGACCTATAACAACTTCCCCCTAAAGCATGAAGTCAAAATAATAACAATATTTTTGAATGAGATGCTTTACGATGTGATGGGCTGGAACTGAAGCGGAGTGCAAACCTGCATCAATATTACAGTACATTACATCATGATATTTTCATCTTAATCAAGAATTGCTGAGGGAGGCATTCCCATGCTTAGTACATAAACTATCTAATAACATGTACATAGTGCAGAAAGTCGTCTACGTTGGAATGTTGCCCAATACAGACATGCCTAGATATATAGGCCCATGTTCGGATGACGATCTGTATGTAAGGTCACCGTACAGATGATGTGTACAAAAATCCTGAAATCGTAGCCCGGATGGCTGAAACTAGATCTAGGGTCTTCTTATCTCATTCACTCGATCATTCGGGTACAAGTCTAGCCATGTGAATATATGATTTGTAGTCAAACATGGTAAGACATTGTTTGATTAGCCACCAATGATGTGATATGTTAACAAACACAGGAGAACCACCATTGATGTTAATGACTCTCAAACTGTAGTACATTTTGTAAGGCGTGAATAGATGATTTGATGTCAAATGCCAAACAAAAACTTTCGGTCAAAGGTCTGCAAGTGAGGATCTTGTCAATGTTGTAAGAAGCCTTATGGTACTCGAAGATAATGTTTCTAAGTAAAATTCTTAGATGATGATTTGATGTTGATAGGAAGCTACTTTATCGCAAAATGAGAGTTACTGATTTCAAAGACAAAATGTGACTTGATATAGCAATGTTCAGGGATGGTTGTCATGAGAATGAAGGTTTATGAGTATTGTAGAAGGATGAGTATTCACTGGATGACTTTTCTTGAACATATCATCGACACTGAGATGAATTGGCAGCATTGACCCAAAACCGAAGTGAAGTTATGATGAACCACAGGAATGAATGAACCATTAAGAATATTACCCAACCCAAACATTCAGATGATGGAGTGAAGTGTCATGTTAAAGAGTGGCCTGCTACTGTAAAATTTATGTTCACTTTCCCAAATTCTCCACGGTCATTTTTTGACCAGTACCTCTTTATTTTTAACAAGATTGAGGAGGATAACATATGCTTGATCTATAATTAAACTCTTTGGGTGAATAATGTATCGCTATTTAATAATTTAATGAGTCTAGCAATGAATGAAACTCGATTCTTTCCATGATCGACAAGCACGTCGTTATTTTATGTTTTAACATGCCTAACAACAGTGACAGCCTGGTCCTTTTTCGTAAAGTTGTCGCTCAAATCTGAAAAAGTGTAAAATAAAATCTGAGATAATCTCCTAGCCATGTTCAACTAAGGTTTTCCTTTTTCGTAAATAATCTATCTTAGTCTAGAAAAGGGTTAAAGTTATATTGATTATATATCAATTCATTTACATTTACGAGCTCGAAAAGACAAGTTCTCGGCAATGTTTTCACATTATCGGAGTTTGAAAAGAGCTAAGACTCCAGGGGTTCTTTTTTCACTGTTATCGAAGCTCAAAAAAGAGATAAAAGTGTGCTTCAAATCATTTTTCATTTTTATCAAAGCTCGAAAAATAAGGATAAAAGTATGCTTTGTGGTCAAATCATTCTTGAAATAAATGTGCACAAATAATCTGCTCATTAGTTGCAAACCTGTTCAGAACAACATCAAATGGATTAAAAATACCTGTTTCATGATAAAAATTGAATAAAATCACAGTCACAACAATAAATATGATTTGTAAATAATCAAATTACTACTTAAAAGAGTTTTACTATTCATTTTATCATTTGAACTTGTTTTTTCCCCCAAAATTCAGCTGTTGATCGCAATTGATTATGTGGACGGTTTTTATCATTTTTTGATCTAGGTTGGTGGCATAAACCCCCTCTTTCTTTCAGTAGTCATTTCATTGCAATTTTTAGGGATTTGGTCCCATTAGGGTAAATTATTTTTCAAAAGAGGGCAACACACCCTTGGGAATCGAAAATGCATTGGAATGCACTAAAAATGAAGCTTAGGTGCATATGCAATGCACTTTCTATTGACCAAGACTACGTTGGGCGCAATTCACATTTTTTATTCTTGCATTGTACCCAAATTTTTTATAATTTTTTGCATGAAAAGGAGTTTAATGAGTCTTATAGTTATGTTTCATGGATTCATCGGACTAGAATGAAAATTACTTTGAGAGAAAGAGAGCATGAAGAAAAAAACATGATTTCCCTTAATGATCTAGGTACTGTAAGAGCCCTCAGGTATTGTGGGTTATAAAAGTACTTCCATTTATTAGGTATGAGGCAAAAAATGGAACATTTGGACTTCCTTGTTCGTGCATGGGATTCGGCAATTGAGGCATTTCACATTAGGAACAAAGTGGTTCCAATTTTAGTGGAGGACATATATTTTCTGATAGGCTTGTTGAGGAGAGGCCTACCCATTTCTCTCTCAGGGTCTGCTCTCAGAGGAGAGACAGTGAGACACTATATTTTGCAGTATTTCTACCCGGTAGCAGAGCCTAGTAAGGATGGGAAAATAAACATCCATGACATTCGTGATTTTCCATTGAGCCATCTTATTCATGATCGCAAAGCTTGCTGGTACCACTACACTACATGTAGTGAACATATATTATATGCAGTATGTGCTAGAGTGCATGGAACCAACATTTTTCAACTAGGCTGAAGATGTACTCTCTCAAATGAAAGAACAACTAAGAAATGAAAAGGGAGGAAGGAAGAAAAACTTCAACTATGATTTGATCCTCATTTCTTTTTCCTTAGAGAAGATTCCACTGATGCAGCCTCAGCATGTGACGTTGGGTGTATTTAACCCTAGAGATCCGAGGATGCAGAAATGGGTAGAACTCATGGCTAGACATGCAGGCCAATCGTCCATCATGTTCTCGACTTCGTTCTTCACCTAGTTCAGGCGACAGATTATCGCCATCAATGAATATGCATATGCAAGCGTCGATTTCTGAGGAGATCCAGACTTAGCTTTACCAAAAGGCACTTAGTGGGGTGCAATCTGTAAGAATTTTTTGACCATGTTTTTTTATTTTTCTAAGGTTTATACATGTTTTTGTATTTTTATTTTTTCCCAAGACTAAACTAATTTTTTAATGTAATGCAGATGTGGGTTGAGTTCAACGAGTGGAAGAACCAATGCATGGAGCAGATGAGCCAGCAGAGAGGGCTGTCGAGAGAGTATTCCTTCAGAATTTAGACATGGTTGAGACTCTTGTTGAGCTTCGACAACACATAGAGGGGTTGACCTTCAAGATTCTAGATTTACGAATCAAAGAGTTTCCCATGGGACTACAGTGCCACACTATTGGTGTTCCTAGCCACTAAATGTGGTTACTGCATAGGATAGCTAGATCGATAGCATGTTACCATGAGCATCACTAGTTTACTTTTGACATGTTGCATACATTTTGAGGTCAAATGACTAATGTGTCTTGGGCACAATTTTTTGTAAAAACCTATAATTGTCTATCTATTTGATTTCAGTGTTTTCTAATGTTTATTGCACAATCCTATTCAATTATATGAATGTATCTTTACATGTGTTTAAAATGTCTATTTATAACATAATTCGCTAAAGAATTAGTCAATGTGTTCAAGTTTCTGGAGATGTGTTGATATTGAATAAAATCAAAGTTTCTTTCCAAAATTCTAACTCTTAGGAACATACGATGCAATGTTGGATTTCTAACAGTATAAACACTAGTGAGTTTTAATACCACAAGTTGTGAGTCTAACCTTATGATGATGCAGTTAATACCAAATTAAATGGCATCAGAGAGAAGTTTGATCAACGCGCTATAGTCAGCGATATTGTTTGTAGATCTACCGATACAAATCCATTGAAAACGCACTAACTCATTGTTTGAAGCAAAAATGGCCCACATTGCAGAGGATAGATTTTTCGTACTAAGACTAGCACCATCAACATACCCAACAAATGGTTCCAAAGATTCAGGCATTTGCGATGAAATGTAAAGCGGATTACTAACGTCAAGAAAACTCTAAAAAAAACTAAGATAGTAAATGAAAATCAATAGCATATATATAAAATATAATAATAAAAAATTCTATGCTCATGATTAAGCATAGTAATGTTTCATATGCAACCCATTTCAAGGCTGCACTAATGGAATTCCATCATAATCTACCAACTCATAGGCACCCTTAGTAAGAACTCTTTTGAAAATATAGGGGCCATGCCATAATGGCTCAAATTTCCTTGTACCTATTACATCAGCTTCCTGATAATAAAGAAGGACCAAGTCACCCTCTGAGAAAATATGAGGTTGGACATGCTTGTCGTATTGCACCTTTATACATCTCTTATGCACTTCGTTGGCCAATTGGGCTTCACGATGCTTTTCATCAAGATGGATGAGGTTAAAAAGTTGTGCTTCTTCATCTGAGGTGTTAGGTAAGAGGGCGATTGCAAGTTTTAACAACTGTATTTCACATTGGATTGGCAAGATAGCTTCTAGACCATACACCAATTGAAAGGGGGTAAATCTGGTTGCATTTCTCACCGAGGTTCGGTACGCCTACAAGGCCGGGTACAAATTAAATACCAATCTCGGTTATAAACTCATATCATTCGTTGAAGCATTCGTTTAAGAATTTTGTTAATAGCCTCAACTTTTCCATTTGCTTATGGATAATAAGGTGTAGAACTATAATGAGACAATCCTAACTTGGCAATGAATTCAGTCATCATGTGATTGCTAAAATGCTTACCATGATATGTGACTATAGCCTACAGGACCCCAAACCATGCAATGACATGATTAAAGAAAAACAATGCAATTGTTTGTCCTGTGTTGTTGAATGTAGGCATCACTTCGGCCCACTTGGTAAAGTAGTCAACTGCAACAATAATATGACCATGCCCCCCAGACGAACGAGGGTTATAGGTCATGAATTCAATGCCCCATTTTGAAAATGGTCCCACAGAGACAACATGATGCATTGGTGCTGGTGGTTTGCAGATGTTACGATCAAATATCTGGCACACATGACAACTTCTGACCGTGAGAATACAGTCACAAAATATGGTAGGCCAAAAGTAACTGGCACGGATTATCTTCTACACGGTAGCATATCCAGAAAAGTGTGCACAACAAGCCCCAGCATGACAATCATTTAAAACATTTTCGGCCTCCTCATGAGTGAGGCACCTTCTTAAAATTGTATTGGCACCATGACAATAAAGTGTATCACTGACGATCAGATAATCTTTGGCTTAGTATCAAATACATCACTGGTCAGAGCGAGAGGTGTCAGGCTAAAAAGTCTGGGTCTGGAGATAAATGATAAAATCCCCATACCAAAGATCAGATGATCCAATCAGAAATAGAGACTCGTCAAGAATAGATAGTTCCGACATAGTAGCAGTCCTATCAGAGGGAAGGTCACACAGAAGCTCAACCAAAATAAACACTTATTGACTTGGATTTTCTGAACTCTAAATCAAATTCATGCAAAATGACAATCCATTTTGAATATTTTATCCCTAGAAATTGTCGTGATAAGATGTAAGTCATGGGTTTGCAATCCAAAATGAAAATGGTCTTTCATAACATGATATAGTAGCGAAATCTTTGGACAGCTTGAACAGCCACCAAGGCAATATTTTCTACATACGAATACTTCACTTCCATATCATTGAGATTACGACTCAAATAATAGATCATATCTTCTACCCTATTTTCTACTTGGACAAATACCATAGCAATGGTCATATCGGCCACGACGATATATAAGAAATAATCACTATGATAATTGGGGGGGATACATTAATGATGTATAGATAAGTGTATCCTTGACATCATCAAAATACACTTGTGCAACTTGGTTCCAATGGAAGGGAATACCATTTTTCAATACCCAAGTAAATATGTTATCCATTTCAGCGTAGTGTTGGAGCATAAAAAGGTATCTTTTAAACACCTAATTAGCCTACATTAATTATCAATCCGGGAGCGACTTTTTATTTCAAGAGTGTACTCTGTCTGAGGCTGCAATTAACTAAGAGTAATGCTATGAAGATGTAGTACAGAATTCTAAATACAAGAGTAAACGGATGCTTGTTGTTGTCGTTCCTAGAGACAGCCTTGAGTTGTGAAATACCAGTGCCTAGGACATCTTATATATAGCGAGGAGCATAGGGTATAACAGGGGAAGTTATCAATAAAAATCTCTCATGCTACTTCCTAAAAACAGGGAATATTTATCTGAATGGGACCAAGACCTTCAGAAACTGACACAGAGAAAGGAATACTGCAGAGGCAATGTGAAAAAATCCTATAGAAAAGAAACAGACAATTCAAAGACAGCTTATTGTAAAGAGGGCCAATTCAGAAATACCTCACAGAAATAAATTATCAGAAGGTGTAGCTGTGAAAGACATATTAAGAAAATACTAGTTTTCATTGAGCTGATATCCAGATACAAAATACCACCATGTAATGGGCTTACCAATTTAAGAATCCATACATGACAATAGAGTTTTAAAAACACCCTCTCAAAGAAACTAATATAGCAGAAATACGGTTTGAGTGAATTGTGAAACATTATATCATAACTGAGCCATATTTAAAGTGCTTGACTAATCCAAGCATGGGTATTAACTAGGATAAATCCATACCAAGAATCAGTGAGCCACTTGCATTCCAGAAACATGATACAGGAAAGATGGATGAAATGAAATGATCTATTAGAATAACACATAAGAGAGAAAGTTACACACTGTGAAATACCAAAGACCAGAATCCTCTTAACAGATGGAACTCCTCCTCACTGAGACCCTACGGGCTTTGAGCCTTCATATAAGAGTTCAACAAAATGTATACAAAAAACCTTTCACTGCATAATTTTCTGATAAAATCTGGAACCCGCAAATCCTCTGTTCTTCAGGAGCTTTAAAGAAGAAAAAGAAAGCCCCAAAAGGGAGTAGGTAATGAACATTTAATTTGCCTCATTAAGGCAAGATGGCGGAAGCGTGCACGTCCATATGGCTGGAAGACTATGCAGCGTTGTAGGTACTTTGCTGCCGGCTTACTGAAATAAATGCGCCAGGTAGAAGTCTCTTCAGGAACATGGCAAAGAAGTAAAATCACATAGACATTTTGTCCTTTCCTGAAAGAAAATGGTGCTGAAAAGAGAACTTTAGAGTATTGTTTTCTGCGAATGGTACCCTTTGCCTTCTAAACCCTGAATTACGATTTAAGATCTTCAATGCTGAACGTTGAATTCCTCGATCATTCACTGATATTTCTCTGCTACTCCATTAATATCTCTATCTGCGCAATCTGTGCTTTGAATGACTCTGGAGGGTTTGACAGATTTTAACCCTGCTTCTTTAATGGAAGTATTGTCGATATACCTCCCCAGGCCTTTCTCCATAATTACAGCCTCTGAAAAATGGTCCTTTGATGTGCTCTTTATTATAGTAATAGAGACTGTAAATCATGGCAGTTTCCCACCGTTGTAACCCTACAAAACCCGCAAACTTGTTAGGAAAACCATGCATGGGGATGGCGGATGTGGCGAAACGGTGGAACAATGCAGGGTGGCAGAAAATGTAGCATGACTGTAGAAGATAGTCATGGTGAAAGTTGGCGGAATGCTAAAACAAGACGCTTGGGCATTTGAATGAAATGAATAAGGGAGATGGAGAAAAATGGGACAAGAACACGTGGAATGATGATGTGGCGGGAAAACACGTCGTGGACGAGCAATTGATCTGGACCGTTTGATCTCTGGAGGAGATCGACAGCTGAAAATGCGTCGGAGGGTGATGGAATGTGGGCCAGGGGTACGGTTTCCATGTGTTAACTTCCGCGCAGCTTCGAGGAGTTATCGTCATCGGATCGGCAGCTCTAGATCGAACAGCTCATGTGCATATCACACCACGTCCGCTGCCGAACTATAACGCGCGATGAGCAGGCAGTTTTTGAGCCGTACACGGGGACATGCGACAAACAATGTATGGAATCGCTCAGAAAAATAAAATACCGCCTACCACCCAAAGGCGGTGCGATAGATACCGGGCTGGTTTTGCACAGTGCACGGTGCTGGGACCACCGGGGATGGGTGTACTGTGAGCCATTGATCTATGGTTTAAATGGATGACAGACAGGCGATTCGGGCGATGAACGGTGTGGGCCACGGGCGCGATGATGACGTGCGAATGTCGTCAGATCTGTACAGATCGACGGTTATAAACCTGCCCGATATATATATATATATCTGTGTGTGTGTGTGTGTGATAAGCGCCTTCATGAGTAGCTCTCGGTTTTGACCTTTGTTTATGTGGAGAAAAAGGTGCAGGGGCTAGGGCTGAAAGGTGCTAGGCCTTTAAATATATTATAATGTGGGATTTCAGCCCGTCTATGCAGTTTTGAGACTGGAAGAAGGTAACGATGAGCAGAAAACAAATTTCTCAGGGAAAAATGAGGGGGTTTGAAAGGTTTAAGCGATATTTCTTATCAAAATTTCAATAGAATGTTGATGTGATCAACATTGGGTCCACCTGGGGACAACACGTTCATCCCTGGGCGTGTCGAGAACTTCGCAGACCATCTGATAATATTCTCTGCGAACTCTTCTCTTCAGCATTTCTACCTTTCTTTTCATAATTCATCACGACACCCACATTATTCAAAAAAGGGAGAAAACCAGGAAACTAATATACAGTATAATACATCAGGCAATCTCTGCCTGAATTAGAACTGGAAGTAGGGTTTAAGAAACTGACCATTTACAGGGGCGTCAAGCAAGTCACCCTGTAAATTTTCCAACTTGAAAGTGTTGTTACCTCCTTGTTCCACGATTTTTAAAGGACCGAACCAAAGTGGATCGAATTTACCATGTTTTCCTTTTTCAGCCCTCCGGATATCCCACCTGAGTACTAAATCACCAATCTGCAGATTATTATCCTTGGCATGCTGATCAAAAAGGTATTTCATCTTCTCCTGATACTTCGTCAGCCTTTGACTTACATGGTTGCGTGTTTCATCCAATTCTACCAGCTGATTTATTCTCTTGGTCATATCATGAGGCTCTTCTTGACTTTCCTGCATGAATCGGGCTACTGATAGGGCTAACTGTATAGGGAATACTATTGCCTTCCCATATACTAATTCATATGGGGATTTCCCAGTTGCTCTCTTGCTGGTAATTCTATTGGGCCACAGAGCAAATTTTAACTGGGAATCCCAATTTTTCTGGTTTTCATTTATAGCCTTCTTCAGTGCCCTCACCAGGGTTTTATTGGAAGATTCTGCCAAGCTATTTCCTTGTGGATAATAGGTTGTATAGTGGCTTAGTGTGATGTTATATTGCTGACAAAAACTCACAAACTTTGCAGATTTGAAGGCATATGCATTATCGGTCACTATTTTGGAAGGGCAGCCAAACCTGCATATGATGCTTTCTTCCATGAATTTTATTATCACAGTATCCGTGGCATTCCTTGCAAGTATGGCTTCCACCCATTTTGTGAAATAATCAGTGGCAGTTAAAATCCACTTATGCTGACCACTTGATGGAGGGTGTATTTCACCTATAAAATCAATTCCCCATTGTTTGAATGGTTCATCCACGTGCACGGGAATCATGGGCAGAGGTTCCAACTTCTGTCTTTCATCAAATTTCTGACACTTCTCACAAGCTCTTACCCGGGCAAAAACATCTCCAAAAAGCTTGGGCCAATAGAAACCAGCCTTCAGGATTTTGTGAGCAATGGCCCTCCAGCTGTAATGACCCCCACAGATCCCTTCATGAAATTCAGATATAATACTCTCTACCTCATCCTCTGAGACACAGGTGTAGGATGCCTGAGGGATCACGCCAGTATAGTCGGCCATTGGCGACTATGTATTTCTGTGATTTCAATCTTAGCATTCTATATTTAGCTTTATCGCAGCTTGAAGGGCAGCTGAGTGTGAGGAGATATTCTACTATCTCTTTGTGCCACTGACTAGTGAGGTACTTTATATGTGTTTCTGGAGTAGCTACCCCAATTCCATGTCGCTCTTCTTTCTCCTCGGATTCATCACCTATTATTGTGGACAAATTTATACCCAGAGCCTGATAGTTTGATCCAGATAAGATATTGGCAAGCCCTTGTCCTTTGATCAGCTTAGTAGGGTGGATATCTAGTTCATACTCCTGTATCTTGGCAATCCACTTCCCCCTTTTTCCTTCACTATCCCCTTGGATAAGAATATCTTTTACAGTAGCTGTAGGCACAAATGCAGTGATATGGGACTGCAAGATATATATGCGGAATCCTTTGAGGGATTTCACTAGGGCATATGCTTTATTTCCTAATATGTTGTACTTTAATTCTGCATCACGGAGCACCTGACTGAAGAAGGCGATGGGATGCTCGTAACCTTCCTCATTTTTCTGCAATAAAACTCCTTCTATTGTATGAGGTGATGCAAAAGAAAAGATCATGAAAGGTTTAGCATAATCTAGTCCAGCTAGCACAGGGGCATCTGCAAAAGAATTTTTTATTTTGGTAAATGCCTCTCATGATTCCTGGGACCATTTAACTTCATTATCTTTCTTCAGCATGTCAGTTATATGTCTAACTATTTCAGCATAGTTAGGAATAAACCTTCTCAAGAAATTAATGCGCCCTAGGAACACCTATACCTCCTTCTTATTTCTGGGAAGAGCATTACCATTTATAACCTCTACCCTCTTAGGATCTATCTTCACCCCATATTTAGTCACAATATGTCCCAGAATTTTACCCTCTTCTAATGCAAATAAAGACTTCTGAGGATTTAGAGAGAGACCATACCTTCTGCATTTCTCAAAGGTTCTATGCAGATGCTCAATGTGCTCAGTATCATTCTTTGAAAATACATTGATATCATCGAGGTAGTCTACCAAAAATTTATCTTGCTCCCCAACAAAAGCAATGTCCATGGCCCTCTGAAAAGTGGCCCCTGCATTGATCGACCCGAAAGGCATCCTGGCATACATCAATGTACCCCATGGTGTAGTGAAAGCAATTTTCTTTTGATCTTCTGGAAGTACAGCTACCTGATTATAACCAGAGAATCCATCCATCATTGACATCCTAGAAGCTCCAACCACTTTCTGCAGGATGTGATCCATCTTAGGCAGTGGATAATTATCCTTTAAGGATGCTCTGTTCAAATTTCGAAAATCTACACACTGCCTTATTTCTTCGTTCTTCTTTCGGACAGGGACTAGTTTTTCCACCCATTCAGAGTACCTCAATGGCACAATTATTTTGGCATTTAACAGCTTCTTAATTTCCTTCTCAATAGAAGGAAGCAGCAGGGGATTTATCTGTCTGAGCTTTTGCTTATGAGGTTTTGCATCTCCCTTTAGTGGGATTTTGTGCTGCATTATATTGATGTCAAAATTTTTCAAGTCCTGATAGGACCATGCAAACACATCCTTGTAAGACTGAAATAATTTTTGATATAGCTTTTTATATTCTTCTAGGACTTTCTTGGACAATTTTACAATCTTGGGATCAGCATCAGTACCAAGATTCAGGTCTTCTACCTGATCTTCCTCTTTCATTTTGCCTAGCTGTAGTGGGACATCATTCTTGTCAAATAATATTTCTAGAGGCACCAGCCCTCTAGGTATAATATTTCCCTTCAATTGCAACACTTTATTACCTGCCATTTTCTTCTCCCAACTTATTTTTGAAGTGTCTTCAGTCTCTTCTTCTTCATCAGCATCAATCTCCATATTGGAGAATTCTCCTACTGTTTCTAGGAATCTCTTCATCTGTTCTTCATCCTCAAATACCTGCCAGTGCTTGATGTTATCTGGGATTGATGGTCGATAACGTACCTCAACTTCATATCTTAAAAGAGGGTTCTGAGATGGAAGAAATGTGCTAGCAGCCACGACAAGGGAATCAACCATCCTATTCTGTTCTCGGGGCATGAACTGGATATTAAATGCCAAGAAAAATTTCTCCACCATGTCCCAAACTTCATTCCTATAAGCCCTTAGCCAAGGATGTTTGGTTTTACACTGGTTCCTGACTTGCCTTACCACCAGTTCTGAATCTCCTAGAACTTTTAAACTTTGTATGTTCATGCTCCTGGTTGTCTGCAATCCTAACAGAAGTGCTTCATATTCAGCCACATTATTAGTAGCTTCATATTCTAGCTTGAAGGACAATGGGACACATTTCCCTGTAGGAGAAATCAATAGTATTCCAGCTTCATTACCTTCTCTTGAATTTTCTCCATCAAAATGAAGTGTCCAGATTCTTGCTTCATGGCTCTTTAAGGGCTGCTCAGTCTTGATCTGGCAGAAGGATGGTTCATGAGCATAATCTTGATCTTCTTCTAGCATCAAGCATGAGAAATCTCCTTCTTTACTATATACTGGTGAATTAACAGAGTTGTCAGCCTTAGTCACCATCTTGACAAATCTAGTTTCCCTGTACAACCTCCTCTCCTGGCCACCAAAAACTGGGATAGTGGCATATGTTAAATCCAGCTTAATAGACCTACCAATTTTTGTTCCCCGGGATCTTGACAATAACATGCCAAAGCGAGTTGGGATGTCAGCCACCACAATGTCCATTACCACACTTTTTGCTGGTATTTGGGCCAAATTGACCACCAAACCTTTAATCATCCCCAGACATTTGACTCTTTTGGTATCAAATGAATAGAGGTCCTTGTATGGACGGGTGATCTGTAATCCTAGTTGTTCCATGACTGACAGAGGAAATAGATTATGGGAAGCTCCAGAATCTAACATACAGTTATGTAATAGCAGGTCATGAATCACTAGAGACACATAGAAGGGAGGAGTAGAAGCATCTGACTCCTCAACATGTGGGCCAAATACCACCATGGGTCTTTCTTCTTGAAGGTTGAGACTATCTGGGGTGAGTGCTGCTTCTGGAGGGATTATAAAAGAGGTGAATTGGGATTGATATGCAGGTTGCTTCAATAGTTCAGTCAAGGGAACTGGGATTTTGACTTTCTCAAGTTCCTTTTGCAGACTGAAAACAGGAGGGGACTTCTCTATTACAACCTCTTTGACTCTTTATTTTCAGCTGAGGGTTTGACTTCTTTTGACACAGACTTGGTATTAGGGGGAATGACTACTTTTGAAGAGGAAGGTATTTGATCATTAGACTGCAAAGGTTTGTTTAGAGGGCGCTTACCTTTGTCTGTGACTTTCTACAATGTAGACTCCTTTTGAGCAGGTGCTTCCTTCTGGGGTAGTTCTTCTTCTTGATCTTGAGTACGAGTCCTCTTCCTAGAAGATCTGAGAACATATCTTCTATTGAACTGTGCTTGCATGAAATCAGCAAATTGTTTACAATAATGATCAATTTCTGCGTCTTCTGTGTCTCTGGCATTTTATTCTTCTTGCAATGAGCACTCGGTGCTATTAATTCCTTGCAAAGAGAATTCTTCTCCATCACTGTTTGAAAAATCAAGATTTGCATCCTCCAGTCCATAAGTAGTGTCTTCAGTAGAATCATCTACTGGACCTTCCAAGTACAATGGGTGTGGTACCTGATCTTGTTGCTCCTTTGGTTCCCTTGGCAATATTTGCAGGGGTGGTTTCCTATACTGAGGATTGTAACCTCTATTTGGAGCATTGTGGAAATTCTTGGAGGCTGAATTCTTGGCCTCCAATTCAAGCTTGACCAATTTACTAGAAAGGTTCTTAACCATTTTTCTCATTTCTTCAATTCTCTCATTAGATGAGTCTTTGTCTTGGTTATCAATGTTAAGGTCCAAAGGGCTATGAGGCTGCACATAGTCACTCATATTGGCCAGAATTTGGGCCAATTGATCTTCCTGTAAAGGGCTTCGTGGTGAACTTGCAGTAGCATTTTCGGGAGGCTGTGTTCCTTCTTTGTCACTGCTATGATTATCTTCGTCCTCCTCACAAGTATGATAGCTTCCTTCTTCCTCATCTAAATATCGAATTTCTCCTTCAATTTCCTCTTCCTCAGTATTTCCTTCTTCTGCACTGGTTTGTTTCTCACCACTGGTGTGGTAATTTCTCCCTCCATTTCCTCTACTTCATTAGTATGAGGACTTCCTCCTTCCAATTGTGGAGGTTGTTCATCCTCCGAGCTTAGAAATTCTAAGGGTTGGCTACTGCTGCCCGGAAGTCCTTCTATCATTCCCCTACTTCGTTTTGAACGGAGGGACTGTCTGTGAATTGATCACTCAATTGTTAAGCTAGCCATTCTCTTCCGTTTTGGGGCAAGTAAAGCTAGCCCTCCATCAATGGAGAATATCAACTCTTCCCAGCTGGTCTGTTGTTGGGCAAGGCTACGACTCACTATTAATCTGATTAGGCAATGGTGGCTGACCACCATGTCTGTGTGCTGAGCTTTTCTTATGTTAGCCACCTAAAATATTTGTTATACCAAAAGGTGGCTAAGACTTTTTAAGCCACCAAGGAACAAATTTTATAACTAAAAATTGTTGGCTCTTGAAGACTTTTCTAAGCCTCATGCCTCTATCCCAAATATTCATTGTTGTTCCCATGTTATACTCAGAAATTCTGCTGAAATCATGAGAAGAAACTACTGCAAAATCATCATTCTTTCCCTTTCCCCCTCTTCCAAACCTGCCTTCATTTGTTTCCCCTTTTCTTCATAAATTTCCTCTATTTTTCATGTTTTCCTTTCTTCCCTTCATGAAAAACCCCTTTCCATAGTTAAAAACTCACTTGTTAACTATTTCGGAACCCCCATTTCCATTGAAAAATTATGAAATTTTCATAAAAAACAAATTTTATTACTATGGACCTAAGCCCCTTTAGGGCTAAGTCCTAAACCACTTCCCTACCATACGCTTTGGGGCTGGAACCACATGCTAACAAGTTAAGGTGCTTATGGCATCGCAGATTCTCAAAGGACGCAAATCTTTGCAATTAGTTTTGTGTTGAAAAAATATCTGATTGCGATCAGCCTCTTTTATTATGAATCCCAGGTCTCGTGTTTTTTCTGCAGAAAACCAAGAGTTTAAATCCCGGGCGCTAATCGCATCAAAAAGAAACAAGTGCACAGGTATTTTACCATGTTCCGAAAAAATCTGATGCGATTAGCCTATGTGTCTGAACCCCCGATCATATTATTTTTTTCATATAACTATAGAGCCCACCTCAGGCGCTTAAAACCCTTATACATTTCACTTCCGATCGTTATTTTTTTTGTAAAAACCCAAAACCCACTTATCCAAAGTTTTAACTTAAAAAACTTAAGTCACATGTTGAAAATATTTCAATGGGTAGATTAAAAAGACCGATCGTGCAATCGCAATCAGAGAAATCTAATGGGTTGATCGAAAAGACCGCATCAAAATTATCCGATGCGATTGAGTCCCTATATATATAAGCTCTACCCTTGCCTTTTTCCATATGACTTTCACCCCAAGACCAAGTGTTGAAGTCCCGAAGCGCATAATCGCATCGGATATTTTCTTTGGTGCGGTTTCAGTATTCACTACCTCCGATTGTGATTGGCCGATCGCGCAATCGCATCGGCCCTTTCTCTGATTGCGCAATCACATCACCTCCTTCTCGACCTCCAATTGTGACTCCCCCAATTCACTCTCCGCCATTGATCTCATTTTTAGATCAACGGCCATCGCTTAATCGC
The DNA here is from genome assembly GCA_034641835.2 of Pinus albicaulis. Classification (NCBI taxonomy): domain Eukaryota; kingdom Viridiplantae; phylum Streptophyta; class Pinopsida; order Pinales; family Pinaceae; genus Pinus; species Pinus albicaulis. Next base: position 41,000,908 of record MU968480.1, read on the forward strand.
ATCAGTGACTTTAATTGCATCGCAAATTTACATCGCATGTTTTGTTTGCCCCCTCCGATCGGCCAGTCCCCCGATTTGTTCTCCACCGTTGATCTACTCCTTAGATCGATGGTTTGCGCTTCATTGCATCGCTTATTCAATCGCATGCATTTATTCTTTCCCCCGACCGTTGTTCCTCTGATTCGCTCCTCGTCGTTGATCTGAACCTCGGATCCAATGGCCATCACTTAATCGCCTCTGCCCTCCCGATTGCGCAATCGCATCGGAGTTTTTCATCGCACCCTTTTCCTCCTCCCGCCGATTGCGATTCCCCGATTAGATCTGGACCATCCACGTGTCTAGATCCAACGGCTACGCTCCACTCCCGCCATTTGAATCAGTTTAAACCTAATTCTGCAGGATTTATTAATTTATCTTTGTGTTTCGTAGGTGTTTTAATGGTTTTCTATTGAAAAAATGAAGGAAAGCCGAAGGCCGGGAAAGACATTTCCTGTGCCTTTGAGCTATTAAAAAGGATCGTCCGCCAGGCTCTATTCATTGTTTATCAATGCTCTATGAGCATTGATAACTTTAAAGCCCAGCACAGCTCTACACATTGACAACACACTATGTTTAAAACAAGATGGTAAAGAGTATCAGTTGTTGAAGACAATGCACAGTGGGATGAAGATTGAGGACAGAACTGGGGAATTATGGCTAAGAATGATTATCAAAAGCCTAATTCCCTGGATTAAAATCATAGTCAAAGGAAATCATAGATTTTATACAGACATAAAAGACCTCCACCGCTGCATTTGAGGCAAATTGATTCCTCAGCTACCACAAAGCCACCTGTTGCCTCAAACCTTTCAAACAGAGGCCGAAGTTATTGTTCCAAATCTGATAGTCAGTCTCCAATGCAGCCAGGTAATTACTGCTTCAAGGAACTTAAATTCCACGAAATATCTGTAGAGATAGTCCCTTATTACGCAGAGCCTTAAAGTCAACAAAGCTCCCACCGAGCTTTGATATTAATTGTAAAACATTAATACAGAGGTCCACCTGTAAACTTCTTCATTGAGCCCCTCAAAAGGCCCAGAATTCATTTAAATCTAGATTAATGATCTTTTGAGATCTTTTGTTAGTTCTCACCTCCTCATCCTTCTATAAATATTGTTGTAGAATATGAACAATCGTTGGTTGACTACGTTGTTGAGCATTGTTATGTAATTGAGCTTGAAACTTCTGATTGTAAATATTATTCACTGGCCCTTGAAGCTCTATTTTTAATAGATAAGCTAGGTTGAATAGTGAAGATGATTGCTGAACTGAAACACTGGACTTGAAGACTGTAACAGGTTTGACATCAATAACAAGTTGTTTCTTGGGATCCTAGTCTATATTACTGGTGAAGTGCCCCTTTCTTTGTTATTTTTTTTTCCTTATATGTATGCCATATTGTTCACTATTCTCTGATAAAGAACAACATTTACAGATTTAGGATTTACTATTTATCAATTCCCTTCTCTAATTGAAAATATTTATCTTAATTTTTTCCTCTTATTTGTTCATTCAAGAATGAATTAGTACAGTTCAAGTAGTTAGGAATGCTGGATTTCCCTCATCCTACTGTTTGCTTTAAACATTGTTCTTGAAAGTTATTTTCTTTATTTGCTTATTAAAGTTAGACTAGAAAGTGATGGTTTGCCCTGTTTCTAGCTTCTATTCTCCAAAGGTAGATTCTGAAAGTTTCCCTTGGTGTTGGCTAAAAGCATACTAGGTTTAAAAGTACTTTATCTGATCTTAAGTTGAAATTTGTTTTCTCTTATGTGTTTTCATACTTTCTGAAGGTAATTATGTGGATTACTGGATTGCTTGTCAATTAAGCTGCTTTAATACAAACTTGCCCAAGAATTCAATGGTTGGCCCTGCACTTGGTTGGTTTTAAACAGTTACTTAAGAGGTTTTTTCTTGTTTGGACTAACTATAAATCCCTTGTGAAATTATTATCAGTTTCCACCCCTCCAACACTTTATTGTTTCCATTCCATCATTTCAATCTCAATGATCTTGTGACATAGATGACTTTCCCCTTAGATCACTCTTGATGTTTTTGTTCAATTAAATCCCTTATATGACTCCATAGCCCAATGGACTAAAAACCAACGTTATATCTATCTTCTAACCTAGCTGATCTATCCACTTGCAACTTCTCACCTTTGAAACTCTTTGCACTTAGGACTTTCTACCTCAAACAGTATTCATGCTCAACCATCCAAAAACAAACAAAACCCTTGGCCTTCATAACTAGCCTAATATCATTACCCCAAACTTCAAAGACAAATCCATCTTTACACTTATTGGAGAGATCCCTCTCCGAATTCAGGAGGGCTAGATCCTAGAATCCCAAAGTTAGTTGAAACAATGTTGTTTCTGCACTTTTAGTCTCACCAGTCTGCTAAAATTACAGATTCCTAACATTTCTGGTGACTCCACTGGGGACGCATTTCCCTTAAACACTTCATAAAAACTTGAGAGTAAAAAGCAGCCTTTTCAAGCACTACCAAGTCATGGTAATCATGGTAAAACTTGTTTGAATCAGTGACAAACTAGATGAGACCTAGAATTCTCTTAAGACTTTATCTAACCTTGAAAGATCAGCTGGCTTAGCCATAAGAGTAAACTCTTTTTGTCTCATAACCGTAGCTAAGTTTTGAAACAAAGTTAGGATATTCTTAAAAAACCATACAACTGAAAATTAACTTAGAAAAACATAAAAATATTTCAGACTGGTTCTCAATAAACATGGTGGTGGACCATAAAACCTTTTACCTCCTTAGGAGCTAAAAACTTCCACTTGGCGACTCCACAATCCTTAACAGACCTTAAGAATCCACTGGGAAGAACCCTTATCATTATAACATCTTTCAAACTTAGTTAGAGGACTGTAGGATTACATTTCAAACAGATTAGTTAACCTTTTTAAATATTTTCATACCTGTTTGAACTTTTCTTGTTTATTTGGGTCTAGAAAACATAGCATAGTGGCTTCTAGAAAGATTCACACTAGAGCCCATCCTGACCCGGATCCACCTGAGATACTTGATGACCCAGAAAGCATCCTTTGGAAGTCTCCTAGGATTAAATTATCATCTGTTTTCAGATCACCCTTGAGAGCTAATTCAATTCCCGAAAATCTTACAGCTCTACAACAATCACAGCCTGACTTAGTAAATCCATTTAGAACTAGGTCATTTGATGATATAACTCAGATAGACTTTGAGTTTTCACTTTCATCCCCTAAAACAAGTGAGAATCCTGGTAATAGAGAAACAACACCTCCTGATTTACATTTCCTTCACAACTTAGGTGTCTCTCATCCTAGATCAGCTTAGCAGTCTATTCCTATTCCATCCACTTCTGCTCACCCTTCATCCACTGTTCAAACCACTACACCTCAGCCCATTATTCCTGTTATTAATCCGCTCCTTTTAAGCCCACCCCCACCACCTATCATGGCAGCATGGTACGCTCCCGTAGTCCTCCCTGTACCACTAGTCAATCTTCCACAGGACTATCAGTCCAAAATTCCATTATATGATGCTAACAATGCTACAACTGCATCACAACATGTGGATAAGATGAATGACTACTTTGACAGAAATGAAATTGATGATGATTCTGTCAAGCTTAGGTTATTTTCTCAGAGCTTAGGGCGAGAGGTAAGAAAATGGTTTAAAGGTTTAGCCCCCCATAGTATTAGTGATCTCCAAGGCTTCCATCAAACGTTCTTAAACAAATGGGAAGTAAAGAAGAATATGCTCCAAGGCCTTTATGATTACAAGAACCTCCATAGAAACATTGGGGAAAGTGTGCAAGCTTACTGCACTAGATTCAATAGTGTATACAATGCACTCTCCCCAGAACTAAAACCTCCACAAGGCTCAGCTTTAAACAATTTTCCTGAAGGGTTTGACTCTGACATGACCTATCAGCTGAGAGAAAGAGATTTTGCAACTCTTGAAGATATACAAAGAGGTGCTCTTTCTGTGGAATTCAACTTAATGGAGAAAAGAGAAAGAATGAAAAATGAAAAGAGAGTGTCTTTTAGAGAGGAGAACACACCTTCTAATTCAAACTCAAAGATGGAGAAAATGATGGAAGAAATGATGAAAGAGATGAGCATAATTAAGAGAGCACAGGCAAATCAAAACCAAACTGCTCCTCAAAATAGAAACCAGAACCAAAATTAGAATGGTAGAAGGAACCAACCTCTGAACAGACCTAGGGAAGATGATCAACAGGTGTCTCCTCCATTTCATCAAAACTATGTGAGTGAGGTTGAGGAAACTGATGAGATAACAAAGGGAGACGATATCAACATGTTCGGGGTGGAGGATGATGATTTTGATATTCATTATGATAAAAAACAAGGTCTATATACACCTTATGATGACAAAAGAGATAATGATTGAAATGATTATCCAGACATGGAAAATTTCATCATTGAGTCTCATAGAGAATATGACCTTAGGAGCAAAACTAGTCCACAAACTCCCAACACCAAAACCTCTGACCAATCTTCACAAAACAGCACTACAACCAAGCCTAAAGTTGTCAAGCAGAAGGATAAAACAGTAGCTGTAAATTTTGATAAAGGTAAAGGGAAAAGCACTCAAAACAATGAAAATCAGAGTGCAGACCTTAGTAGTACTAACACTTCAACTAGTACTCCTGTGAAAACGATTGTGTCAAGTGTAAATAAAACAAATCAGCAAGCTGATAATGCTGATAGAATGACAGTTAATAAGGCCGAAACCAGCATTTTTAAAAGCCAAATTCCTTTAAGCTTGGAGCAGGAAATTTCCAAAATCAAAATCTATGTTCCCTTAACTGAGTTAGCTGCCCAACATGTATATAGAACCCAAATTTTGAAGGCTTTAAATATAGAGGAAAGTGGGGATACAGTCAATCTTAATGATGACCAGCCAGAGCTTATTTTTGGTCCCAAGATTGAAGGTAGATATCAAGAAGGACCTGTTCCTCCCTTAATATTTATGTAAGTCTAAACGTTCAAGACAAAATTTTACACAACGCTATGCATGATTCCGGGGCTTCTCATAATTTAATGCCTAAATTTTTGATGGAGAGCCTTGGTTTAGAAATTACCAGACCATATAAAGACCTGTACTCCTTTGATTCCAGCAGAGTAAGGTGTTTAGGATTAATCAAAGACCTCTGTGTTAACTTAGCCCAAATTCCAGCCAAATGCCTTGTTATGGATATTATTGTGGCTGATGTCCCCCCCAAGTATGGAATGTTACTATCAAGGTCTTGGGGAGCTAAGTTACAGGGGACTATGCAAATGGACATGACCTACGTGACTATCCCTGTTTTCAATTAGAATAGAAGACTTTACAGGGAGTCTCATATGCAATACATGATTACAAGTCAAGACAGACCGTAGAACTCCCCTTTATACTCTGTAGATACCGGCCTTGATTCATTTATCCTTTTTAACGAAGAAACATTAAATGAACAAATAACTTTAACAGATTTAAAGGCCGATAGAGAGGAGGAAGTAAATGCCACAAAACTGACGAAACAATTTGTTGCATTGGAAGACGTTAGCAAACTAAACAAGAGTCTTGAATTACAGGTCATACGTCCTTCGCTTTTGAACCTGGACACTAAGGAAAACGACCCTCAAAAGAACGCAAATCCTGGTGAATCAAAACAAATGCGACTAAGTGCTGACATTCCACAACTGTTGAACACGTTAGTTGAAGAGGACGGTAACCGAACAGTCGAAACCAAAAACAGTCCTCTATGGAGTATGTTTTTTGATGGATCCTGCACTAAAACTAACGCAGGCGCATGTGTTTGGATTACTAATACTGAAAACAATCACATAGAAAACATTTCCTGTAAACTAAACTTTCAGTGCTCCAATAACATAGCGGAATATGAGTCCCTGCTTTTAGGATTACGTTTGTTAAAAAAGATAGGAGCCAAAAGAATTAAAGTTCACAGGGATTCAGAGTTAGTCATTAGGCAAGTCAATGGGGAGTATAATGCTCATCATCCCAGAATTCAGGCCTATCGAAATGATGTCGTGGACCTTTTGGAAACTTTTGAGGAATCCCAATTTATTTTTGTCCCAAGAAAGAAAAACATTGCGGCCCACAGCTTAGCCTACACAGCTAGAACCTGCTTAATGCCACATAACACCAAAGACTGCACAACTCAGATAAAATTCAGACCAGTTATGCCTGATAATGAGAAATATTGGCAAGTGTTTGACAATGACAAACAAATAGAAGACTTCATGCAATTCAAAAATGAATTCAAACTAAACAGTTCGGACCCAGACTATGAAACAAATTGCAAGGAAGAAAATTTTATTAATGAAGAAGAACAGTCTCCCAAACTTGCTAATATAAATTTGTTGTCAAGCAAACTTAAAAGAGAAACAGAAATGAATGCAGAATCCGAAACAGAGGAGTTAGAAACTCTCCATTCTAAAGATGAAAGTTTGCCTAAAGGTCTGGCTCCTTTAGAAGAGTTATTCGATTTTAATGATGTGGCAAACAAACCAAAACTGGAACCTGTAGAGACTGAGGTAGAAGAGTGAAATATAGGCAGTGAACTTAAACCTATGATGATTAAACTGTCTAAGACTTTACCAGATCACAATAAACTTAAATATATTGAGCTGTTTAAAGAGTTTTCCAATATTTTTGCCTGGAGTTACGAAGATCTTAAATCCTATGACACTGAAATAATACAACACAAAATTCCCCTCAAGGAGAACCAAAAACCATTCAAACAGAAGCTACGCAGAATAAACCCTATTTAGTTACTGCTGGTTCAGAAGGAGATCATGAAAATGAATGATGCTGGTATTATTGTCCCTATTAGATATTCTGAATGGGTATCTAATCTGGTGTCTGTTAGGAAGAAAACTGGAGAAATCAGGCTTTGTATATACTTTAGAGACTTAAACAAAGCTTCATTAAAAGACAACTACCCTTTGCCCAAGATGGATCATATTTTACAAAGGGTGGTAGGTTCTAAAATAATTTCTTTGTTGGATGGCTATTCAAGGTACAATCAGATCTTAGTTCACCCTTCTGATCAATTAAAGACAACCTTTACTACACCATGGGGCACTTTCATGTATGTGAAAATTCCTTTTGGTCTAATGAATGCTGGAGCAACTTTTCAAAGAGCCATGGACATAGCATTCTCTGAAGAGCTGGGCTACTTCATCATTATCTATCTAGATGATGTCACTGTGTTTTCAAAAATAGATGAAGAGCACTTGGAACATTTGAGAACGGTTTTCGAGAAATGCAGAAAGTTTGGGATATCTTTAAACCCTAAGAAGACACTATTTGGTCTCCAAGAAGGTAAACTTCTTGGGCACATTATTTCATAGGAGGGTATAAAGATAGATCCCAAGAGGATTGAGGCCATATTGCAAATCTCTCATCCTCGAAACATTAAAGAGTTGCAGTCTTTCATCGGAAAGATTAACTATTTGAGAAGGTTTATCCCCAACTTGGCTGAGCTCCTTAGGAATATCACAAACATGTTGAAGAAGGAGCAAGGGGTAAAATGAACCTTGGAAGCAAGGAATTCTTTTGAGCTAGTGAAACAAGCCTTAACCAAAACACCGGTTCTAATAAGTCATGATTTTTCAAAATATTTTTATATCTTTTCATTTGCATCAGAGCATACCATAGCTGCTACCCTTTTACAGAAAAATCCACTAGGACAAGATCATCCTATTGCATTCTTTAACAAGGCATTGAGGGATGCTCCTTTGAAGTATAACATTATGGAGAAGAAAGCTTCTACTTTGGTTAAAGCTTTGAAAGACTTCAGAGTATACATCCTTCACTCACACATCATTGCCTTCGTCCCAAATTCAGTTTTTAAAGACATTCTAACACAGGACCCAGATGGTAAAAGAGGTAAGTGGATTGTTGTTATTCTTGAGTATGATTTAGAGATAAAACCCACTAAACTCGTCAAAGGCCAAGGTCTGGCTAAATTAATGGCTGAATCAAACTTTGAAGTTCTTGATATTAATATGATTAATGCTTTGGATGACCAAGAAGAATTCCCGACTCCTATAGTTGAAGATCATTTTATGAATTCTCCTTGGTATGATGATATTATTTATGTTTTGCTTAAATTGAATACACCTCCTGTTTTGACAAAAACAAAGGCAAGGTTCCTTAAATTGAAAGCTGTAAACTATTGCATTATGGATAGATGTATTTATTGGAAAATTTCAAGTGGTCTATTTCTTAAATGTTTTCTTGAGTTTGATGTAGAGAAGATTAAGCACGATTTCCATGAAGGAGAGTGTGGAGGTCATTTGTACTGGAAGACAACAGCCAACAAAATCTTGAGGGCTGGTTTCTATTGGCTCTTTTCCATGATGTGCACAAAATGATCTTAGCCTGTCATAAGTGTTAACTTTTTGAAGGCATAGGAAAGCTGCTACCCCTACCTCTGCATCCAATCACTGTTGAAGCCCCATTTAAACAGTGGGGACTTGACTTCATAGGATAAATCCATCCCCCATCTTCTGCCCAACATAGATGGATTCTCACTGCCACAGACTATTTCACTAAGTGGATAGAAGCCATACCTTGTAGACAGGCCAATGATTCAGTTATTATAAAATTTATGGAGACTAACATTCTCTCCAGATTTGGCTGTCCTACCAAGATCATCACTGATAATGCAGCAGCATTTGGATCAAAAAATATGGTTGAGTTCTGTCATAGATATCAGATAATTTTGGGGCATTCCACGGCCTATTACCCTCAAGGTAATGGACTTGTAGAATCCTCAAACAAAATTCTTGTGAACATAATCAAGAAACTGTTGGAGGATAACAAGAAGTTTTGGCAATTAAAGCTGGTTCATGCACTTTGGGCTGACAGATTGACTTTGAAGAAATCTATTGGTATGTCACCTTTCTAGCTTGTGTATGGTACTGATGCAATTTTTCCTAACAACCTTGGTGTACCAGTAATGAATTTGATTCAAGAGTTACAAACTGAAGAAAATGACATGATCAGAAGAATAAACCAGACCATTCATCTCCAGCAAACCAGAGAGGAAGTTTATAACAAAGCATTACAAAAACAGGACAACATTAAAAACTTTTTGACAGGAGAACATAGGCCAGCAATTTCAAGATTGGAGACAAAGTTTTAAAGTGGGACTCAAGGAGGGAAGACAAGGGCAAGCATGGGAAGTTTTAAAATTTATGGCTTGGCCCTTACTCTATTCATTCAGCTGCTGGTAACAATACATTTTTCTTACAAGAGTTGAATGGAGCAGAATTTTTTGGAGGTCTTGTCAATGGCAGGATGCTTAAACATTACTTCCCTTGATCCTTGACATGTTTTGAAGCCTTTTTTTATCTTTTTTCATTATAAATATCTCATCCAACATTTCATTCAAAGTTAGAAAAATTGAAATACAAAAACAAAATAAAAGAGAAAAGAGGGCAGATTGATAAAACAATAAAGGTACAGCGCCATACCAAAAAGAGAAACAAATCTAAAAGTGTGCAAGCTTAAATGCCACTCCTACTAAACACACTTCTAGTTAGTCAAACAGCATAATATTGAGTAATTAGCTTTTGAATTTACTGCTGATAGGATAGTGAAATTGATTTGCCAAACTGTGTAATCTTGGCTTATCAGTAGGTAGATTAGGATAGAAATGAAAGGTTCAAACATGTTCAAAACCTGAACCTAAGTTTCCAAGCAAGAGATGACTCAAAACTGTTCTATTTTCTGAGTCAAGAGGTGTAAATCTGGTTCTAGTCAGCTCAAAGTCTAAACCAGAAAACAAGGAAAACAACTCAAGTAAGAGTCAAAACAGAGCTGTAAAAGAGTGAAGGAAGTGCTTGAATTTTCAGATCTTAAGCCTTCCATTTTGATTTAATTTTTCTGAAAAATAAATGTCTATGTGAAGCTTGTTTCATGCTATAGATCAACATCAAGTTAGACTGTTTAAACCTGACTTGAATGCTTTTTATTTTTCTATTGTAGAAAATAGAGAATAAAAATTTTTTGGACAGTTTAATCCCGACAGATGATAGGTAGGTAGAGAAGCATATGAACTCAACTATTTAATATGAGTTCAGGGAGAAATAAGGAGTAGAAATAGATTAGATTTCTTGCTTTCAAAAGAATAAAATGTTGTAAATATAGTTTTCCAATCCAAGTGCACTCTAATGAAGAAAAAATGTTAGATCTGTAGGATTGGGTAGGTAGAAATCTTGTAGATGAAGATCTGTTGTTTTCATAGCTGCTAATATATTTTCAGAGCAAGATCATCCCAGCAAAGGAAGAGCAACCCAATGGATCAGGCATAGGTCTACCTCTCAGAAAGAATAATGGATGTGGCACAGGTCAGCCTCCCAGAGAAAGCAAGTCTGAAGTTCTTGATGCCTTCAAGAAGGCATCATCCCCAAGTGGAGCCACTGTTAGCCACCTATAATATTTGTTATACCAAAAGGTGGCTAAGACTTTTTGAGCCTCCAAGGAACAAATTTTATCACTAAAAATTGTTGGCTCTTGAAGACTTTTCTAGGCCTCATGCCTGTATCCCAAATCTTCATTGTTGTTCCCATGTTATGCTCAGAAATTCTTCTGAAATCATGAGAAGAAACTGCTGCAAAATCATCATTTTTTCCCTTTCCCCCTCTTCCAAACTTGCTTTCATTTGTTTCCCCTTTTCTTCATAAATTTCCTCTATTTTTCATGTTTGCCTTTCTTCCCTTCATGAAAAACCCCTTTCCATAGTTAAAAACTCACTTTTTAACTATTTTGGAACCTCCATTTCCATTGAAAAATTATGAAATTTTCATAAAAACAAAGTTTTATTACTATGGACCTAAGCCCCTTTAGGGCTAAGTCCTAAACCACTTCCCCACCATACGCTTTGGGGCTGGAACCACATGCTAACAGGTTAAGGTGCTTATCGCATCGCAAATGTTCAAAGGGCGCAAATCTTTGCGATTAGTTTTGTGTTGCAAAAATCTCCAACTGCGATCAGCCCCTTTTATTATGAATCCCAGGTCTTGTGTTTTTTCTGCAGAAAACCAAGAGTTTAAATCTCGGGCGCTAATCGCATCGGAAACAAACAAGTGCACAGGTCTTTTACCATGTTCTAAAAAACTCTGATGCAATTAGCCTATGTGTCTGAACCCCCAATCATATTATTTTTTTCATATAAATATAGAGCCCGCCTCAGGCACTTAAAACCCTTATACATTTCACTTCCGATCGTTATTTTTTTTGTAAAAACCCAAAACCCGCTTATCCAAAGTTTTAACTTAAAAAACTTAAGTCACATGTTGAAAATATTTCAATGAGTAGATTAAAAATACCGATCGCGCAATCGCAATCGGAGAAATCTAATGGGTTGATCAAAAAGACCGCATCAAAATGATACGATGCGATTGAGTCCCTGTATATATAAGCTCTACCCCCACCTTTTTCCATATGAATTTCACTTCAGGACCAAGTTTTGAAGTCCCGAAGCGCCTAATCGCATCGGAGATTTTCTTTGGTGCGGTTTCAGTATTCACTACCTCCGATTGCGATTGGTCGATCGCGCAATCGCATCGGCCCTTTCTCTGATTGCGCAATCGCATCACCTCCTTCCCGACCTCTGATTGCGACTCCCCCAATTCACTCTCCGCCGTTGATCTCGTTTTTAGATCAACGTCCATCGCTTAATCACATCAGCGACTTTAATTGCATCGCAAAGTTACATCGCATGTTTTGTTTGCCCCCTCCGATCGGCCAATCCCCCGATTCGTTCTCCACCATTGATCTACTCCTTAGATCGACGGTCTGCGCTTCGTCGCATCGCTTATTTCAATCGCATGCATTTATTCTTCCCCCCGACCGTTGTTCCTCCGATTTTCTCCCCATCGTTGATCTAATCCTTGGATCCAACGGCCATCACTTAATCACCCCCATCCTCCCAATCATGCAATCGCATCGGAGTTTTTCATCGCACCCTTTTCCTCCTCTCGCCGATTTTGATTCCCTGATTAGATCTGGACCGTCCATGTGTCCATATCCAATGGCTACACTCCACTCCCGCCATCTGAAGTATTTTAAACCTAATTCTACAGGATTTCTTAATTTGTCTTTGTGTTTCGTAGGTGTTTTAATGGTTTTCTATTGAAAAACTGAAGGAAAGCCGAAGGCCAGGAAATACATTTCCTGCGCCTTTGAGCTATTAAAAAGGACCATCCACCAGGCTCTATTCATTGTTTATCGATGCTCTATGAGCATTGATACCTTTAAAGCCCAGCACGGCTCTACATACTGACAAGACACTATGTTTAAAACAAGATGTTAAAGAGTATCGGTTGTTGAAGACAAAGCACAGTGGGATGAAGATTGAGGACAGATTTGGGGAATTATGGCTAAGAATGATTATCAAAAGCCTAATTCCTTGGATTAAAAACACATTCAAAGGAAATCATAAATGTTAGATAGACAGAAAAGACCTCCACCACTGCATTTGAGGAAAATTGATTCCTCAGCTACCACAAAGCCACCTATTGCCTCAAACCTTTTAAACAGAGGCCGAAGTTATTGTTCCAAATCTGATAGTCCATCTCCAGCACAGCCAGGGAATTACTGCTACAAGGAAATTAAATGCCACGAAATATCTGTAGAGTTACTCCCTTATTACGCAGAGCCTTAAAGTCAACAAAGCTCCAACCGAGCTTTGATATTAATTGTAAAACATTAATATAGAGGTCCACCTGTAAACTTCTTCATTGAGCCCCTCAAAAGGCCGAGAAGTCATTTAAATTTGGATTAATGATCTTCTGAGATATTTTGTTAGTTTTCACCTCCTCATCCTTCTATAAATACTCCTGTAGAAGATGAGCAACCGTTGGTTGACTACGTTGTTGAGCATTGTTATGTAATTGAGCTTGAAACTTCTGATTGTAAATATTGTTCACTGGCCCTTGAAGCTCTGTTTGTAATAGATAAGTTAGGCTTAATAGTGAAGATGATTGCTGAACTGAAACACTGGACTTGAAGACTGTAACTGGTTTGACATCAATAACAAGTTGTTTCTTGGGATCCCGGTCTATATTACTGGTGAAGTGCCCCTTTCTTTGTTATTGTTTTTTTCCTTCTATGTATGCCATATTGTTAACTATTCTCTGATAAAGAACAGCATTTACAGAGTTAGGATTTATTGTTTATCAGTTCCCTTCTCTAACTGAAAATCTTTATCTTAATGTTTTCCTCTTATTTGTTCATTCAAGAATGATTTAGTACAGTTCAAGCAGTTAGGAATGCTGGATTTCCCTCATCCTACTGTTTGCTTTAAACATTGTTCTTGAATGTTATTTTCCTTATTTGCTTGTTAAATTTAGATTAGAAAGTGATGGTTTTTCTTGTTTCTAGCTTCTATTCTCCAAAGGCAGATTCTGAAAGTTTCCCTTGGTGTTGGCTGAAAGCAGACTAGGTTTAAAAGTACTTTATCTGATCTTAAGTTGCACTTTGTTTTCTCTTATGTTTTTTCATACTTTCTTAAGGTAATTATGTGGATTACTGGATTGTTTGTCAATTAAGTTTCTTTAATACAAACTTGCCAAAGAAGTTAATTGTTGGCCCTACACTTGGTTGGTTTTAAACAGTTATTTAAGAGGCTTTTTCTTGTTTGGACTGACTATAAATCCCTTGTGAAATTATTATCAGTTTCCACCCCTCCAACGCTTTATTGTTTCCATTCCATCATTTCAATATCAATGATCTTGTGACATACATGACTTGCCCCTTGGATCACTCTTGATGTTGTTGTTCAATTAAATCCCTAATATGACTCCATAGCCCAATGGACTAAAAACCAGCGTTATATCTATATTTTAACCTAGTTTATCTATCCACTTGCAACTTCTCACCTTTGAAACTCTTTGCACTTAGGACTTTCTACCTCAAACAGTATTCATGCTCAACCATCCAAAAACAAACAAAACCCTTAGCCTTCATAACTAGCCTAATATCATTACCCCAAACTTCAAAGACAAATCCATATTTGCACTTATTGGAGAGATCCCTCTCCGGATTCAGGAGGGCTAGATCCTAGAATCCCAAAGTTGGTTGAAACGATGTTGTTTCTACAGGTTTAGTCTCACTAGTCTACTAAAATTACAGATTCCTAACATCTTATACTACAGGCAATATCATGCAGTAAGGAATTTAAAAATGCAGGCAAATTTAAATTGCATTTCTATTTTAATACAGCCAGTAACTTAAGGTGGCGAGGTCTTACCACGTCTTTCCTTCCATCGCATGTTATATAGGCCTGCACTATCTTGGTCAATTTCTTCCATGGTTCTCCCAATGATGCTGGATGAACTCATTTTCCTTTGACGACCAATGTCTATCCGTCATCCTAAAAAATCTTCATGGCTTCTTGAAGCCTGACCTTATTCTGAGTCCATATGGTTCCTTGGGCTGGTAGACTAGACACCTCTGCAATTATTTCATCTGTTACGGCTATCTGTCTTCCTCTGACCATGGAGTATCCTTCCTGCAAGTTCTATAAAAACTCGGTAGCCACTGTTTCATGGGGTTGTTGCATCCTCGTGAAATATGTAATCCATCCCAATTTTTCCAAAATCTCTCGTGCAGCATCAGAAACAACTAGCGCTTGCGGCTCACTATGAATTGGTCACCCTCCCATCGTATTTGCACACTGTTACTTCTTTCTAAACACACAGTGATTGAAATGGAACAACACAGCATGGTGAATTGGAATAATATCGTTAAGTTTTTGTTATTCCCTAGAATGTAGGGATTTGGTTCGCATACAGGTAAAAAAATATCGGGATTTGATCTGCATGCAGAAATCTGTGCCCCCCTTGAAGGATGATAGGTCGTCCTTGACCGTCAATTAAGAGAGGCAAGTGTTGAACAATAGTTGTACAGCCGGAAAAAGTAGGCATAATTATGATACAATCAATCAAATTATAGCATTTACTGAAATCAATGCGTGTGATAAATCATAAATAGATATAGAAAAGTTTGTAATGATTCAAAGATAAGGAGAAAGGACAGCTTAAGATGAACATAAGTATAGATGCGTTTATTACCCACTCAAACTAATGTGATCGATTTATAATGATTTTCATGTATAATAGGTTCGAAAACAAAGGTTAGGGATTCATACTTTCATTTGATATTTAAACAGAGATATAGGAAAAAGGGTTTAATATTACTATTGATGTGTATACATGTGACTCCAATACCATCAGCAGAGCTCTGTTGCCCACAAGTGTCCATAACCTTGACAAAGTTGCTTTCTCACCCTTGGAACCATTGTCCTTTATTTATGCTGAGGAAGTGCTAGTTAAATGTCATAACGTAGGCCATTGTGCTGGCTTGGTGACCAGATAAATCACAATGCCACTCATAGGGAAGAAGTGAAAAGTGGGTAGGCCAGCTCGTGATGAGACCTCCTGTTCCAAGGACTTCTTAATTTTTTCAATTGTCCATTGGACCATATCCCTGGTGTCGTGGCCATGATGGGAATGCCACTTCACTTACTTCCTTATGATCATGGTAGGCTGGCTCTTGATGAGACCCCCTATCCTCCATCTGCCAAATCATAAAATTATTAGTGAAATATGTAAATATTTTTCTTTTTCATATAGCACTTTCCTACTTATATATAAAGGATAGCTCAGCACTCCTTAAGAGTAGGGATGGTGGAAGAAGTCTGAACATCTCAATAGAAAAGAATATGCCCTTATTCCTACTCCATAATTAAAAATCAAAGAAAGTTATAAAATATGGGAAAGAACCAACATGATAAGGATAATCGATCATATTAATTGTAGTGATAGTAAGACAGCAAAGTCATGTTATTGATTATGTCCCTTTTTCCTTTTTCTTATCATTACTAAACAACTTTCTTAAAAATGAAAATTTCTTTTGATTTGCTGATTACAGTAAGCTTTAATTTGTATGATTGTATATAAATAGTATGTTTTCCTTTAGAAGAGTCATCAGAAATCCTCAAAATGCTGATCTAAAACAAAAAAAAACAATCCACTCAAAAGGTGTTGTTCCTTTAAAAAGAACAGCAGAAACAATCTATAGAAATGATGCTCCTTTCGAAAGGAACAACAAGAATCTGCGAAACTGCTGTTCCTTTTGAAAGGAACAACAAAAGTGATGTTCCTTTAGAAGGGAAAAACAAAAACTCAAAATAAATGAAATAAACAGAATTTTGAAAAAAAAAACAGAATTCCATGAAACAATCAAAATAAATGAACAATCTATATGTACAAAGTTTAAAGAAAAGAAATGATTTAGTAAATGGGTGCCGAGGAGGAGTTATCCCCTTCAGCCATAATTTTCATGGTAGAATCTTCCTATAATTGTTGGTAGAAGGATTCTCGAGTAAGTGGTTTATGATACAATCGTACTCGATGACCGTTTTCTTTGAAGGAATGTCCAGATCCATCAATGGTGGTTAATGTAATAGTGTCATTGTCATGCACTTTTTGTATTTCATAAGGTCCGAGCCATCATGTATGGAGTTTCCCTAGAAAATCCTGGAACCTAGAATCATATAGGAGTGCCCAGTCTCCTTCGTGGAATATTTTTTCTTTGATAAGGGCGTCATGCCATTTTTCTCTCTGTTGTTGAATTAACGTTGTGTGCTGAAGAGCAGAGAGGCTAATTTCATCTAACTCATTAATTTTTTGCAGTCTTTTGGCCTGGGCTTCATTTAAATCTAGACCCATCTTTTGGGTTGTTCTTAATGTCTGAATTTAAAACTCTATTGGAAAGATGGGCTCTTTTCCAAATACCAATTGATATGATGAATATCCCATAGTGGGTCTCCATGTTGTTCGGTATGCCCACAATGCTTCTGGCAATCTGTAGGCCCAATCACGTCTGTGTGAGGCAACGGTTTTTTGTTAATATAGATTCAATCACTTTGTTCGTGCTCTCTACTTGGCCATTTGCCTGTGGGTGCTATGGGGTTGTAATCTTGTGCTGAATGTGGTAATTGGCCATATCGCACAAATATTTGGAAAAGAAATTGTATTACAGAGTCCTCTATAGCTTTTGAAATTGCCTCTGCTTCAATCCATTTAGTGACATACTCGGTTGCAACTAGGATGTATGTTTTTTGGTTTGATGGGGGGCTAATAGGGCCAAAAAAATCGAGTGCCCAGCGTTCAAATGGTTCAATTACTAGTAGAGGGCTCAAAGCATTTCATCAGACTGCCCAGGGCAACCTGCCCTTTGACAGCTATCACAGTCCTGCACAAATTTTTTGGCATCTTTAAAGATGGTAGGCCAATAATAGCCTGTTCGTAAAACCTTATTGGCAGTTCTACGATCTGTAAAATGCCCGCCACATGGCCCATCATGGCATGCTTTCAAAATATCAAATACCTCATCCTCCCGGACGCATCTCCTTATTTGCATATCTGCCCCTGTATGAAATAGGTATCCCCCAATCCAAGAGAATCGAGTACTACACTATATTATCTACTTTCATTCATTAAGGGATAGATGTTTAGGTAGTTTACCTATTGCCAAATAATTTGCTATATCAGCATACCATGGGGTTCTGACAGTAACAGCAAACAAATTTTCATCTGGGAAGTGGTCTTCAACTGCTTCTGTATCTATTGGCTTTGGCATTCTTGATAGAAAATCAGCTACAGGGTTCTCTTTTCCAGGTCGATCTTTGATTGTTATGTCGAATTCCTGCAATAAAATCAACCATCTTGTCACTCTTCCATTTGTAACAGGTTTATTTGCTAAAAATTTAATGGCAGAGTGATCAATATATAGTATTACAGGATACCCAGTTATATAATGTCTAAACTTATTTACAGCATGTACTATAGCTAAAAATTCCTTCTAAGTCACAGTATAATTTAATTCGGCAGGGGATAGATTTTTGCTAATGTAATAGATTGCATATGGTTTTTTGTCTTCCTCCTACCCAAGCACTGCTCCAATTGCTATGTCTGAGGCATCGGATGAAATTTGGAATGGCAAATTCCAATTTGGGCCCCTTAGCACTGGGGCTGTTGAAACAAGCTTTTTCAGATCGTTGAAGGCATTGTCACATTTATCTGTCCAAATAAAATCAAAATTTCCAGTTAGTGCATATAATGGTGCAGCTATTCGAGAATAATATTCTATAAATCTCCTATAATAACCAGAAAATCCAAGAAAGCTATGTACCTCTGTTTGTGTGGTGGGTGTGGGTATTAACAAAATTATCTGAATTTTAGCTGGGTCCACCTGAATTCCAGCTGCTGAAATATAGTGCCCTAAGATAACTCCTTCGGTCATCATCATATGACACTTTTCATGGCTTAAACAAAGTCTAGTGTCAATACATCTTTGCAACACCTTTTCTAAATTTTCTAATGCTGGCTCAAAATCATCCCTGTAAGGTGTAAAGTCATCGATATATACTTCGAGCCCTTCATTTATTAAATCTACAAAGATACTGAGAATGGCCCTTTGGAATGTAGCAGGGGCATTGCATAGGCCAAAGGGTAAGACTCGGTAGGAAAATTTCCCTCATGGACAAGTAAAAGTAGTTTTGTCTTGGTCTTCAGGGGCAATCTGGATTTGATTGTACCCACTGAAGCCATCGAGGAAGGAAAAGAATTTCTTTCCCGCCAATGTGTCTAATACCTGGTCAATGAAAGGAAGGGGAAAGTGGTCTTTCTGGGTTTCCTTGTTAAGTTCATGGTAATCTACACATATTCTCCACTTTCCGTTCTTCTTTGGTACCACTACTAATGGAGAGACCCACTTGCTATCAGATATTGGGTAGATGAAATTAACATCCAATAGCTTTTGTAATTCAACTTTCACAATATCTTTAAGGTGAGGGTTTAGTCTTATTTGGTGTTGGCAAATGGGTCTCGCATATTTTTCGATATAGATGTGGTGTGTACAAAATTGGGGGTCAATTCCCTTCATGTCTGGGTAATCCCATGTAAAGGCTGCTTTGTATTTTCATAATAATTGGACCAAATTCTCTTCTTGTTTAGCAGTCAGATTTTTGTTAATGTTTAGAGTTTTTCCCGGCTCAATTTCTACAATCTTACTATTGTACACAGAAGTAGTGGGTATTACTTGATCAGGAATGTCTTTCAGAGGATGTTCTTCTTCCTTATTATCAAATGCTGCCTTGATCATGTGACATTGTAGATGGGATCTGATTTGTGGTTTATTAATAAAACTATTGATGATATCATTCTCTGTTTGGTCTTTAAAATCAAGAGCATATTCTATAGTTAGAGGTGATCTCATATTTTTCATAACATATGATACAGGTTGTTTTCTTGTTTTGATTATTGATAGGCTTAGCTGGGCTAGGGGATATAAAGCTAAATTATTGACACAATTTCCCCTTATTATTGTCGTGTTGCCTGGTCGGAATCCAATATAAGCATCGACAGTTGCCAACCAAGGTCTACCTAAGATTAACGTGTGTCCATCTAGCTGGTTCTTTGGATTGATAACTAAGAAGTCAACAGGGTATTCCCAGGAATCTACAGATACCATTACATCTTGTAGTGTACCCTCTGGTTTGACTACCGATCGATCGGCCAATTCCAATAAGGTGGTTGTTGGTTCTAGCGATGTAATGCCAAGTTTTTGACAGGTTGTGGTTGTTAGGATATTGATTGCTGCTCCCAAATAAACTAAGGCATTTGGAAACAATTTCCCATGGATTTGCACTGTCACTATGGGATTTCCTGGGTCTTCATATTTTATAGGTGTTTCCATTCTTGATAATAGGTCAGATTATAAAGTACCGAATATTTGGACAGTTGGATTGGTGGTTGTTCTCCTCTTTGGCTTCTTTACGCATAATTCCTTAATGGTTTTTGCATGTATAGGGATGTCTTGGATAGCTTGGAGGAGAGGGATTTTTATACAATTTTTTTTTAATTCTCCCAGAAGATCAAAATTAGGATATTCTAATGGGCGTGGTATGATTAATCGTTCTGGGAATGGTGGAGAGGAAGTTGTTACTTGTTGTTGATTTTGTTGTTGAACCTCCTTCTCTTTTTGTAATGTTTGTTTTACAGGTAACAGATCTTCAATATGAACATTATTGTTTCTCTCTGTTTCTACTATGCACCCAGACCCTAATTGAAGGTAATTACACTCCCTCAGTTCAGTTTCTAATTCTGGGGGTTCCATTATTTGAATAGACTGAACTGGCCTATTGTTTGGGTTTGGGTTGGGTTGGGCTGGGAGTTGTGGTCTTAAGTTGGTCTGGGGGTTTGTATAGGGAGTTGGTAGTGTAGGTTGAGAGAGAGGGATTGTTCCAGCTGGATGATTTGTAGGTCTTTTCCAGTTTGACTGACAAGCCTGACTTTGTGAAGTAGAGGGGGACCATTGTGTTGGATAAGTATTGTTTTGCCAAAACGGTGGGAAGAAAGGAAAACTTGGCCAATTAGTTTGATTTGTTTGGTTCGGTCATGATGATGTAGGGAATGGCTATTGTGACCAATTGGGGAAAGGTGGTTGTTTTTGCCACATTCCATTATATTGATGAGCATTGTATTGAGGAGGTTGAAAAGAAGAAAATGGATCAGTTGGCATACCTGATTGTCGTGGCTGCCATTGTCGGCGCTGATTAAGTAGACATACCACTTCTGTTTCTTCTTCTGCCTCCTTATAAACTAATTTTAGGCCAGGAAGCGAGGGACATCCTTCTGTAGGGTGATCTTTCGTGAAAATGGAGCAAACTTTGATTACATCCAGCGGGCAATCTTTGTGGCTGTGTTTCTTCCTGCATTTAGGACAGAATATCGCCAAATTTTTCTCTTCTTCTACTTGCTTTTGTTTGGCTTGCATAATGTCAAACTGCATTGTTAGAGTCCCTAGTATATCTGTTTTAAAATATTCCAGCAGGTTTCCAATCTCTGCACGAGTTACACCTTCATTGGAGGTCTTGTTGTCCCTTGTAATCATATCACGTTTTGCTGATTTTAGCCTTGTGTTGCCCCTCGAACTCCTGATACATAAATCAATGATGTTAGCATAGATTTCCTGATATATATCACCTTTTCCCATAATATTCAATGTTTCAACCCATTGATCTTTCATTCCCCCAATTAATGTAGTTTTCAGCACATTATCAGGTAAGGGTAAGGATGCATAAGGAGATCTCTGGAGATTGTATTGAAACCGTTCCAAATATTCTTCCAGGGTTTCATTTGGTTTTGCTATCATTTGGAATATTTTGTCTTTTAGTTCCTGAGACCTGCAATAATCTTGATATTTCTTTAAAAACACAGCTTTCATCTGATCCAAATCAGTTATGACACCCCCACCTAACCCCATAAACCATCGTAAGGCTGCTCCTTTTAATGTGGATCTTCTGATGTTAAGCCATGAAATGTGGGAATATGTTGAAGGGGAATGGCTTTCATAGGTGCATTAACTGCAGTATCTACTATAGGATATTGTAGCATAGAGGTTTTCTAGGGTGTCTGCTGGTTCTGGTTTTGGTTCTGGGCCATTTGGTCAAATATGTGCCAATATCCTTCTCGGATCTCAAGGGAATTCCTAGGCTGACTAGAAGGGGCAGGAATGGCCTTGACAACACTTCCCTGGTTTGGAACAATAAGTATTCCTTGTTGACCTACTATTTGAGGTGATTCAGGACCTTGGTTTTGAACGAGTTTAACAACACTTCCCTTATCTGGACTGCTTACTGTTTGGACTATTTCAATAGGATATTTTGGTTCTTCTGCTTCTCCTATTTCCCCTTCTCCTTCACGAAGATTACTAGAGTTCCCTTCTTGAGGGGAAATTATGTAGGGATTCTCAATTTCTTGGGAATCTTGCTCAATTCCCATTGTTTGACTATGTATCTCATCAAAGGCTTCAGATGGTGACTCTGTGGCCTGAAGGGAACTAGTAGGCTGTCTAGAGATAACTTTCCTAGGTCCTACTGATGGCTGAGATTCAGTCCTTTTAAGGATTTTGTCAATAAAAGTTGTCCTCCCAAGGGTCACCGGTCCCTTAGGTTTTTCAATTTTAGGAGGAATTTTGTTTTGCTTAGTTGGTTTATTCATTCAATAAAACAAGCCTTCATTCCTACCTAAAGAAAGAATCTTACCTAATTCTGCTGTGAAGCGGGTTGTGAGCAAGTGTGTTTCTTGCCTGGGGCGCAGGTTCTTACCTTCTGTCTTTAATACCCAATTCTTCGCAAGCAGAAGAAAATCAATTGTGCATCACTCTTTTGAAATGGCATACACTCTCCTTGACAACAACGCCAAAATGTTGGAGCATAAAAAGGTATCTTTTAAACACCTAATTAGCCTACATTAATTATCAATCCGGGATCAAATTTTTATTTCAAGAGTGTAATCTGTCTAAGGTTGCAATTAACTAAGAGTAATGCTATGAAAGATGTAGTACAGTATTCTAGATACAAGAGTAAACGGATTCTTATAAAGAAATCTAATTACAGTGACATAAATGGAAATGCTCTGTAATCTTAACTACATCAATCTGCAAAACATCAATCAGGGATACAGTAACAATAACTCATTCCCTTAGAAATCGATGCAATTGAAATCACAATGAGACAAGATAACCAATCTAGGAACTTGGAAGCAGTAACCAATGTCCTCTACAGTTGGTGGTCCCGTTCTTTAAGCAATCAAAATGAAATCAAACTTGAGCTAATTGTTGATGAAAATAGCTGAAAAGAACTTCTTCTAATAACAAAAGTTGGAAAGGAACAACAACTTGTAATTCCTATGTGTACACAACAACTGTAAACAATCTATCTGCTAATCTGAATCTATGAATAAAAAAGGAACAATAAACAGGAATGGAACAACAAACATGAATTGAACAAAAATTCTAAACTTAACGCAATCATGAAACTAATTTTGATACTTCAATCCCGTCGACAACCAATACTACGAAACAGTAAATCAGAATGAATCATAAACCAATAGAACAACAACTAGAATTGAGTATAGAACAACAAAGCTTTATAAAAGATAGAAAGATAAATAAAACAACAAATACGATTCTCGCAAATGATAGAATAGCAATGCAATTCGTTAATGCTCACAACGAATCCGAATTCAATCCAACAGCAATCAATCAACTCTGTAATCGTAATGAATTTAAACACAACTTTCACACAACAATAAGCAAAGGATAGAAATAAAAACAACAAGGTAATTCCACCAAGGCTGGGCCCTTAGCACCAGTGAAACACTGCTGGGTTACTTCAGAACTTGAGAGATGAAATGAAAAGCATATTTTATATTAATCGAGCATAAATTATTACAAAGACTGCTTTCTAAAGCTGAGAGTCAATAAAACACAATATTACAAAATAATGTTTTGAATCAAGAATCTCCCATCCCCCTAATCACTAAAGGCATTGCCTTATATATCAGACTTTGACGGAAAAGACAAGGAATAAGATGAGGCTTGAACAGCGATCCCTCAGGATCGAGGATCCTGAGGGATTCACTTCCCTTCTTTTAGTTGTCACCTGATTTACTTTGACCGAAGCCGAGCTGTCCCTTGCCTTTTCTTAGCGATGCGTTCAGATTTCCTTGTCTTTGGCAGGATTTGGTCTAACGCTGGAGGAATAGCAGTTTCATTTATCTCAGCCTCGCCTTTGGTATAGCTGTTCACCTCGCCTAATTCCTGTTTTTATCAACAAAAAGAAATATTTAGTCATCTTTTTACAATAAACATAAATATTTCCAATTCTACCATAATTCTTGTAATAAATAATCTTTCTAAGGTGAAAAGGATTATGTATAAATTAAAAGAATGAGAAAATACACAGTGATTTCATACCTTTTCCACTGCTCAACACTTTCATCATCTTCATTGTACTTTGCAAAGTTGGGGTTTGACAATGAAAATGTGCTTAATTTCATTTTGTAGAAAACAAGTACTCAAAGTATTCTAAGATAACTTTGCCAGCTTGGGAACCTGTAAGGCAGGCTTGTTCACCTGCTCTTTTGCATATTCTCCTCGATCTTCTTGTCATAATATTTCTGAAACTACGTTTTTCATTGAAGCAATGAATGTCCGGAAGGCCTCGCTCGTGTCAATATAGTGTATTTAACAAGAAATCTTGTTATTGATAAGTTCACGTCTATACATCTTTCCTCCAAATTGTTCATTATATTTATTTTATTTAGACATTTTTTATTCAGAGTATGGTTTTACCCTATCCCGAATTTTCGCTCTTTCAAGCTCTTCTATTTTTACTATTTAGAAATGTAATAAGTCAGGTTAGTTTTCGAGATCGCTTATCAAGTAATCTCTTCCTTTGTTTGCCGAATTTCTACTTGTGTCGCCTTCAAGGAATCTCTCTCGTTCATAAATGATTTGAATGGAAGGCCACCGTAGAGGTATGCCTTGAATAATGTTATTCCAAAGATAGTTTTTTATGTATGACACCGTTCACCGAGATTGACCTACCGCTCGTAAATTCTTACCCGCTCTTGAAGTCCGGTTGCTCTCTCGTTCATGTCACTTAGATGTGATTAGAGCATTTTGTATGAGGATTCAAGATCCTTATTTGCCTTCTTTAAGTTATCGATCTCGGTTGTCTCTATGGACATTTCTTCCATGGATTTAACTAAGTCCGCTCGTAATTTCCATGATGTAGACGATGTAGTGGTATAGGTATCTATAGATGTTATTGACACCGGCAGCTTTCCAATACTCCTTTTGGTGCCAAATGCTTTGCCAAAGGTAGAAGGAACAACAATACCGACAATTGGAATGGATCGTAGGAATGGAGACCTCATTTTTTTTTCAATGTTTCGTTTCCTTCTTCGCAGTTTCGTTTGATTCTCCATTTATTTAATTTGGGTCACATTCCTTAGTACTAGCCGCATAGTCTCATCCTTTTCTTTTTGTTGTTGAAGAATCTCCTTTGCCCGTGGATGCTCACTGAAATTTAAGTTGCTTTCAAGGCAAAATATCTTCATTCCTTTTCCTTTATGAGTGTTTTAGCAACTTCAATATTGAGGGATCCACTCAGCTTTCTATCACCAAATCTTCTTAAGGATTTGATCCTCAAATCCTTAGCATGTAGAGATGCTTTATCTAATTTCATTTGAGTTTGTAAATTAGACACAAATTCTTGTAGCATAGTAGTAGTCATAGTTTTGTTAACCACCTTTGAATAAATCATTTCGTGGCACTTATGTGGAATTCTATCTGATCCAATTCATGTATTGTATCATTGTCCACCTCCATATCCGTCTTTGTATATTTAGCAATTGACTTAGGATCATCAAATGTGGTTTGTGTTGACATGAGCATTTTGTTGGTGGAGTAATCAAATGCAGACATAAACTCATGTTTGTTTCGGCTTTTCTTTAAGGAATTTAGAATAAAATTCATTCTTAATTCCTTATTCTTTCTCTGATCTCGCTTGAATTTTTTTGGATGTCCGAATCACTTTCTTCTACAAATTTAGAAGAGGAATGAACTTCCACACCTCGTTTGTTTTTCTATCATTATTATATCCTATTTTTGTGTCGATTCCTGATCCCGCTCGAATATGTTTAAGTGTTTAATTGAAAATCAATGTTGCTTCATCATCCGTTTGTCGACTCATTATTGTTTGTTTGATCTTCATTGTCATCTATCTCTATAGATTTTTCTTTCTCTCGCAGTTTCTGTCATTTTGGATTTATTTTTGTAAATGATTTTAAATTTATTATCCGCAATGAAGCTTCGCAAGATAGTGTTCTTCTTTTTTTGGGTCTTTTATCGGGACACTTCTTCTTGTTTGCCAACTATAATCACCCGTGTACTATCCATCCATTTTCCCCGCATGTTATCTATTTTCATTCCCCGAATATCATTTGTTTGCATTCCCCAAATATCATCAATCAATGTGCTTGCAACCCATTCAACTGAGCTAAAGATACTTTTCAATTTGTGGCTTTGAGTCATGGAGGAATGGAGTTAACTTTACACTTCTGACCCCGAGGTTACTTAAAACACCTTGCGGGTCATAGTTCTAGTGAAATCTTCTTGGAACTTAAATTCCCGATAATTTGCCGACTATCTCTTTCAAAGCATCTTTGTTATTGACTATGAAGGGGCCAATTTGATTTTAGCTTCGAACTGTGTTTTCTTTGGAAGCTATGACATTCATTGCATTCGCATTCAAGATCCGTCTCAAGTAATCCAAAGCAAAAACTCGGTAGTTAGAAACTTGGGTAATTTGTAAGGAGCCAGGAGTGCACCATATATTCTTATTTCGTGTGATTTTTGTACAAATACTAGTCCCCTACCTTACATTTTTCGCATAACCGTAGAATTCTTTGATGTCTTCATTAACTCAAAAGGGATCCGATTTGTTCAACTATTTCATGGAAGGTTTAACAAACAAATCATTGAAGTTTTGATAATCATATTCACCGTTGTATTTCGAAGTAGAGAAGTCCAATATCACCGAAAGAGGTTTACCTTCCACATCCATCTTCTCGCAATGCAATAGTGGAAATTTTCTGTTCGAAAAAATGTGGAAGAGATGTAACATATAGGATGAATATCCTTCGAATACTCCTTCCTCGTGTACTTAGTTAACTCGATAATGCATATTATCAAGAATAACTGGAAAAAAATTTAAGATTAGTTCTGGATGTTGTCCGAGACAAGGTAGAGAGGAAACCTAGAATGGAGGCATCCGTAAACTCATTGTTAGCATAGCCTAGAATGAATGAAAGCATGGAAATGATTTGTCTAGAGCCCTTAGGGAAGTCAAAAGTGTCATCGGTGGATTTACTTTAGGAATGTCAACATGGTTGGGCCGTGTTTTGAAAGATCATGAATTTTTTAGGAAAGTCTAGATCTAGATAGAGCCGGTTAAATCTTCAATGGACAATGATACCGCTCTTGATCGTGGTTCGGCTTGGAGCATATCATCGATGGCTTCAAGAATTATGTAAAACATGAACTCTCTATCTTTGTTTACCATACATCTCTCCGGTCGTGATATAGTGTAATCGACATAACCTAATGAAATTTTGAGCTTGATGGGTGATGGGAATCCATATTTAGGCAAGTTTGAGTCCCATACAAACGTATATAATTTTCTAACTTTCTTATAGACTTCTTATAGCACCAGCTTGTGCACTTCAAGTAAATTGAATTCTAATGAAGGACTGTGAGATTCGTAGTCCAAATCGCTAATGAACTATTTTCTTCGATGTGACAGTCGTAAGGGTCTAACTACTTCAAAGGGGAATCATAGCTAGGGATGAGTAGCTTTATTTATTTTTGAAGGTTATAGTTTCAGTTTGTTTGGTGGTAGTTCAGGCCTGGGACCCTGGCCCCAGAAGGACCTGGGTTTTTGTCATTTTGAATAAAACTGAAAGCAAGATTAGACTATTTTCTTAGTTTCTTTGGAAACAAGGCTAATTGAGTCGCTTTAGGAAAAAATTCGAATCCGGGCGAGGGTTTTAGGATAAAAACACATATTTAAAATGTGCAGGATCGGGAAAAAGGATTTTAATGGATTTTTCTGTAATTCAAATAGATTTCAACCGTGAAAATTTCTTTAGATGGTCAAAAATAATGAAAAAATGAATTTGGAGGAGATAGCAAATTTCGGAAAATTTTGACAGGTTCCCCCCCGTTTTTTTTAAGGTTTGGGCACTGCATTAGGCAATTTATATTTCTCACTCGTGATCGATTTCAATTTTCATTTGAATTCATGAAATGTGGGTTTGAAATTCAAAGAAATACCTTTAAAGGTATAATGGCGTCGAGGATAATGTTCGTGATTGTACCGCCTCAAACTCGGTCGTAGTTGCTCGATGTATGGTGTAGAGAGTCTTCGACGGGTGAATTTCGAGGGGAAATCAGCTTCGTATGGGAAATTGGTCACAGAGTCGGCCAATGGTGTCTATGAGTAGTTTTCTAAAGGGCGAAGGTGCAAATGATATGGAAACAATGAAAAGTAAGGTTAAACCTTAGGTTTTATTGATATGCAAGACATTAATTACAGTCAAAATCAAATGGCTGAGTGGTTTTTGCATTGAAGGTGAAACCATTAGTGGTTATCTCATTGCTCCTAAGCAAAGAAGCGCTTTTCCCTTTTGGAATGCGATCCAAGAGAATTGAGACACGTAGCATGGTGGTTTCACGAAACAACTTTTATCGTGTTATTTCAGGGAACTTTGCTTCGATCACTTTTGGGATATGATATTAAATATACGTCGTTGGATTTGATTGAACGATGCGAACGGCTGAGATGCATCAGAAGCCGGCGGACAAGGAGAGTGGGACCCGGTTCACCGTCGTTGGATTCATAGGGATGATCAACGATTAATAATTAACGCGATGGGAATGGTGGGACAAAGGAATGGTTTATCGCATTAGATGTGGACCGTAGGATCAAGGCGAGTATCGCATTGGGAAGTTATGATTTAACTACGATGGAGAAGATGAGGCATGAGGCCAAATGATCGTGTTGAGTATGGATCGTTGGATTGGAAATGTAAGCAGGATGATCTAGAGGGTTGGAGGAGTTTATAGGAGGGCGCCTCGAATTATTTAATGAAACTTATGTATAAAATGAGTTTATACATAAAGTAAAGTGCATGGGGCGGGTTATAAATGATTTTGTTGGGAAAAATACTGAGAGGGGGGGGTGAATCAGTATTTACTGCATAATCAAATCTTCTTACTTTTTCATTCCTTTAAAACCCATACGCTACTTTGCTGAAGCCAACTAGCGTATACACGCGGATATCCTTCATAAAACTCGCGTATACACAGATATCTAATTATGCCATTAGTTTTTCACTTATATCATTCCATCATTCATTATTAGATGTTCTATAAACAATAAACATGTGCAATAGAATGCATTGCAACCATCACACAAAGCATCACATATGAACACCAGGATTTTTAGGTGGAAACCCAAGCCTTAGAGAAAACCACCGCCTCAGCTTGCTCGAAATTTCTTCAATATTTTATTATAGAGAAAACATATTACAACATATGTGTCAAGCAAGAGACGGACCAAAGACGTTGTGCACCCACCGCGCTCGCTTACCAGCCTCTCCCGGAAGGGAGCTCCAACCCCCCGACTCGCTTACCGCCTCTCCCGGAAGGGAGCTACAACCCCCCGTTTCTCGCTTTTACCAAATTTCACTCCGGAAGGGAGCTACAACCCCCTCGACCGAAGGCTACAACCTCGCACCACCTTGGACCACGTTTCATCAATTTTCACACCGGATCCAACAACTTCAATAACAACACGTGTGCCACATTTCATCATATATTTTCATACTCGACCCTTTTCATACTTTTAAGCACAAACATACATTACCAATGATACATATCAACACAGCATCGATAGCAAAACACAGCTAGTAATCGTACCGCTTATTTCATACCCCATGCTTCAGCGCAAACCCTAGTTTGCATACACGCTTTCCCTTCACCGATGTCGCGTATATACGCGCTTCCGTCCACACAAACCGCCGAGATACCTCGCGTTGTATATTTTATTGTGCATACCACTTTCTCTTCGCCGGGAGCGCGCATATACGCGCTTCCTCCATCCCGCGGGCGAGCGTGAGATAGATCTTCAATCATTATGGAGCAAGATACTTCTTCGCATCGGAGTATTCGCCCCGTACTCAACCCTTTACTTTAGACAGATGTTCGCCTCATCACGCATCTAAGTTTTCCATAATCGCATCTAGCAAATACAAATGCATTTCGCATCTAGATCCCCTTCTTCATCATTGGCATCATACATTCGCATTTATCTTCAAGTGTAACCCTTTTCCATTCGTATCTACTTCAAAGAGAAGTATTCACTCAAGCTCGACATCTTGCACCCCCACTCTCATCATTTGCACAATGAATTTCTTCTCCTTATATAGGTTTACCCTTTTCAATACCATGAGCCCCTTTTTCAATACCATGGGCCAAAGCAATACCATGAGCCCAAAACTAACCGGACTCGGGTCAATTAGGCGATCATTACCCAATACAATGGGTCAATACCATGGTGGTTACCCTTGGTTTTGCACTTTTTGAGCGCTTTTGCCCATACGCGACTTGGCACGCATTTTCCACGTGCATACGCGATCGCCCTAGGCCAATCCGCGCATACAAAGAGACATACTCTTTTCATCATATTTTGAGCACATTCTAAATTTCTTTCTTCATCGCTCGTACACACCGAGAAAACATCACATTTTCTTCATTAAGCACAACTTTATCGAGTAAGTTGTCATCTTCATCAAGTGGGTTTCTTGTCAAGGACAACACTCAAGATCATATTGTCAATAAACATCGTATTACCAAGTCCATCAAGTCAAGAATAGCTTCATCGTGGATTGCTATCAAGGACAACACATGTCAATGATGTTCATCTTCTTCAAAGGTTGCCATCAAGGACAACATCCTCGCATCATATTTCCAACAATCTCCCCTTGGACTTGATACAACTCACGATAGTGTTTGGTTACCATAGCAACGTATAGATACCATGTCACTCTCCCAAAAATATCACTCTCCCAAAAAATTTGACATAATTATCTTTTCTTCATTCAAACACCATGTCACTCTCCCCTTTGACATCAAGTGCAAAGGCGATCAAACCAACACTCTCCTCCTCGTGGAAGAAACATTCGGCAGATCCGATATGTGTCAAGGCTACCGAGTTCATGCCGAATCTTCAAACATATTTGTCAAATGAAGTACATGACTCTATGACATTCCTATCACCAATGACACATACTTACATCAAATATCCATCCAAGTGAATTTACATATGAGACTCAAGTACCCAACCAAGTGGGTTTACACATTTCAACTCAGCTACCCAACCAAGTGGGTTTACAAAATTTGACTCAGCTACCCAACCAAGTGGGTTTACAAATTCGAC
This sequence comes from Pinus albicaulis, assembly GCA_034641835.2. Taxonomy (NCBI): domain Eukaryota; kingdom Viridiplantae; phylum Streptophyta; class Pinopsida; order Pinales; family Pinaceae; genus Pinus; species Pinus albicaulis. Next base: position 41,031,906 of record MU968480.1, read on the forward strand.
AAGTCCTTTACATGACTGAAATTACAATTTTACATCAGGGGTCTCAACAAGACCTTTTCACCAAAATATAAATATGACCATTTATGACCAACACCAGAAGTCCTCAAGAGATCATATAACATAACCCATAAGATACGATTCTTTGTAAGGCAAGGACAGTGTTCAGCTTCTTTCTGAGATATTTGACTGCTTCCCTGGACTACAGATATAACAGAATAGTGTAGTTGTGTCTTCAAGCGTCATCCAATGGTTGTAGCATAAGCCCATTAGTAACCAAGCCTTCGGATCCTTTGCAGCATCAATACATTCTTTCCAAAAAAGATTATCATACCAGAACATCATCTTCAGATATGTGTCAAGCAATCATCCATGTGGTCCAAAATCACCATGATCTTCAAGATGTAACATGAAGTAACATATGTAGGCAAAAGATCTCAACCATAGCAACCAAACTCTATATGATCTGAAACAAACGATATCCAACTCATCCACACAAAGATACTCATCAGCAACCAGGGCTCAAAATCTCATCACAATAATCCATGTACCAAATCATCATCATTTGAGCATGAGTATCACCAAGACCAAAGAATAAGCAGTCATATTTCCAATAATGCAACCATTAGAATTCAACCTGCTACTCCCCCTAAACCAGTGCTTCTTCCTTAACTTGTGCAATCTGAGACACCTTCAACAGCAAGTCATCAACAACAATCTCTGCATGATCTGTCCTCATCTCTGAACTATAAGACTTTCATCTCAACAATGAATGCTCTTCATCATAAAGCAACCAGGCTTCATCCATAATATTCAACACAAGAACCCATGCATTATTTCATTATCATGAGTATAACTAGAATGATGCTAACAGTGCAATCATCAGCAGTCAGACTGATGCTCCCCCTGGACCTCTGCTTCAGATCTTCAGCTATCAGATAAATTTTCTTATCATCAATGCATACGCGACTGCGTCTTCTGGAACTCGCGTGTATACGTGACTTTAGTTAATGGAACCTGCGTATGGAAAGTGAAGCATAGAAAATTTCCATCTTCCTTCATTTCTTCCTGAGCTTGTACCTCCTGTACCTGTTCTTTCCACATCAGATGCGCTGTCAGAAGTAAACATAGTATAATCAAATCAACCATGAGAGTCATCATGCATTTCTCCCCTTGTGACGATACATTACTAGATCTCATAATGTATCTCACATCATTCCTGCAGTCAATAAGAAAGGTCAGCTTCAGAAGCGGATGACTGCAGTAGCGTCAAAATTCCCTACGCTTCTGGTCGGTCCTTCAATTGAGTGTTTTCTTCAAGAAAATCATTGTCTTCTAGAGCATCCACAAAAGTATCCTTTTCTTCTCTAGATTGATTCTTATTCCATCCCTCCATCTTTTTCCAGACTTGTTTAGACTTTCTATTTGTGTGCTGGAAGTTATCCAATTTCTCATATCTATTCAGCCTGCATTCCTTTCTTATATGTCCATACTTGTTACAAGAATAACATCTCATGTGTCCAGAAAAATAAGCATAAGAATCATAATGAGTATTTCTGTTCTTCCTCCTTTTACAATCAGTTGCTTTGTGTCCATACTTGTTACATGAAAAACAATATCCTTTGAAGAAACCAGAGTACCTTTCTATGTAGGAACCTTTTGTTTGAGGCTGAAATGATATGCTCCTGCAATTTGCTGCAACATGTCCATATTTATGACATTTAAAACATTCAACGTTCTTGAATGAATTCCTTTGAGAATTCATGATTGTTGGTTGAGCTTTTGTCTCTTTCAACACTTCAGGTTTTGCATTGACATCCTCTGAATTTTTGGCACTTCCTTGTGAGCTAGATTCTCCTTTAACGGTTTCATGGAAACCAAGACCATGTTTGATAGCAGGAGACCTTTGATTACTCAGAATATTGTCCAAAATGTTAGTACTATCATGAAACCTCAAAAGTTTAACCTTTTCTTCTAATTTACCTTTGAGGATATTTACCTCAACCTCCAAGGCTTGACATTGCTTTGTCATGCTTTCTTCTTTTCTTCTTCCATCTTCAACTTGATCCTTCAGATTTAGAATCTCTTCTTTCAACCAATCTTCATTTCCTTCACATGTTTGTTGCATCTCTTCATTCTTCTTATTTGATTTTTCCAGATCTTCTTTAAGAGAGATGATTTCTGCTTCAAGGCCTTCCTTTTCAAATGATTGTAGAGGTTCCTTATTTTTCTTACTTGATGCTTCTAAATCTTCCTGAAGACAAATGATTGCAGCTTCAAGTCCTTCATTCTTCTTGCTTGATTTTTCAAAATTTGCTTCTAGATCTTTAATTCGATTGGATGCATAAGTGTGAAACCTTTGATACTTGTCCATCTGTTCATTCAGCATTTCTATTTGATCTTTCATTTGTGAGATCATCTCTTTATAGATAGTTTCTTACTTATTGTATGAACTTTGTAGTTCTTCTTCTTTAATCTTGAGAGCTTCTTCTAGATCCACAACTTTACTTTCACTATTGTTTGCACAAAGAAGAGTATTACAAGTTGCCTTCTCCTTTTTCTTCTTTGCCATGAGTGCTTGTAGATCTTCGTCAGAATCTGTTTCATCTTCTTCAATTTTTGCTATACATGATTTCTGTGGTATCTCCTTTCCTCGAGTAACCTTCTTCTTTTGCTTCTTAGCCATGAGCACTTTCAGATCTTGGTCAGAATCTTCTTCATCTTCACTGGACACTTCATCATCATCTTCTTTTGCATAATAACTCTTTCTCTTCTCAAATTGTTTCCCTTTACCATGTTTTTCTCTATAAGGACATTTAGCAGCATAGTGACCAACTTTTCCACACTCAAAACATTTGAAGGGAAGCTTACCTTTGAATCTTCCGGTACCTAGTTGGAGCTTTCTCACGAAATTCGCTTCTTCTTCATCGGATATATAGCTGGATTCTTTGACAACTTCCTTTTCCTTTCCTTTTGTAGATGCCTTAAAAGCAGCTTCTCTTACTTGAGAAGGGCCTCCTTGTCTCATTTCAAAAGCAGTCAGAGTACCATGTAATTGAACAACAGTAAGAGTTTGCAAATCTTGTCTTTCTTCAATAGCAGAAACTTTAGAGTCAAATTTTGAAGTCAATGATCTTAAGACCTTTTCCACCAGAGTAGTATCAGTTATGGTTTCCCCCAAATTTCTCATTCGATTTACAATATCATCCAGACGAAGAAAGAAACTGGCAACACTCTCATCACTATGCATCTTCAAATTTTCATATTCAATTCTAGGAGTTTGGAGTTTTGCACTTTTTACCTTTGTGTCTCCTTCATAGCTTAGAATGATTTTGTCCCATATGTCTTTTGCCGAATGTAGCTGCATCACTTTAGTAAATTCTGATTCAGACATGCTTCCCAATAAGACATTCACTGCTTTGGCATTGATTTCATACTTCCTTCTTTCAGCTGCATCAGTAGGAATACTTGCCGGGTATTGATAACCTTCTTCCACGATTGCCCATACATCTGCACCAAGACTTTGCAGATATGATTTTGTACGTACCTTCCAGAATATCAGATTGCTTCCATTGAATAGAGGTGGCTTTATAGACATTACTCCTTCTTGACTTCCCATTGCGACGGATCTCCTTCAAGCGATCAAGCTTCTGTAGAAGGACCTGCTCTGATACCAATTGTTGGGAAAAATACTGAGAGGGGGGGGTGAATCAGTATTTAGGGCAAACTAAAACTTTTTACTTTTCATGCTCTAAAACCCATACGCTACTTTGCTGAAGCCAACTAGCGTATACACGCGGATATCCTTCATAAAACTCACGCGTATACACAGAGACCTAATTATGTCCTTAGTTCTTTGCTTATATCATTCCATTATTCGTTCATCAGATGTTCCATAAATAGTAAACATGTGCAGTAAGAACAGAATAAACCATCACACCAAGCATCACACATGAACACCAGGATTTTTAGGTGGAAACCCAATTCGGGAGAAAACCACCGCTGCAGTTGCTCGGCCTTCAATATTTTATTATAGAGAAAACATCTCTTTAAACAAATGTGTTGGCGCAGGACTTGACCGGCACGCGGCAGGCACCCACTGCGCTCGTTTACCAGCCTCTCTGAAGGCTTCGCTCCAACCCCGACTCGTTCGGCCCTCTCCTGGAAGGCTACGACCCAGATCTCGTTTACCCGACCTCACGGAAGGGAGCTCGACCCCAGTGAAGGCCCTGCAACCCACCAAAAACCACCTTGGACCACGTTTCATCAATTTTCACATGGACCCTTTCCATACTTTTTAGCACAAACATACATCACCAACAGATACTTATCAAGACAGATCAGATATCAGAAACACAGCAGAACAGATCAGATATTTCATACCCTTTCACTTCAAACAGATGTTCGCCTAGATGTTCGCCTCATCACAGATCTAAGCCTTCCATAATCAGATCTAGCAAATACAAATGCATTTCAGATCTAGATCCCCTTCTTCTTCATTGGTGCATCATACATTCAGATTTATCTTCAAGTGTAACCCTTTCCATTCAGATCTACTTCAAAGAGAAGTATTCATTCAAGCTCAGACATCTTGCCCCCACACTTGTGATTTGCACAATGAATTTCTTCTCCTTATATAGGTTTATCTTTTTCAATACCATGGGCCAAAACAATACCATGAGCCTTCAATACCACGAGCCAAACCAATACCATGAGCCTTCAATACCACGAGTCAAACCAATACCATGAGCCTTCAATACCATGAGTCTTCAATACCATGAGTCTTCAATACCATGAGTCATCAATACCATGAGCCTTCAATACCACGAGTCTTCAATACCATGAGTCTTCAATACCACGAGTCATCAATACCATGAGCCTTCAATACCACGAGCCCCTGGATTTGCACTTTTTGAGCGCTTTTTCCCATACGCGACTTATCACGTTCTTTTTAGACATATCCGCGTATTCATAGAGACATAATTTTTCCATCATACTTTGAGCACATTCTGAATTCCTTTCTTCATTGCACACTGTAGATACATCATATTTTCTTCATCAAGAACATATTCTAGCAAGCACAACTTCATCAAGTAAGTTGCCATCATCTTTATCAAGTGGGTTGCCTTTCAAGGACAACACTTAGCATCATATTGTCAATAAACATCATATCACATCAGATTTACATCATTTACCAAGTCCATCAAGTCAAGAATAACTTCATCAGGTGGATTTCCATCAAGGACAACACATGTCAACAGTCGCATGTCTTCATCTTCATTCAGTGGGTTGCCATCAAGGACAACACTGCCCTAAGGGAATTTCTCCTATTGACGCCAGCAACATGATTTTATGGGTTAGTCTTATTACATTCTATACCTTGGTCCCACTTTCCTCATTGATGGGTGACCTTAGAATAAACCAACAGAGTCCTTATTGCTCTTGGAATTAGTAGGATATCATATTCTTGAATCTATTTCATTTTTTAATTTTGAGATTCGTAATTGTGTTTCAATGTTTAGCCCTTAGTCATAGCTTCTTTGATTTTACAAGCTCTATCTAATAGTTACTAAAGCCATTAGTTTTAGCTTCCATTTTAAAAATTCATTTCATATCTTGGGTCCCCTTCCAATTCAACATGGCTTCTCTAGTTATTTCTTAGCACCCCCCGCATCCCAACCCCAACCCCCACAAGACGGAATCAACTCTATGTATTTAGATTAGTTGTAGTCATCTCTATGATTCTATGTTTTTCTTAGCCTTTTTCTTTTAGGATTATATATAGGGTTATCAATATCATTATATTATGATATTGTTCCCCTTCACCATGATCACATCTTGTATTATAATGTGAAGTTGGGTTACACTTTTTGCCCTTTTTTTAGAAAAAAAAATATCATTTTTAGAAGTTCTTCAACTTTCTGCAAGCCAAAACAATTTTTCTGTTTAGAATTTCATTTTACAATGAAAATAAAACTTGTCAGAAATTTTATTAGCTTTCTATTAATTATCTTTTGGAATTTTTTTTATTCACATTTGATATTTCAACTTAATATTTCTTTGACTGTGTGCTCTTTAACAATCAAAGGATTCATAAAAATTCATGTTGAAATGCGTTGGTGTATTCTTTGAAAACTTTGTGTTTTTTAGAAAAAATTGTGTTATAACAATCTAGACAGAGTCTACGTCGGTATCGTTATATTTACAAAACCAACTGATGCATATCATAATTACTAGAATTTTTTGAACTGACCCAATATGAAAAAACTGCATATTTTGAATGTGTTTCGGCTCGCGTGAAGTTTCTCAACATATTAGTTATAAACTAAAAATTTTAAAACTACCCATTACAGACGACGAACCAATGTAATGCACCATCATTTTTTCAATTTTTTACAGTGTATTTTGGAAGATACAGAATTTTGATTTCACTGAATCACAATGACCTTCAGAAATTATTTGCACCCATTTTATTACAAAATTAATTAAAATTAGTAAATATCTATGGAATTCTATAAAAGTTGTATTTCCCGAAAGTAGATTGAATTCTACAAATGCTTCTCTTGGTTCCGAAAGTTAATTCATAACTTTTGATGGAGTTTAATCATTCCAAAGTTGAAGAAATGTGTTCAGAGTCGAGTTGTTGCATAGTTGCAGACGTGTTAGTTCAGTCGAACTTTTGTAATAGTTCGTCCGAATTGTTTTTTGCCGCTCCCTCGCGTTAGTTTTAACGAAAAAAATTTCAGTCGAACTTCTACTCGCATACTATGTCGGTCAGAAAATTCAAAGAAACCCCTCAAAAAAAAAATCGCAACTATATAAATAGTCGAAAACGGAATCATTATTTTCACACATTTCTTCATTCGGGCTGAATTTGCAAAGGAATTTTTTTTAGCTTAATTTTCAAAGGACATTTTTTGGAGGTATTTTTTGAAGTGACATTTTTTTAGAGGTTTTTTGGGCTTAATTTTCAAAGGACATTTTTTGGAGGTATTTTTTAAAGTGACATTTTTTTAGAGGTTTTTTGGGCTTAATTTTCAAAGGAAATTTTTTGGAGGTATTTTTTAAAGTGACATTTTTTTATAGGTTTTTTTGGCTTTAATTTCAAAGGATATGTTTTGGAGGTATTTTTTAAATTGACATTTTTTTAGAGTAAGTGTTTTGGGTTGAAGTAAATATTTTATAATAATTTTTAAAGTGAGTTTTTGTCTAAATTTTTAAGTGAGTCTTTTTAGCAAGACTTGGAAGGAAATATTTTGAGCTTCATTTCATTTTTAGAAGACTTTTTTTTGGTGAAATTTTTAAAGTAAGTGTTTTAGGTTGAAGTATGTCTTTTGTGAAAAAATTTTAAAATGATTTTTTTTTAAATTAAATATTTTGTGATGCTATTTTAATTGAGATTTTGTCTAAATTTTGATAGTGAGTTTTTTTTTACAAAATTTTGAAAGAAATTTTTTGAGCTTCATACTAAATTATCAAGGAAAATCAAAGGAATTACAAGAGAAAATATGATCAAACAAGAGACCCTGAGGCTCGTAGAGAATAGGGGAGAGAATATCGCAAAAAAAGAGAGAATAACGTTGAAATATTGGAAGGGAAAATCAACCTCAACTAGAAGTTGAAGTAGGTATGTGATGGGCCTCTAAATTATACATAAATTAAGGCTCATCTAAGCTTTATTAGACTCGTCTACATTCCTTATGCACATGAAAATATATATTAAATCTCTCCTTCTGCACTTAATAATGTTTTCTTATGCTTTAATATTTTCTTAGGAAGGTTTAAATATAATTGCATATTTGTGCCTAATATTGGTTATTTTTGTAGAATATTGTGAGAATATTGGGCATATTATGAAGATTTGGAGAAGGAGATAATTTAGGGACTTGATCCTTGCCACTAGAAGATCAAGATTGAAGAATAAATGAGCACAATGTCAGGAAATTATGGAGAAATCTTGGAGAGATTCAAGGGGTTTGTCCACCCTCCTTAACTATCAAAGGCAACCAAGCAAACTGAAGACGAAGTGCACTAAATCTTTGTTTACTTGGAGTCAAGTGGACTCAATCACCCCAGAGATTCTCTCTAGAAATTTGAGTTCCAAAGGCAGAGAAGAAACTCAATCTTTTTTTACTTGGAGTCAAGTGGACTCAATCACTATTTCCTAGGGAGCTGTTGGTAGCTACCCTGTAGAATAAATGGAGCAAAACTAGAGATAGGAAGGGGTGATTCCATTAGGGGAATTTTGAGGTCTAAAATGGGCCTCCTAAGGAAATTATAAAATAATATTAGATTACATCATCAAATTTTAGAGGGAAAAAAGAAAAAACTATTTTTTTTCAACTCGTATTTTCAACTTAACTCCCTGTGGCTTTACTCAAATTTCGAGCGAAAACACTCGTTGGATAAAGAATTTTATTTCACATCCAAGGAGTATTCATGTTACATACTTTTTATGGACCCTTCTACACGAAAAATGAAAAATACAAGAAAAATGTGATTGCAATCACGTTTTTTCATGTATTTCTCATTTTTCGTGTATCATGGTCCATTGAATGTATTCAATATGGGTACTCCTTGGGTGAGGAATTAAATTTTGCATCCAACGAGTACTCTTGCTCAAAATTTAAGTAAAACGTTAGGGAGATAAGTTGAAAAGACGAGTTGAAAAATTAGTTCTATTATTTTATTAATCTTTAATATTTTTACTTTTTTACTCCAAAAATGATAAATCATCCCCCATGGTTGACATCATAATATTGAATCCTATTGGTTCTTATAAAGTTTATTTTGGTTGTACATTTTTCCTAGGAGGCTCGTTTTAGACCTCAAAATTCCCCTAATTCATAACTTTTGCTGTAAGTTATTAGGCTTTTGTTGTTTAAGACCTTCAGGATGTAATAAGATTGTATTTTTTGTAATGCAATGAGTAGGCAGATGTTTTTTTACTGATCTAGTTTTAGGGAGCGAGGCTCATGAGTTAGGGCCCAATCCATGTGCCTCAGCTTCTCTGTTGTTTTCGTTCTTTCCTTTCTGTCATTTAGCTAGTTTTGTTTCTGTCAATTAGCTACTTTTGTTTCTGTCATTTAGTTAATCTTGCTTCTGATAGTTTCAAGTTGTTTTTTCACATTGTTGTTGTTGGTTTTCATTTGCTTACGAGAGTAATAGAGTAGAGGAAAAATCCAAAAGATGTGGTCAAGCCTTTCCCTCTCATCTCTGTCAATAGAGTTCGAGCAGGGTTGACCTTCCCACAGGCCAAAAAAATGCTTTCTATTCACTTCTTTTATCACGCATTTCGTCTATTTTTCCATGCATGAATCTGCAGGTTTGTTTTCATAAATCAATATTAAAGTTTCGGGGAAGTTATCCAGCACCTCCTACTTCATTTCCCATCTCCGTTTTTACTCTTCTATTCCCTTCTATTTCACTTATCACAACTACTGCACCCATTTTAATCCCAAAAACACTTCAAAATGGCTAAGTCTGCCTTTTGTTCCTTCGTGTTCACATTTTATGGCTATCGCAGCCATCTTAACAAAAAAGAACATTTCAAAACCATCAAATTTTGACCTTCTCCTTTCCTCCTCGAAATCCCCAATACCGTACTTCACTCATCGCAGATCGCAGTTTTCATTTGGTTCCTTTTAAGACTTATCACTCTTTTTTCTTATTGCAATATTGCGATATTGCATATCACAGATCACAACCTTTTCCCTTTTCGCAATCGCACTACGCATGTCGCACCTTTTCCCTTTTCCCTTATGAATTACCGCAATTCCCGTATTGCACTTCGCACGTCGTGCCTTTTTCCTTTTTCTGTAAAAATTACCGCTCCTATCTTCCAATTGTAATATTGCGATCACGCTCTGCCACCGGTCCCACCGCCACGTCACCCATTGCATTTCACAACCTTTTGCCCTTTTCCCTTAATACTTACCCCTCATGTCTACCGATTGTGATATTGTGATATCACATATCACATATCGCAACCTTTATCCCTTCGCAAATTTCATTTCTCAATCTTTGTCCACTCCTTGTTAACACTTACCACTCCTATCTGCCAATTGCGATATTGCGATATTGCGATATCGCAAATCGCAGATTGCAACCTTTTCCCTTTTCGCAAATCACATTTAGATGATAGGGAAAGGCTTGACCATAGCTTTTGGATTTTTTCTTTACTCTATTACTCTCGTAAGAAAATGAAAACGTACAGCAGCAATGCGAAACAAAAACTTGAAACTATCATAAGAAAGATTAACTAAATGACAAAAAAAAAAGTAGCTAATTGACAGAAACAAAACTAGCTAAATGACAGAAATAAAATAATGAAAACAACAGAGAAGCTAAGGCACATGGATTGGGCCCTAACCCACGAGCCTCACTCCCTGAAACTAGATCAATAAAAAAACATCCGCCTACTCATTTCATTACAAAAATTATTGTCTTATTACATCACGAAGGTCTTAAATAGAAAAATCCTAATAGCTTGCAGAAAAAGGTTCTAAATGGAATCGAATCACCCCTTCCTAGCTCTAGATTTGCTCTATTTATTCTACAGGGTAGCTACCAACATCTCCCTAGAAAATAGTGATTGAGTCCACCTGACTCCAAGTAAACAAAGATTGAGTTACTTGGCTACCTCTAGAACTCAAATTGTTGGAGAGAATCTTTGGGGTGATTGAGTCCGCTTGACTCCAAGTAAACAGTGATTGAGTCCACTTGACTCAAAGTAAGCATTTTTGTGATATTATAAGCTTTAATAAATTCCAAACCCCTCTTTATTTTTAAGCCTGGTTTCATGTGTTTATCCCTCCATTAGCATCTTTAGCCTGTTTTCCTCCAAACTATCAAAAGAAAGATTAACTAAATGACATAAACAAAAGCAGCTAATTGACAGAACCAAAACTAGCTAAATGATAGAAAGGAAAGAACGAAAACAACAGAGAAGTTGAGGCACATGGATTGGGCCCTGACCCACGAGCCTCACTCCCTAAAACTAGATCAGTAATGATGTCCATATCTTGAATGGGAAACCCAATAATATCTTCTTCATTATCATCATATCCATCCATCTCTTCTTCCTTCAAAATTGTAAGGTGATGTGGTTCTTACTGCATCACGTGGTCAAGTGGGGGGGTTGGTATTGGAGAATTTTTTTTTTTTTAATTCTAAGTATCCCTACTCCTATGAGGCATGAAATCAGATTTTTTGTATTTTTCAATATTTTGGAAAAAAATGAAAAATGAAAGCAAAAAATAATGCTAAAACAAAATAAAAACATCTACTAGACACATCCCCAACAACGACACCAAAAAGTGGTGAGCGAGAGCGAAATACAATTTGCAAAAAGGGCAAAGGTTGTGATATGTGATATGCGATATCGCAATATCGTAATCGGCAGACAGGAGCAGTAAGTGTTAATAAGGAGCGAACAAATATTTCGAAATGTGATTTGCGACGAGATAAAGGTTGTGATCTGTGATATGCGATATCGCAATATTTCAATCACCAGAAAGGAGCGGTAAGTCTTAAAGGAAAAGGGGAAAAGGTTGTGAAATGTGAAATACGATGGGTGACATGATGGTGGGACCGACAATCGAGCGTGATCACAATATCGCAATCGGCAGATAGGGTGGTAAGTCTTAAAAGAAAAAGGAAAACAATGTAAAGTTCTATGTGTGATGCGACGGAGTTATTGCAATCGGCGAAAATGAGTGGTAAGTCTTAAAGAAAAAGGAAAAAGGCGCAACGTGCGAAGTGCCCTACAAGAATTGTGATAAGTCATAAGGGAAAAGGGAAAAGGTGCGATGTGTGCAGTGCGATTGTGAAAAGGGAAAACGTTGTGATCTGCGATATGTGATATCGCAATATCTCAATCGGAAAAAAGAGTGATAATTCTTAAAAGGAACCAAATGAAAACTGCAAGTTGCGATGAGAGAAGTATGGTAGAAGGGATTTAGAGGCGAAAAGGCGAAGGTCAAACTTTGATGGTTTTGAAGTGTTTTTTTCGTTAAGATGGTTTCGATAGCCGTAAAACGTGAAAACGAAGGAATAGAAGGCAGACTTAGCCATTTTGAAGTGTTTTTGGGAATAAAATGGGTGCGGCAGCTGCGATAAGTGAAATATAAGGGAATAGAAGCGTAACAGCAGAGATGGAATGGATATGGGAAATGAAGCGGGAGGTGATGGAGAACTTCCCTGGAACTTTAGTATTGATTTATGCAAACAAACCTGTGGATTCATGCATGGAAAAACAGACGAAATGCGTGATAAAAATAGTGAATATAAATCATTTTTTTGGCTTGTGGGAAGGTCAACCCTGTTCGAAATCTATTGACAGAGATGAGAGGGAAAGGCTTGACCACAGCTTTTGGATTTTTCCTCTGCTCTATTACTCTCGTAAGAAAATGAAAACCTACAGCAGAAATGAAAAACAACAACTTGAAACTATCAGAAGCAATATTATCCAAATGACAGAAACAAAAGTAGCTAATTGATATAAACAAAACTAGCTAAATGACAGAAAGGAAAGAACGAAAAAAATAGAGAAGTTGAGGCGCGTGGATTGGGCCCTAACCTACAAGCCTCGCTCCCTAAAACTATATCAGTAAAACAACATCTGCCTACTCATTGCATTACAAAAAATACAGTCTTATTACATCTTGAAGGTCTTAAACAGCAAAAACTTAATAGCTTGCAACAAAATTTCTAAATGGAATCGAATCGTCCCTTCCTAGCTCTAGCTTTGCTCTATTTATTCTACAAGGTAGCTACCAATAGCTCCCTAGGAAATAGTGATTGAGTCCACTTGACTCCAAGTAAACAAATATTTAGTTGCTTGGCTGCCTCTGGAACTCGAATTTTGTAATATTCCCAAATGGGGAAGCAGCAATATTTGAACACAATAATGGAAATAGCAATGAAAAAATCAATACACCATGATATGATACAAACGTACAGCCATCTTATTAAACATATCAGCAAATAATAGGCACAATATCTTGAGGATCAAGTCACTCAAGAAATACAAAACAAGCCTCCTCTAAGAAAATATGTCAATACATGAGAAAAACACTGCTATACAAATACCATGAGCCATGACACCGCATTTTTAGGGTATAAACTGCTACAGCGAGATATAACAAGATGGATCTGTTGTTATATAGTTCAAAACAATGCCAGGAGTGAATATCTAGGCTCCCAAACACATTTCCAAGACAACCCAGGAAGGGTTTCTAGAAATACCAAAAAGTACAAAATGTCGGAATGCATCCCTAGGGCTGAATAGCAACTACAACTGAATAACTATATGGAGATGGCTGAAATAGATATATAAATGAATAGATCTCCTTACTTGAAGTCTGATCCCAACACTGAATATCTCACCCTCCAAAACAAGCACTGAAACCTCCACTGCAAATTCTCAGTAAAATAATGCAGTCAAAGAGGGAATTTGCGTTGTAGATGATGGGAATAGGGTGGCCTGGTTCCAAGATGTGAAAGAAAGCTCAAGAACCTCCCTTTATGATCTCCCAATGAGAATAATGTTTCCTCCCCTGAAACACTAGCTCAAAAAGTAGGTTTCTCAACCCTCCACTGCAACACAACACAATTCTTAACAGATACTGCACTATAACTGAAGACTGAAGCTTGGCCAGAATGCCAAAGTGTGGAAATGATAGTAAAATAGTCTTCCTAGAGGCTACCTCAAGGGAATAGGTGGGATCCACGCTCAGGAACACCTTGTGCTAAACAACACACAATCTCATCTAAATAGCTAGAGAGTGCAAGAAGTCATACAGACCACAAAACCAATAATCAATAACATAACCATCTATGGCTTCCTTGCCCTCCTTATAAACAATGTGAGCCTTCTCACCTTGGGTCCCACTCATTAGGCTTACCACTGTCATGGATACTTTATCCCATTCACACTGCGTTGTCTCTCATTGATGATCCACTCCCTCCATACCAGCGTTGTTGATTTGGTCAAACTTGACCTTGTCCACACGCATTAGCCCCTTTTCACACATGAGGGTGCTTTATCCAACTATGAAGATGATCCATTTTCACATTAAGAGGGACTTTATTCCTACCAAAGATATTTATGGGTCTCCCTACCCATTTATTCATCTAACTAAATGACAAGAGAAAAATTTAACATTCCAATTAGTTGCATGCTAATTTAGGAATATTACAGTCCTCCCCTCCCAAATGTTGCTTGTCCTCAAGAAACTACAAGGATAGAACTGAAGAGCCTCCTCTCTTCCTCCTGTAGCATTTTCATATGATAATCTCCTCCAAAGTATAAGATGTTGTCTCATAAATAATTCTCCAAGTTTCTCCTCCCAAGTATACAAGTTAGCTTTTGGTGACAATCCCAAATAGCTATCATCATGAAAGAGGGAAATACTCATGGAGGAAAAAATATGTTGTCCAAAGGCCTTCTTGAGGCATGGAATCTGAAATATAGTGGGAACCATCATTCCCATGTGAATCTCCCAACCCCAAGCTATCATCCATACAAAATGAGTCACCCTTCAAAATGGTAACTCATAGGAATGCTCCTCCACCTTAGGCTCTTGCAAAGTAGGTGGGCTGCATTGCTGAACTTGATAGACCAAATTGTCTATCCCATGTTGTCTCTCTCTCCACTTATGACAAGTGTAGAGTAGCTGTTGATTTTGGGCTGCAATAATGTTGCCTTCAAGAGGCAAGAAGAAAACTGGATCTTCAAATATCCTCTCTCTAGAGTCATGAATCATGATGGCCCAAACCACCCCATATATGATGAATAGGACATCATCACCATATGGCATCCAAATGAGAAATGTACTAAAGGTTTCATGTAGTGCTGGAAGGTACCAACAATTTCCCAAGTGGTCACAGCACAGCTTTTCTAACTGTTGTTTCAAAACATAACATGGCAAGTTGTCTCCCAACAAGTTGCTAGTTGTGCATGTCATCTCATCTACTAGAAAATAGTAAATGGCATTGTTTATCAACTGAGCATACAAATAATAGTACAATACTTTCCCCAAGCCATTCAATATATGGCTATCCCCATCACTGATGTTGGTCCCAAAATGACCATGAAGCCCAAATAGAGGCTTGCCTTCTTATGGAGCAATGCACTGAATAGAAATGGAAAAAGAATGAAAATATTGTGTTAGATAATCAATAAGTGAAAAAACACAACTCTTACCATGTACTGAGAGTAGGGTGATAATAAGATCCATGAATGAGCCCTCCATAGTGGTATGGCATATCTCCATGAGAAGGAATTAACCATGTGCTGCATGCAAAGCATTCTTCTTATGCTTGGAGATCCAAGTCAAGAAGATCGTATCATGGTAATAGATGTCTCCGTCCACTACTCCATTACTCTCATCTTGTACTTGTCCATCAAGTGCATCATATGTGAAGTGATCCTAGGAACACTCCATCAACAAACCCAAGCTCCCAAGTGACAATGCTATTGGCCTTTGTAATAAGGCTTCTGTCATCTCATAGCTCCATTCTTTAATATGCCAAATGTCAAATTCATCTACCATAATGATGCTATATATGGGAGATTCCTTCCAAAGTGAAAGTACATCCTGATCCTCCAAGACTAAGGAGTAGCCTCTTTGCACCATGATGGTTCCATTACCTACTCCTACAACATCATGCAAAGTATGGGAGAAAATCATCCCATACTCTCCCAACAGTTTCCCAAGCAACATCAACTCTTGTTGCCTCCTCACACCATCATCATACAAATCATGAGGTGAAAACATGATGATTGACATGAAGAAGGTCATATCATCACAATGCACCCAAACTACTTGTTTCCATATGATGCAAGTGCCATGCCAAGTCCCATCCACCAACCTACTCTTTGAAATAGAATGTGTCACATGATGACCAAACTCTTTCAAGAGTGGCCAATGCAGCCTTGCCTCCTGCTACCCTGTGTCATATATCTGCAAGTGGCTCTCCAACCTCTTGCTTATCAACATCACCCATCCAAGCAATGGTGAGTGTATACTATCATGCTCAAAATTGGCATCCCTCCAATGGAGAATACCATCCTCCCAAATCATATTTCTATCTTTTCATTTCATGGGATGTTGAAATGCAATCTCCTGGAGATATCCAAATGAAGACCACTCATTAATGACCATGTTGAATCCATAAGGATCTAAGTATGTTGAAGGAAAAATCTTCACATTGAGTTGTGAAATTCTCATCAAGAAAGATCCATCACCACAATGAAAGATAAGATGTCTCTCATCAATCATCTGCCTATCCTCTACATACATGTAAAAAGGTCATTGGAATGCTCCAATAATGGTTGGGCCCCCAACTCATCACTGCTACTCAATGAAAGCATTGCTGATCTCCATGATGGGGCATCTACTATCTTAATATCATGCTCAATTTTGAACACATAGTTCTACATTTCATTGTTTAGGAAAATACTCATCCTATCCTCAAAAAATCTACACTCCAACCCCAAGAGTTGTGTGCAGCTCAACAATGAATAACCAGGATGACTATATATCTCCTACTTGAAAAAATAAAGGGTCCTTAGTGCAGTGAAAGTCTATTGCTCCAAAACAGCAATGTGCTTTGACCCTAGGTCGTGCATTTTCCCTGACATCATGTTTCCATAATCCTCCATAATATGTGCTGAAATAACAGGAGATGGAAATATGTGCATACCTTGGTAAAGCTTGGGAACATCTTGTACTGCTACAAGGGTTCCTTCCTCTGGTGTGATGACTTTCCCAACTACTGATGATGATGTCTTCTCCTCTATGGCTACATCAACGCTGGTATAAGTCTCCTCCTCCTCATGCATCTCCAGAATAGTGCATGGGACTCTAAATTTCAAGAGATCATGACCACTTTGAAAAGGTGCAAGTGTTCTTTCTCCTGATGCAAGTGCTCCTGCATCAAGTGGTGGTGGAAGTTTCTTCTCCTCTTATTTCTTCTTAACAAACTTCTTGATCAACCTTTGAGTAAAATATTCATATGCAGTCCATCTTGAATGACTCAAATGGATGAACCACCAGATGTTTGCTTCACCCTCAAGGTGTAGCACTGCAATATCAACAGCTTCTTTCTCTACTACTGGATGTAGTAGAAAAAATGCATCCAACTTCATTCCCCAAGCTCTTGTTGTACATTTGGATGACCCATCAAATGTAGGCAATAGGAATCTATTGCTGCAAGGTCTTCTTTATTATTTGAGATGAATGAGCTGTGGGAGAGTTAGATTCTCCTTGAAAGCTCTAGGTTGAGACTTATATTTTGCAAGATACTCACTTAGAGTCTCATGATATAAGTGTCCTCCATCTCCATTCCTTTTGTCTTATTCTTCAAAAGAAAAGGGCATAGTATGTTTATTTGGAGCTCTATACAATACTGGATCTTTCTTCTGCTGATAGGAAGTACATGGACCTTCCTCATCTTGAAAATTTAGTGTGTTTTCATTGTTTTTCTCCACTTTTCTTTGCTTGACCTCCTTGGTGAGGTCTCTCTTAGATCTGAAAAGAGATGATATAAAACTCATTTTTTCCATCATTCTGATCTCTTTCTCCTTCTTCTTATTCTCCTGATAGCATAATGGCTGAGAACCATAGGCTGATCCAAGATTATGCTCTGATACCACTGTAATATTCCCAAATGGGGAAGTAGCAATATTTGAACACAATAATGGAAATAGCAATGAACAAATCAATACACCGTGATATGAGACAAATGTATAGCCATCTTATTAAACATATCAGAAAATAATAGGCACAAGATCTTGAGGATCAAGTCACTCAAGCAATACAAAACAAGCCTCCTCTAAGAAAATATGTCAATACATGAGAAAAAAACTGCTATACAAATGCCATGAGCCATGAAACCATATTTTTAGGGCATATACTACTGCAGAAAGATATAACAAGATGGATCTGTTGTTATACAGCTCAAAACAATGTTTGGAGTGAAGATCTAGGCTACCAAACACATTTCCAAGACAACCCATGAAGGGTTTCCGGAAATGCCAAAAAGTACAAAATGCCGGAATGCATCCCTAGGGTTGAATAGCAGCTGCAACTGAATAACTGGATGGAGATGGCTGAAAATGATATCTAAATGAATAGATATCTTTACTTGAAGGCTAATCCCAACACTGAAGATCTCACCCTCCAAAACAAGCACTGAAACCTCCACTACAAATGCTCACTAAAATAACGCAGTCAAAGAGGGAATCTGCATTGTAGATGATGGGAATAGGTTGGCCTGGTGCCAAGATGTGAAAGAAAGCTTAAGAACCTCCATTTATGATCTCCCAATGGGAAGAATGCTTCCTCCCCTAAAACACTAGCTCAGAAAGTGGGTTTCTCAACCCTCCATTGGAACACCCTGCAACACAACACAATTATGAACAAATACTGCGTTGTAACTGAAGACTAAAGCTTGTCCAGAATGTCGGAGTGTGGAAATGATAGTACAATACTCTTCCTAGATGCTACCTCAAGGGAAGAGTTGGGATCCCTGCTTAGGAACACCCTATTCTAAACAATACACAATCTCAGCTAAACAGCTAGAGAGTGCAAGAAGTCATACAGACCACAAAATCAATAATCAATAACATAACCATCTATGGTTGTCTTTCCCTCCTTATAAACAATGTGAGCCTTCTCACCTTGGGTCCCACTCATTATGGTTACCACTATCATGGAGACTTTCTCCCATTCACACTGCGTTGTCTCTCATTGATGATCCACTCCCTCCATACCAGCGTTGTTGATTTGGTCAAACTTGACATAGTCCACATGCATTAGCCCTTTTTCACACATGAGAGTGCTTTATCCAGCTATGAAGATGATCCATTTTCACATTAAGAGGGAATTTATTCCTACTAAATAGATTTATGGGTCTCCCTACCCATTTATTCATCTAGCGAAATAACAAGAGAAAAATTTAATATTCCAATTAGTTGCATGCTAATTTAGGAACATTACAAATTGTTGGATAGAATATTTGGGGTGATTGAGTCCACTTGACTCCAAGTAAATAGATATTGAGTGCACTTTATCTTCAGTTTGCTTGGCTGCCTTTGATAGTTAAGGAGGGTGAACAAACCCCTTTAATCTCTCCAAGATTTCTCCATAATTTCCTGACATTGTGCTCATTTACTCTTCAATCTTGATCTTCCGGTGGCATGGAGCAAGTCCCTAAATTATCTCCTTCTCCAAATCTTCATAATCTTCCCAATATTCTCACAATATTCTAGAAAAATAACCAAAATTTTTACAATATTCTACAAAAATAACCAATATTAGCCACAAATATTCAATTACCTTTAAACCTTCCTAAGAAAATATTAAAGCATAAGAAAACATTATTAAGTACAGAAGGATAGATTTAATATATATTTTCATGTGCATAAGGAAGATAGATGAGTCTAAGAAAGGTTAGATGGACCTTGATTTATGTCTAATTTAGATGCCCATCATCACCCCCCTCCTGGAACTATTGCTCATCCTCTGAGCAACCTATTCATGCTCCCTATCTTCTGGTTCTTCCTGCATGTTGGCTTATTTCATTTTCTGTTTATTAGCCCATGTGATGCTCCTCCTGCTAATATTCTTGCTATTATTCTTGCATTTCTTCTCGTAGGTGCTTCATGGAGGTCTTCAGATGCCTTAAGAAAATATGTTTTGCATGCCAAGAGGTGGTGGATCCAACTTTTATTTTAATTTTTATTTTAATTTTTTTAATTGCATGCAGAATAAACTCACGGTTCTTTTTTTTGTGCACTGAGTTGACCCTTGGTTACCCCTTAGCACTCCTTGTCTTCCATTACAATGAACTTATTACTACCCACTTTCTCAAGTCCTTTTTAATTTTGTCTTATTCCTCTTCTTGGTGGAAAAAGTGAGGTTAGTCGCTAGATAAGGCTGAAGTTTCTCTGCTACTAATTTTGGCTATATAAAAAACTTTCCTTCTCACACTTTTTAATGTTTTATTAAGCTAAAATAGATTCGAAGAAAGGGTTAGATGATTGCATACCTAAGCCTTACCATTGATTTGTTTTTTTAGGTGATATTGAAGCTGTTGATATGGTTGTTGAAGTTGTCTTTGGTGGTTCTGAAGCTGCTCTAAAGCTGCATGTGATAAGCTACTTGAGGTCCTTTTGGAGCTTCTGAGCACGGGAGGAGGAAGTCCAAGTTTGAATGCCTTTGACCAGGGTGTTGGCCAAATTTTGTTTTTGTGCCAACTTTTTTTTTTCTACTTGCAAAGGTTGGAGAGCACCTGCATTCATTAGAGAGAGATACATGGAAAAATGCATTTTTTTTAAGGCCTACTATCTTCCTCAATGAGGTTTTCCACTAGTAGGTCTGCCTAGGTGCCTCAAAGGAGGTTTTCACCTAGGATATTTTATTTTTCTTTTCTTTTTCAACCCAATGACCGCCTCATGGAGGTTTTCAATCAATGAGCCAATCTCAGACGCCTCAAAGAGGTTTTCATCTAAGATTTTATTCTTTCCATTCTTTTTTCTTTTTTCTTTTTTCACTTTCCTACTCTACTTGAAAAAACAGAAACTTTTTCAAGTATAGGAATACTTCCAATGGAGCCATGTACACATCAGGATGATAGAAAAAATCAGGTTCATTCTTGGAAGACATGTTATGACATGTACCTGAATATAAGAGATGAATTGCTTTGACTGGGATTGTATCAAGTACTGTTGGAGAAGAGTGTGTTGCTGCAAATTAATGACTGTTTGGAACCATATGTCAATATAGTTGTGATTCCCCTGGTCCACTTGCTGAGTTGGATCACCTTGGATGTCCTCTTCTATTATGACATTCAAATCTTCCTCTTTTTGTTTATTGTTCTCTTGAACACATGGATGAAATGTTGGTAAACATGAGGAAACTTTCTCAACAACTGATTCTAATGTTAGCTCTTCATCAATTGCAGCCCTTGATATTTTGATCTCTTCATTTGGATCTTCTTCTTCTTGATTTTTTCCTTCAATGACATTAAGAAAATATCTTCTTTGCAATACCTTTCTTTAACTAAGATGCAGACCATTTAGATCAAGACGATATGTTTAGTAGTGTTGTACCTCAGCATTGTACGTGGGCTGAGATACTTCATGGTGTGGGTTTGGAAATGGTGGTACAGGTACTTGAGTGGGGATGGATATATGAGATGCATGTGGTTGAGGTTGTGGTTATTTTTTTAGAAAATTGTGAGAATATTGGTTATTTTTGTAGAATATTGTGAGAATATTGGGCAGATTATGAAGATTTGGAGAAGGAGATAATTTAGGGACTTTTTCCCTACCACTGGAAGATCAAGATTGAAGAATAAATGAGCATAATTTTAGGAAACTATGGAGAAATCTTGGAGATATTCAAGGGGTTTTTCCACCCTCCTTAACTATCAAAGGTATCCAAGCAAACTGAAGACGAAGTGCACTCAATCTCTGTTTACTTGGAGTCAAGTGGACTCAATCACCCCAAAGATTCTCTCTAGCAATTCAAGTTTCAGAGGCAGACAAGCAACTCAATATTTATTTACTTGGAGTCAAGTGGACTCAATCACTATTTCCTTGGGAGCTGTTGGTAGCTACCTTGTAGAATAAATAGAGCAAATCTAGAGCTAGGAAGGGGTGATTCGATTCCATTCAGACATTTTGCTGCAAGCTATTAGGCTTTTGTTATTTAAGAAATTCGGGATGTAATAAGACTATATTTTTTGTAATGAAATGAGTAGGCAGATGTTGTTTTATTGATTTAGTTTCAGGGAGCGAGGTTCGTGGGTTAGGGCCCAATCCATGTGCCTCAGCTTCTCTGTTGTTTTCGTTCTTTCCTTTCTGTCATTTAGCTAGTTTTTTTTTCTGTCAATTAGCTACTTTTGTTTCTATAATTTAGTTAATCTTGTTGTTTTTCTTCTTGCAAATGTTGGAGAGCACCTGCATTCATTAGACAGAGAAACATGGAGAAATGTTTTTTTTTTTTTTTGTAAGGCCTACTAGTTGTTTCAATGAGGTTTTCCACTAGTAGGTCAGCCTAGGCACCTCAAAGGAGGTTTTCACCTAGGATATTTTACTTTTTTATTTTTTTCAACCCAATGACCGCCTCATGGAGTTTTTCAATCAGTGAGCCATTCTTAGATGCCTCAAAGAGGTTTTCATCTAATATTTTATTCTTTCCCTTTTTTTTCTTTTTTCTTTTTTCTTTTTTCGCTTTCCTACTCTACTGGAAAAAGCATAACCTTTTTCACGTATAAGAATACTTCCAATGGAGACATGTACACATCAAGATGACAGATAAAATCAGGTGCACACTTGGAATACATGTTATGACATGTACCTGAATATAAAATATTAATTACTTTGAATGGGATTGTATCGAATACTGTTGGAGAAGATTTGTTGCTACAACTTAATGACTGTTTGGAACCATATGTCAATATAGTTTTGATGCCCCCAGTCCACATGCTGAGTTGGATCACCTTGGATGTCCTCTTTTATTATGACATTCAAATATTCCTCTTTTTGTTGATTTTTCTCTTGAACACATGGAGGAAATGCTGGTAAACATGAGGAAAATTTCTCAACATATGATTATGATGTCAGCTCTTAATCAAGTGCAGCCCTTGATCTTTTGATCTCCTCATTTGGATATTCTTCTTCTTGATGTTGTCCTTCAATGACATTAAGAAAATCTCTTATTTTCAATACCTTTCTTGAACTAATATGCAGACCATTTATATAAAGAGGATATGTTTGGTATTGTTTTACCTTAGCATTGTAAGTGATTTCAGATACTTCATGGTGTGGGTTTGGAAATGGTGGTATAGGTAGTTCAGTGGGGGTGGATATATGAGATGGATGTGGTTGAGGCTATGGTTATGGTGGAGGTGGATGGTAGGGATAACATGGAGTTGGGTATGGAGGATATTGAGGGAAATATTGAGGATGTTGAGGATTTTCCCATTAAGGACCTTGCCAAGCATGTTGCCAAGATTGGTTTTGGGGTTGCGATGGCCAAGGTTTCCTAGGAGGGAGTGTGTCCCGATTAGTTTGAGATGGATGTGGATAAGCTTGAAATTGTGAAGTGGGTCCTTGCATCATATCAAGTTGACTAGGTTGCCAAGGTATCCTTGGAGCTACATAACATAGCTTCTTTGGTGATTGCCTTACTCCATTGTCTTCCTGGTAAACTTATTTAAATTTTTGGAATTATGGACAACGCTTAGTAGCATATGATTTTGCATGGATAACAAAAATATCAGCATCTTCTTTTTGCGCATTTTTAATTCTTAACATTTCTACTTGTTCACTTAGATTGTTAATAATTTATGTTTTAAAGCTATCAAGCAAATTTCCAAGTTCATCTTACCTTACCAATGTTGATGTTGATTTACTTACTCCTTCCCTTTCTCTTTATATGCACTTGCATGTTTCACAAATTTCTTCAAATGAAAATTGGTATACATCTCCTCTGCTCATGAGATTAAGGAGATCAATCCACTCATCCCTAATTGTTCTAAGTTGAAGGGTTTTTAGTGTGTCAAATCCTAGATGATGCAATTTTTCCCTCTTAACATTATAAATGAACCTCTCTATTATATCCTCAAGGCTCTCGTCTTCTTCTTGGTTCATTCTAAAAATTTCTTCTCTAAGATCATGAACTTTATATTTTTGTAGAAATATATTTTGCATATCATTCCATGATATTATTGAATTAGTACCTAGACTCATGAACCATTTAAGAGCTCTATCCTTCAATGTTGTAGGAAACAATCTCATTTTTTGAGTGTGTGATAAGTAGCCATAAGACCTACAAAGTATCTCAAATTCAAAGAGGAATGTCTCTGGATCCTCTGTCCTCGTACCATGGAAGTTGGGAAGGAAATATGGAGGGATTTTCTTCATATGTACACTGATGTCCATATCTTGAATGGGAAACCCAATAAGATCTTCTTCATTGTCATTATATCCATCCATCTCTTCTTCATTCAAAAGTGTATGGTTATGTGGTTCTTACTGCACCACGTGGCCATGTGGAGGGGTTGGTATTAGAGAAGTATTTTTTTTTTAAATCTAAGTATTCCTACTCTTATGAGGCATGAAAATAAGATTTTTTTTGTATTTTTCAATATTTCGGAAACAACATAAAAAAGGAAAGCATAAAATAATGCTAAAACAAAATCAAAACATCTACTAGACACCTCCCTGGCAACAGCGCCAAAAAGTGGTGAGCTCTAACATTACACCAAGAGTGTTGCAACTCCCAGGGGTTGCCCTACTTCACTTTAACAACCCAGGGTTTGTAAAAACTTGGAGGTGACAGTGCTATATACACAATCGATGAATTTTATTCATGTCATCCTCTTCCTCTCTATGAAAGGGTGCTACTTCTAGGGGTTCTCAATGAAGTCTATCATGCTTCAATGAGACTAAAATAAATTGCAAAAAGGAAATAACAGAAAGACACTAAATTAAATTGCTGAAAAGAAATGACAGGAAGGAAACTAATTTGTCTTGCTGAAAAGAAATGGCAGAAAGGAAATGGCAGAAATGAAACTAATTTAATTTGCAGAAAGGAAATGGTAGAAATGAAACTAATTTAAATTGCACTTAACTTGGACAATCGGCTTAACAAACCCTTCTCTATCTATCATGCTCCTATCGATGCAGCTATTCATGACCTAATTCTAATTTGAAGAGGGGTTGCTTGCAGTTTGGAGGAAAACGGGCTAAAGATGCTAATGGAGAGATAAACACATGAAACCAAGCTTAGAAGTGGAAAGAGAGGTTTGGACTTTATTAAAGCTTATAATATCATAAAAATTCTTTGGAGCAGAATGCTTTGACAAGTGTGATGGCGGAGAAGCGGGAGTATAGTTCGGGAGCAGGAGCGAAATGCAATTTGCGAAAAGTGCAAAGGTTGTGATTTGTGATATGGGATATCGTAATATCACAATCGGCAGATAGGAGTAGTAAGTGTTAACAAGGAGCGGAAAAATATTTCGAAATGTGTTTTGCAACGGGATAAAGGTTGCGATCTGCGATATGCAATATTGTAATATCGCAATCGACAGACAGGAGCGCTAATTCTTAAAGGAAAAGGGGAAAAGGTTGCGAAATGCGATGGGTGACGTGGCAGTGGAGCGCGATCGCAATATCGGAATTGGCATATAGGAGCAGTAAGTCTTAAAAGATAAAGGAAAATGATGCGAAGTGCGATATGTGATGCGGCGGAGTTATTGCAATTGATGAAAAGGAGCGGTAAGTCTTTAAAAAAAAAGGAAAAGACGCAACGTTCGAAGTGCTATATGGGAATTGTGGTAAGTCGTAAGGGAAAAGGGAAAAGGTACGACGTGCACAGTGCGATTACAAAAAGGGAAAAGGTTGCGATCTGCAATATGTGATATCGTAATATCGCAATCAGCAAAAAGAGTGATAAGTCTTAAAAGGAACCAAATGAAAATTGTGATCTGCGATGAGCGAAGTACTGTAGCAGGGATTTCGAGGAGCAAAGGCGGAGGTCAAAATTTGATGGTTTTGAAGTGTTTTTTTTTCGTTAAGATGGTTTCGATAGCTGTAAAATGTGAAAACGAAGGAATATAAGGAAGACTTAGCTGTTTTGAAGTGTTTTTGGGAATAAAAGGGGTGCGGTAGTTGCAATAAGTGAAATAGAAGGGAATAGAAGTGTAACAACAAAGATGGAAGGGAGATGGGAAATGAAGTGTGACATGCTGGAGAAATTCCTCAGAACTTTAATATTGATTTTTGCAAACAAACCTTTGTATTCATGCACGAAAAAACAAACGAAATGCGTGATAAAAACAGTGAAAAAAAGAATTTTTTTGGCCTGTGGGAAGGTCAACCCTACTCGAACCCTATTGATAGAGATGAGAGGGAAAGGCTTGACCACAGGTTTTTTATTTTTCCTCTACTCTATTACTCTCATAAGCAAATGAAAACCTACGGCACCAATGTTAAACAAAAACTTGAAACTATCAGAAGAAAGATTAACTAAATTACAGGAAAAAAAAAAAAAAGTAGCTAATTGAAAGAAACAAAAATAGCTAAATAACAGAAAGGAAAGAAAGAAAAATATAGAGAAGCTGAGGCATATGGATTGGGCCCTAACCCATGAGCCTTGCTCCCTGAAACTATATCAGTAAAACAACATCTGCCTACTCATTGCATTACAAAAAATGTAGTCTTATTACATCCCGAAGGTCTTGAACAACAAAATCCTAATATCTTGCAGCAAAATTTCTGAATGGAATCAAATCACCCCTTCCTAGCTCTAGCTTTGCTCTATTTATTCTACAGGGTAGCTACCAACAGCTCCCTAGGAAATAGTGATTGAGTCCGCTTGACTCCAAGTAAAGAAATATTGAGTTGCTTGGCTACCTCTGGAATTCGAATTGCTGGAGAGAGTCTTTGGGGTGATTGATTCCACTTGACTCCAATTAAACAAATATTGAGTGCACTTCGTCTTCAGTTTGCTTCGCTGCCTTTGATATTTAAGGAGGGTGGAAAAACCCCTTGAATCTCTCCAATATTTCTCCATAATTTCCTGACATTGTGCTCATTTATTCTTTAATCTTGATCTTCCATTCGCAGGGATAAAGTCCCTAAATTATCTCCTTCTCCAAATTTTCATAATGTGCCCAATATTCTCACAATATTCTACAAAAATAACCAATATTAGGCACAAATATGCAATTACCTTTAAACATTCCTAAGAAAATATTAAAGCATAAGAAAACATTATTAAGTGCAGAAGGAGAGATTTAATATATATTTTCATGTGCATAAGGAAGGTGAGTCTAAGGAAGGTTAGATGGGCCTTTATTTATGTCTAATTTAGAGTCCCATCAGTATGTAAATGTAAATATTATAAATTGATATTTAAAATTTGGCTAGTGTATTGTGAAACTTAATTTTTATTTGATGAACTAATTTGAAAAATATTTTGCAATGTAAACAGGGAGAGATATTCCTCAAACATTGATGATGAGATAGAAAATTTTGAAATACAAAGTGAAAGAGATATTGAACCAATGATTGAGGATGTTGAAAATGTTGAAAGAAATTCAAGTGAAGAAATTGAATCACCATCTATGTATATATATGTTGAATGTGTATTATTGAAATTATACATATTTATTAATTTAATTATTTATTGAATATGTAAACTCATTATGTACATTTAATTCTAATATGTACAGATGAAATCAATATCGATGATAAGATGTTAGAAAATGTTGGCACTGACACATATGGAGATAAAAAAGTTGACCATGTTATACGATATCGTGTTAAGCACATTATTGGTATGTTCTTCAAAGTTGAAAATGTGGCAATTCAAGCCCAAATGTTGAAAATTATCTTAACATCAAATAAATTAAAAGAAGCTACGACTTAATTGGGTATTCGAAAATCAACAAAAGATTAAAAAAAAATGAAGGAAAATATGATACAAAAAAATATAAATAGTGCTCTAAAGTCAATTGGAAGATCTAGAAAGAAAAATGATTTAGATGCACATAGAGCAATTCAAATGGAAGTGCTTTCATCAAGTACTAAAGAGATTCGGTTGGTAAAATATATGACACAAGCATTAGGAAACTTACAAAAAAATTTGCACAAACATCAGAAATTTTGATTGCAAATAGATGTAAATGATGAACTCACTTGTTGGAAAATTATTTGTAGGAAACCATACAAATATAGACTTGGAGAAGATGTTAAAAAAATAATATATGAATATTGGATGAAAAATTCTTGTGTTTCACCAAAAGCAAGGGATGTGATGCGAAGAAGAATAGCACGAAATCAGTATGAAGAACATGCAAAACATTTCTTGGACGCCACTCAGATAGAGTTGTTAAACAAGTTCATAGAAGAGAATCATGCAATTAATGTCTTAATCAGTGATTTTGTGCAACAAAAACCATGGTATGTTAAACCTATCACTATACGTGACACTTGTTGTTGTCATTATCATGTGGAATTTCAGTTATATTATGACACATTCCTTAATTTTGGTAAAACATTTTGGAAAGATTCACCTCCTCCTTCCACTATTCATGATTTCATATCTCAAATTCTATGTGGAAGAGAAAGCCATGAATTATTTTACCAAAATAAATATGTTGGTGGTAAAAAATGTGATGATTTTGGAAATTTGACTCTATTTCAAAATAAATATCATACTGATATAAATGATCAATCATTTTCCAACAAAAAAGTTAAATGGAAGAGATGTGAATATATTCATACCTGGATTGGTTCAATTAGTACTACAAGTTCTAAAGGAATTGATTTACAAGAAGAAGAAATTTTTGTGATTGAGTTTTTTAGAAAGTTTGAGGCAGAAATTTATAAATACACCAAGCATTCCATAGAGCTTGATGGTAGGACTTGCAATTCAAAAAATTCTATGAATTTTTTCCGCCAGGGACCATTTTTTCAATAGTTGATTTTGCAGAGAACTACACATTTGTACCACAAAAATAAATACAAAGTGAATACTATCATTTTGGCCAAGTCTCCAAGCTTTTCCATATTCTATATAGACACGTTGAACAAAATGTTGATCATATAGAAAGCACCAGTGAAAATCAACATGTTATTAAATAATAACACTTTTATATCAGTGATGATCGTACACATGATACATATTTTTTACAAAATTGTTTTGAAAATATTTATGACTCCTTGAAAAGTCATGAAATAAAATTCAATGAACATTGGATATGGTCAAATGGATGCGTAGGTCAATTCAAATCTTCACGATCATTCTTTTGGCTATGTCGTCTTCATATGAAACCCCGCATTAAATGTTTTTGGAATTTCTTTGAGACTGGTCATGGAAAAGGAGAACATGATGGTGGAGGGGCATGTATAAAAACGAGCACTTTGAAGATATCAAATGGACCACTCTACAAACTGACTTGTCTCAGTTGAACAAGTTTTTCAATGGTGCATCGTTGTACTATAGCTTTTTTTGGCATATTGGGGTCCAAGATTGAGATATATCGATTGGAGATGGCATTGAAACAATAAAAGGAACTCAGAAATTTCATTCAATTCAAACAAAACAGTACCAAAATGTGTTTTCATTTGATAAAATAAAATATTCTTGTTTTTGTCATATTTGCATAGACAACACAGAATCAAATGATGTTTGTGGAAAAAAAATGTATGTAAAAGATTGGCAACATGTTGAACTAAATACAAAGGGGAAAATGTTCGTTGCAAACTTTGAATAAATGCAATCAGAGGAGACTATAGTATCATCTGAAGGTGATCAAGTTTCTAATCTTATTAGAGAAGGTAACATTTCAATTTATTTCAAATGATAGAGATCTAGAAATAGATAATAAAATCAAGTACACATGTTAATTTTAAAGTTAATTTTTCATGTTAATTATGACCTAAATTTATGTAAGTTTGTTTTATTTTGCAGGAGATGTTTTTGTTGTAGTTTCACCTACTACCAACGCAGACAATGTGAAGTATTATTTTATGCATTGCACTAAACGAAAGATGAAATTATTGGAAAACTATGATGATAATGGGTTTATATATGACAGAGGGTCTATTATACTGAAAGGTTAATTTTACCAACAAACTCATCAAAGTCGGGATATTTTTTACTTTCAAGGCTATGAACCTAATGTCATAAGTTGTCAATATAGTCACTTGGTGTTTGCAGCATGCATAAAGTTGATAGAACTTCAATCAAAGAAAATATTGAAAATTAAGAAATGGAAAATGTTAAAAGCCGATCATGAACGGATCATTGAAGTTGGCATTCCATTAGAATTTTTTTGATTGAACTGCCCAACAATTTATTCTCCTTGTATCATTGAAGATGGCATTCCATTAGAATTTTTTTTATTGAACTGCCCAATCATTTCTTCTCCTTGGATTCATATTTTAGAACTTACATAACTCAGCTATAAATTGTTAGCCTTTTTTTTTGTGCATTCTAAAGCTTTACAATTATTATAATATGTATATTTTATGTTATATGTACAAGTGTTTGCACATGTAAATTGTTTTGGTACATGCACACGAGTAATTTATACACATGTACACATATAATGTAGATTATCTGGCTCTGGTACAATTTATGTCATAATGTCATTATTGCAAAATGTACATGTCTATCTAGCATAGTTGATATACTACAAATTTTAAGCTGTGATTTTGTTTGACATCTATTAAGAAAATTATAATATTCATTCTTGAATGAAAAATGTGTGGTACATGTTTTGTAATTTCTAGTTTACTATCAACTGACATCCATGTTATATTTTTTATGTACATAAATGAAAAATGTTGTGTACTAGATATATTTTAACGCAATTTTAAAATTTTATGATTTTTTGACACATCTATGAACACCTAGAATTTTATGATTTTTTTTAGATATATGCATCGATATGTATTGTACTTCAATCATTTTTACATATGGTCATGAACTTAAATATGTAAAACCATCTATGATTGTTATAAATGACATCTATGATCATGCAAAATGTACCTAAATATAACCTTTAATAAACATCCTAATTATATAACATTCACACATATTCAAACGCATAACATGTACCACATGTGTTTTGTAATTTGAAATTTCCATCTAGATTCATTTTAAATAACAAATAACAAAACAACTTGAGTTTTAAAAACAAAACATTATATTGAACAACATGCGATCACATGCCAAATGTAACAACTATCCAAAATTTAAAATCATTCTTGATGAAAGTAAATGTAGTTCAACTATCCAAAATGTAAAATATGTCCAAAAACTATATCATGAACAATAAAAATAAATATATATAACAATGTATACAGTGTTATTTTTTTAGATATATAAATCGATTTGTATTGTACTTCAATCATTTTTACATACATTCATGAACTTAAATATGTAAAACCATCTATGATTGTTTTAAATGACACATGATTAAATGCAAAATGTACCTAAATCTCACATTTATTAGACATCCTAATTATATAACATTCACACATGTTCAAATGCATAACATGTACCACATGTGTTTTGTAATTTGAAATTTTTATCTAGATTCATTTTAAATAACAAATAACAAAACAACTTGAGTTTTAAAAACAAAACATTATATCACAACATGTGATCACGTGCCAAATGTAACAACTGTCCAAAATTTAAAATCATTCTTGATAAAAGTAAATTTAGTTCAACTATATCCAAAACATGTAAAATATGTCCAAAATTTATATCATGAACAATAAAAGTAAATATATATAAGAATATATACTATTACAAGTATCAAGTTATATATAAAAGTAAATATGACTGCATAAATAAGACTATCTATATAGAAAAGTAAATTTAAGACTATCTCTCAAATAAAATGTTGCATGTGCATCATCAATCAAATAGAGATGGATGTAGTGTATTTTCCAGCAGTGTATTGAGCCTCCTTATGCTATCATCTGAAGAATGGGGAACCTGTACACAACGTGTAAAAAATAAAATTTAATGTTTTAAATTGAATGAGAATGTAGAACTTCATTAAAAAAAATGAAAAAAAAAACATGAAATACCTCTTGTAGTTCCCTCTCCATTATCCTGTGTTGGTCATCCATCAATACATCCTCCATAGTAAACTATACAATATACAGATACAAGTGTGTGTGTGTGTGTGTGTGTGTATATATATATATTAAAAAATTTCAAATGAAAATGCATAAACTAATTTTCAATAATATTAAAAAAAATAGACAACTTCTTGTTCAAAGTGTTTGGATGTTCCTATCTCCATCATACACTCCATCGCTAGAGTCCTTGGAGAATGGAAATCATCTCCACAACCTAAAATTCAAAAAAATTAGAACTATAAAATAACTCAAGATCTAGATCTCATTTTTCAATGAAACTTTCACTTCAATTTATAACTTAAACATAAGTGAAAAATTGAATACTTGTGACGGTGGATTTGGCACATCTCCTAACAGGGAAGAAGAGGGTGGCTCCATTGTGAAAACATCAGACGAAATCAGAATATGTTAACATTTATTTATATACATACATGTGTACACAATTATTTATTTTAAAAATATGTCATCATGATACCGATATAATAATATATTAATAATTGTACATCAACATCATGAACACTTAAAAAACACTAACATTTTCAACATATCTTCTTGATTGTGAGAACCATCTTGATTGTGAGAACTTGAAGCTTCGACCGTGATATTATCAAAATCTTCGTTCATCAAGCGTGTTAACTGCAAATGGTGTTCACATATGATACATTTTTTTTAGATTAAAACATATACAAATAAACCTGTATATGTATTTATTACAAATTGTACATTAAAATATTCACCCTAACCATTAACACATATTGATCCCATGCCCTCTTCCTCGTGAATAATTAAGTACTGCCAACCATTGCAACAATGCTTTGAATATGTTCTAAGCTCTTCAATACTCAATTTGTCTATTTCATCATCTATACGATACACAAAAATATCACATACATTCTCTTGTGCTCTTTGTCGATTCAGACAAACATAAATTCCACCAATTCCACTCTGAACATTGTCTATCATGGCATCCCTTTCTTCTCTACTAATTTTAGAAGTGGCATCCATCTATGACCACAAAGTTTCCACACGAAGAGGTCGCCTTAACAATGGTGGCTCACGGCAAGGAAACTCAGCATCACACTTAGCGCCCCTACAGTCACATAATTGACCTTTCCCAGGACTAAAAAATTTAGGGGGAATGTCATTATAATTGGGTTTCATTCTCAAAAAGAATTATGTATAAAATAATTTTGCAAAATAAAGAAGAACCTTTTCATTCCATGGTAGTCTTCCATAGGCAGCAAGGTATCTATCATACAAATGGCAAGCTATATCAAGGTGATTTAAATATTGCACCTTTAGCATCTTTCTTTTCGGCCCTTCTTTGAAATTAAACATATATTTTTCCATTTATTTTTTAACTCTGTGTTTAACATCCTCCCATGTATCGGGACCCATCACTGTTTCCTTTATTTTCCTCATCACTTCTACAAAATTATCAGTGGTTGACCCAAAGTTTTTGTAGACACTCTACAAGTGTGCTTAAAGAGTGCGTAACTATTTCTAAGCTTTCTCGACTCTCAGTAGGGAGATTCAAAAATAGAATATTCTTCAATTTTAAATAAATATGTTCACACCCTTGTAATGTGCATTGTTGGATGTTTGTTTCCCAAGATAAATCGTAAATGTCAGAAGGATAAGTCGTGGCTAGTGTAAAACCTTCTTCTTGAATAACGCGGTCTGGCCTACATTTTTTTCGAGCGACATTTTCACCCTCTACATCAATATATAAAATTACATGTATAAATAAAAAAACATGTGAACAAATTTGTACAAAATTTGTTTTTAACCATAAAAAAATGATATAAATTAATTAAACAAATTATTAATTGAATGGAAATAAAATTCATATCAATGGCCACCTCAAGATGGTTGGGCAGCATCATGCCCACCCTTAGATTGTTGAAAACCAGCATGACCACCCATTGGTTGAGAACCAACATGACCACCCATTGATTGGCCACCGAGGGAATGCATACCACCACCCTCACGCGATTGGCCACCACATATGATTGGACACCAAGGGAATGTGTACCACCACCACCCTCACGCGACGAGAGGAAAGCTTCATAAAAAAATATGAATTTATAATCAATTCAAAAATACATACATACACATAATTGATTAGATTGTGTGAACCATATCATGATTGCGTGAACAATGGCGAGGCTCCATCGATGGAGTAGATACTCTTTTCCTCTGAACTCCTAAAAAATAAAATATGAAATTTATTAAAAATGAATTTAACTCACAAAATTGATAAAAAATTCAATTCCATATATATACATGTATGTACATGGGGATAAAATTATATATATTCAATAAAAAACCAATTCCACATGTATACATGTATGTACGGGGATAAGATTATATATTCAAATGTCATTTAAAAAGATGCACATTTAACATAAATACCATGAACATCCCTCAATCCATGATCCCCCTCTCTCGTAGAGACATGGGATTCTATTGATGTTCGTCTTTCATCCTCCATGATATATATATATATATATATATATATATATATATATTGGACATTTACAATTATTTTTAAAATTACTATTTAAAATAAATTCAAAAAATTGATGTAATTTAGTACACAAATGTTGAGCACAAACACAAATTATGTAAAACACAAAACTTTCAAAGCACAAATTGATGTGTAAAACTCACTTTAAAAAGAAATTTGTTGAAGTCCTGCACATTTTATTTTTATAAAACATGAAATTCACCAAGTTGTATTTACATGGTGGGAGCACACTTGGTACAAAAATGAAAAAAACACATGGTCATTAAAAATGACGCATTTATAAGTAAAAAAAACACACTTATCAAAGATATGTTACAATGTCCATCAATAAATTTTGAAGGAGAGCATCTCAACACTAATTCATCTTTGAGAAATGAATCTTGAATTGGCATTGCCCCATACAATAATAATTCATCTTTGACAGATGAATTTGAATTGGCATTGCCCCACACAATAGATCACTAGACATCTTATTAACATTTGCACAATGTCTTATACTAAAAAATTGAAATTGTCTAACAATATTGTTTTCTTTTCCATGTAGTTGTTTTAGCCTCTCCTTCTTAACTTGGTACACGCCTTTTATCTGGTTGCACACAAGTTCAAAATTGGTGAAAACTACAATTCCATTTCATCCATACTCCCTAGTTGTTCCCAAGTCTTCTATCAATGTAATATGATATGCTTCAATGTTTATTGTTCTTCCCAGTATATTAATTTTCCTTTGGAGGACCTTGTTAGTCACAATATTGCAAAGCACATATGTAATCATTTATTTCCTTGGATTGGGATAACAAGAAACATCTATGCATAATGTCCATTTTTCAACCATGTTTAATGGGCTTTTTTATCCCTAAAAAAAAAAAAAAACAAACAAACAAATCCAATAAAATATATTAAATTTATTGCAAATGCCTTAAAGCTTATGGGAGAAATGATATGTACATGGTTTGCCTTAAATTTTATGAGATAAATTACATGTACATGGTTCCCAAAAACACTAGCAAATTCCTTAAATTTTATGGGAGAAATGACATGTACATGGTTCCCAAAAACACTGGCAAATGCCTTAAATTTTATGGGAGAAATGGCATGTACATGGTTTCCAAAAACACTAGCATTTTCCTAAAAAATATATTAAAAGAACATTTATTTCAAATGCCTTAAAGTTTATGGGAGAAATGACATGTACATGGTTTGCCTTAAATTTTATGGGAGAAATGACTTGTACATGGTTCCCAAAAACACTAGCAAATGCCTTAAATTTTATGGGAGAAATGGCATGTACATGGATTCCAAAAACACTAGAATTTTCCTTTAAAATATATTAAATTAAATTTTATGGGAGAAATGACATGTACATGGTTTGCCTTAAAGTTTATGGGAGAAATGACATATACATAGTTCCCAAAAACACTAGCAAATGCATTAAAGTTTATGGGATAAATGACATGTACATGGTTTCCAAAAACAATAGCAAATGCCTTAAATTTTATGGGAGAAATAGCATATACATGGTTTCCAAAAATACTAGCATTTTCCTTAAAAATATATTAAATGAACATTTATTGCAAATGCCTTAAAGTTTATAGGAGAAATGACATGTGCATGGTTTGGCTTAAATTTTATGGGAGAAATGACAGGTACATGGTTTGTCTTAAAGTTTATGTGAGAAATGACATGTACATGCTTTGCCTTAAAGTTTATGGGAGAAATTACATGTACATGGTTTTCGTTAAAGTTTTCCTTAAATTTTATGGGAGAAATGACATGTACATGGTTTGCCTTAAATTTTATGGGAGAAATGACATGTACATGGTTTTCCTTAAAGTTTATGGGAGAAATGACATGTACATGGTTTGCCTTAAATTTTATGGGAGAAATGACATGTACATGATTCCCAAAAACACTAGAAAATGCCTTAAAGTTTATGGGAGAAATGAAAGGTACATGGTTTGCCTTAAATTTTATGAGAGAAATGACATGTACATGATTTGCCTTAAATTTTATGAGAGAAATGACATGTACATGGTTTGTCTTAAAGTTTATAGGAGAAATGACATGTACATAGTTCCCAAACACTAAAAAATTCCTTAAAGTTTATGGGAGAAATGGCATGTACATGGTTTCCAAAAACACTAGCATTTTCCTTAAAAATATATTAATGAGAATTTATTTCAAATTCCTTAAATTTTATAGGAGAAATGACATGTACATGGTTTTCCTTCAATTTTATGATAAAAATGACATGTACATGGTTTGTCTTAAATTTTATGGGATAAATGGCATGTACATGGCTTTCCTTAAAGTTTATGGGAGAAATGACATGTACAGGCTTTGCCTTAAAGTTTATGGGGAAAATGGCATGTACATGGTTCCCAAAAACACTAGAAAATGCCCTAAAATTTATGGGAGAAATAACATGTACATGGTTCCCAAAAACACTATAAAATGCATTAAAGTTTATGGGAGAAATGGCATGTACATGGTTTCCAAAAACACTAGCATTTTCCTTAAAAATATATTAAATGAACATTTATTGCAAATGCCTTAAATTTTATTACAAATGCTTTAAAATTTACGGGAGAAATGACATGTACATGGTTTTCCTTAAATTTTATCGGAGAAATGACATGTACATGGTTTGCCTTAATTTTATGGGAGAAATGACATGTACATGGTTCCCAAAAACACTAGCAAATGTCTTAAATTTTATGGGAGAAATGACATGTACATGGTTCCCAAAAACACTAGCAAATGCCTAAAGTTTATGGGAGAAATGGCATGTACATGGTTTCCAAAAACACTAGCATTTTCCTTAAAAATATATTAAATGAACATTTATTGCAAATGCCTTAAATTTTATGGGAGAAATGACATGTACATGGTTTTCCTTAAAAATTTCCTTAAATTTTATGGGAGAAATGGCGTGTACATGGTTTGGCTTAAATTTTATGGGAGAAATGACATGTACATGGTTTGCCTTAAAGATTATGAGAGAAATGACATGTCCATGGTTCCCAAAAACACTAGCAAATGCCTTAAAGTTTATGGGAGAAATGACGTGTACATGGTTTCCAAAAACACTAGCATTTTCCTTTAAAATATATTAAATTAAAGTTTATGGGAGAAATGACATGTACATGGTTTTCCTTAAAGTTTATGGGAGAAATGACATGTAAATAGTTTTCCTGAAAGTTTGCCTTAAAGTTTATGGGAGAAATGACATAGAATTGACATGTACATGGTTCCCAAAAACGCTAGCAAATTCCTTAAATTTTATGGGAGAAATGACATGTACATGGTTTCCAAAAACATTAGCATTTTCCTTAGGAAAGATACATGTTACAGACAGATATTAATTCTCTTACGCAGGAGGATAGTCCCAATTTGGATGCAGGATAGATATAAGTGCTTGCTAATATAAAATGGGTAAGAGAGAAAGGAATAGAGTGGAGGTATATCTGAGTTAGGAGAAGGCAACATCCTTATTGTTTAGTAACAATACCTATCAGGGAATAAACAACAACCACAGCCCGATATAAAGCCCCTGACCTCCCAGGTAAGCATCTCTACTTGGCTCACATTGGCTCTATTCCACAGCTAGATATTTATTTTATAACAGTAACAGGAGGAAATATACTTGTTACAGACAAATATTAATTCTCTTAAGCAGGAGGATAGTCCCAAATTGGAAGCAGGATAGATATAAGTTCTTGTTGATATAAAATGGGTGAGAGAGGAAGGAATAGAGTGGAGGTATATCTGAGTTAGGAGAAGGCAAAATCCTTATTATTTAATAACAATACCTATCGGAGAATAAACATAAACCACAGCCTGATATAGAGCCCCTAACCTCCTAGGTAGGCATCTCTACTCGGCTCACATTGGCTCTATGCCACAGCTAGATATTTCTTTTATAACAACAAAAGGAGAAAATATAATTGTTACAGACTGATATTAATTCTCTTAAGGAGGAGGATAGTCCCAATATGGAAGCAAGATAGATATAAGTGCTTTCTGATATAAAATGGGTAAGAGAGGAAGGAATGAGTGGAGGTATATCTGAGTTAGAAGAAGGTAGCATCCTTATTGTGTAATAAAAATACCTATTAGAGAATCAATAGCAAGCACAGCCCAATATAGAGCCCCTGACCTCCCAGGTAAGCATCTTTACTTGGCTCACATTGACTCTATGCCACAGCTAGATCTTTCTTTTATAACAGCAACAGGAGGAAAGATACTTGTTACAAATAGATATTAATTCTCTTAAGTAGGAGGATAGTTTTAATATGGAATCAGGATAGATATAAGTGCTTGCTGATATAAAATGGGTAAGAGAGGAAGGAATAGAGTGGAGGTATATCTGAGTTAGGAGAAGGCAGCAGTGAGCGGTGTGTAGATTGTATTTTCTGTGATGGAGATATGATACAAAATTGAGTTTGATGAACCTAGAAATTTGGATAAGGTCATAAGAAAGGCTAAGTATTGTTATGAGCATAACAAGAAACAGCTCGAAGTCCACAAGGATTGGAAGGACAAGAAGAAGTCAAAATTTGACTAGAGAAAGAAAGGGTTGAAACAATAAACAGAACCTGCGCATGTGCGCCAAGACCTGAATTAAGACATCAGGAGAAATTAAAAGTACGTGGAGAACATACAGAACCGGGGGTCGAGGTTGGATACACTTCGTTCAGGGGACCTTTATCAAATGTATTTTAAGAAATGAACTAACCCATTTATTAAATAAAGACATATTCATTCATAATTTAGCGAAAGTGGGAATAAATTTACCTGCTTTACAGAAAATATAAGTGTTAGCTTTCACGAATTACTGAACATACATTAACAATAAGAAAACACTTTCTATTGGAAGAAATTCACACGCAAATGAAAACAACAATGTCCATAAGAGCCATACCTGGAAATATATAACGCATGTCGAGGAGTCAAACGAGGATACAGCAAGACAACGCACGCGAAGCAGGAAGAGCAGACGACGAGGATGTAGAGTAGGCAGAGCAGACGACGAGGATGTAGAGAAGGCAGAGAATGCAAAGCAGGTAGAGCAAGACGAGGACGCAGAGCAGACCCTACACAAAACTTGCAAACACAGCAAACTGAAAATTAGATTTAAACAACAAAAGCAACCATAAACAAAAAAGAAATAAAAAATGTACAACCTCTAATAATCTCTGGAATAAATTCATAAGAGCCATATCTAGAAATAGCCAGCGCACACCGAGGAGGCAGACAAGGAGACAACGAGAAAGTGCACGTCGAGCAAGTAGAGTAGACGATGAGCACATAGATCAGGCATAGCACGCCAAGCAGGTAGAGCATGCCGAGGACGCAGAGCAGGCAGAGCACGTGGAGGACGTGGAGTAAAACCTACCCAAAACATGCAAACATAGCAAACTGAAAATTAGATTTAAACAACAAAAACAACCATACACAAAAAAAAAAACAAATTTACCTTACCTTCGCACCTTCGCTTGCTCCCCTGCTAGCCCCCGCAAAAACACAATGCACCACTGAGCTTTCCAACGATAACAAGTTGACCAAAAACATGTTGTGTTCTGGGGGGCCGATATATTTATAACAAAAATTTCGGCCGAACTTTTGTTGTCGATTTTCTTATCTCCAGCCAAAAATTTGTTTACCCACGTTGTCAATGTTAACAGTAGAAACAGTTCGGCTGAATTAATTTTAAAACTTTGGCCGAACTTTCTAAAAGTTCGGTCAAACTTCCTAAAAGTTCGGTCGAACTGTTGGGAAAATGAAATTTTTGAATGCGTTTCTCACGAAAGTGTAAACCCAGATTCGCATTTTTACCCATTTGTGTGACATCATTTTGTCTCATTAGCCTAGTTCATTCATGCCATAGTCCATCATTGTATCATTCTTTGGAGATATCTCAATGAGTATGGGTATGAACACCTCATCCCTATTGATACCTTGTACACACCTCACTTATTTGTTTCATTGCTGATAGTGGTTTTCATTCACCCTTCCACAATTCATCCTCTCTCTATACACACTCCCCTCCCTCCTTCCTCCTTCCTTTAAATGGGTAACAACCCTATATTGTATTTTAGCCATAGGATTTACTCCTAACCTCACATATTAGACCATGATACATTCTCACCTTAGTATTGCTCAATTGTAACATGTCATGTACTTACACTCGAATACATCACTTTTTAATGCATAATCCACATCTCTATCTCCATTCATTATCAAATAACCTCAATCTTGGTAGGATCGGCCTAATCAACACTTGAAGTTGCCTAAAATTTCCAACATAGATAGTGGTCCATTTTGTGCATGTGAATATTGCAAAAAAAAACCCATAAAATACCAAGTTTCCCCTTTAAATGATTATTTTAACTATTACCTAACTTCATCGATACACCCAAATTGTCATGATGGGATGTTAGGTTAATATTTTTTAATTTAATCCAGTCACCACGAGGAAAAACCTTGTAATATAGGTTTTTAATAAACCTTCCTTAAAAAAAAATATCCATTTTCTAGCTATAGCAAAGGTTTCTAGCAAAGGCGTACAACCAAATTTTTTTAAAATGGTGCCCCTAAAATTCTACAAATGCACCAATGCATCAACAAACTAACCACACTAGTGTTGAAGACAAATGTGCACAAATGGTCATGATATATTATAAAAAATCCAAATAAAAAAATAAAATAATCAGTCAAGTTCTCCTCATTAACATAAGTTTCACCAGTACTTATAAAAAGGATACACATATCAATGTTTCAATAATGTGTTGACCAATCATTACATACATGGATTTATTTTCTAACAAATGCATGTCAAAGCTTTATACTAACATACATGCATTGATGTGGTCGTGTAGGATGCACATTATGATTTTAGGATAAGTGGTTAATCAATAAAAGAAATTAATTTTCAAATACAAAAATATTTATGCACCATGTAAACATAAAGTCACTAATTCATACAAAATTTGGCACACGGAAAGACATGAACGATGTAATAACATGCATTAGGGCAGCTCTATTTTATTTTATTTTTAAGTCAAGTATTGGTGCATTCAAATACCATTTATCGATGCATATGTCCATTAAGCACACCATGCAAGGGTGAAATTTAAAAAAAAAAAATACCAAACTAAATTTCATTGTTATATTTCATCCAATGTTCTTGCCCTTCCTCACACAAGTATATATGCTTACCCTCCATGTGTAGCAGCATCTGTGTCAATCCTCTATAGTGTTGGAACCCTTTTTTTTTAATTTAATAAATATTAGGTATTGTGTGGTTAAGTTGTTCGGCTTTCCTTGTACTGGTGATTAATAGATATGATGCATGTGCAGTAGTGATTTAAAAAAAAAAAATAAGCAAATTTATTTAAAATTAAATAAATAAATTATTGATGCTTTTCACTAACCTTGCACACTAGTGTGCGCAAAATATGATGCATCAATAATCATGATTCATAATAAAAAGTCCCAAATTTTATATAACTTGGACTTTTATGAATAGTCGAAAAAAACCCAATGGTGTGCCTTAAGCATTGTGATGCATCAGGGCATTACATCTATGTACACAGAGTAGGGTGCTTTTGTTTTACTTAATAAAATAGGATTATCATTGTGTTATAGTACAAACATTGATGCAACGCTCTAACATCATGGTGTTAATTTCACTATTATAGTGCCCGATGATGGGTGCATTGTATGTATTAATGCCACACTGTGAAATTTAACTTATGTGTAGAAAAATTAACATAGCCATGTCTTTCATGACTATGTGTGCATTAGTGCATTATACAATAGAAAGCTCCACTACCATGGCAATGCATATTTATTGGTTTAATGCCCCATAAGTGGTGCACTTTAGGTAATTACTTCATTAGCAGCTTTGTCACAAATTTTAGATTTTTTCCATTATTTTGTAAATACAAAATAGTTATATATGTGTTTCTTATAATTGAATTTTGTTTTATCTTTATATATGTGTTTATAAAAATTGTATGTTTATCAAAGATGATGATGATGATGAGAGCGGGAGCAAGAGCAGTAGTTACAGATTGACACATCAACTTGTATATGAGTGGGAGGGAAATTTTCCCTCAGCGTATACCTCATAATAAGGTTGGTTTGAAGAATGTTTGCCTCCTCGAGTTGGGATCATGGTGGGAAGGCATTAATCTTCGGTCCCAATTTTACAATAGATCAATATTGGGATCATGGTAGGAAGGAATTCATATTCAGTCCCATTTTGTGGTATCAA
The DNA here is from genome assembly GCA_034641835.2 of Pinus albicaulis. NCBI lineage: Eukaryota > Viridiplantae > Streptophyta > Pinopsida > Pinales > Pinaceae > Pinus > Pinus albicaulis. The sequence goes on from MU968480.1 coordinate 41,074,398, forward strand.
CCTATAAACGAGGATATTTACTTCAACATCAGGCTATCTCAGAGGTGGAAGGATTAGCCTCAGTCCCATGACCTACTACCTAGCATTGTGGTAGAAATCCAATTAGCATATGTTTAGAGATGTGTCAAGCATGCCATTGTTCTCCCTACAAAGTTTTAGGTTACTAATGGTCAATTGCATATATATTCATTTAGTGCATAGGAGGTTAGGTGCCTATCCTTTAGTGTCAAGGCACTAGCGCATTTTACCTCTAATGAGTAGTGTATTAGTTTCCATTTGATGAAGTATGTAGATTGTTTAGTTCAGAGACCCTCGATGATTAAATGGTCAACAATATTTTTGTGACAAATTTGTTTTGTTTTGGATCATTGTCATTCAGTTTTTTAGGGGAGCTTATTCTTCCCATTTCCATCAATTTTTTTTAGTTTATTTTTTAGAGGTTTCATGTGACTCAACTAATAGTTCCCCACCTCCCTCATGGGCCTATGATTGATGCATGTATGCACATGTGGGGGTAATTTTTTCCCAATATGGGCCAACTAGAGTGGATGTGTACTCCAATCAATAGAGAAACTTATGATTTCCTGGATGGAGAGGATGGTCCCGTCCTTGATATTGTATAGTACACATACATGGGGATGGGTTGGAGAGGATGTCATAGCATCCAATTATTTCATAACCGTCCATTTAATGATAGAGGTAAAATTATCCTTATGTTTTGATAAAACTAGTTGCGTGGTTTTTGTTTTTATTTAATCCGTGTGTAATTTATTGTAACATTTTTTTAGTTATCTTATTATTATTGTTTACTATTTTGTAGATTTCGGCACATATGTTTGGGATCGTTCTCACCAATAGGATTAGGAGATAGATGAGGCATTCCAATAGCTTTTATCACACAATCTTGCCATGCCACATAGGTTGAATCGTAGATTCTACACTTAGGTGATGGATTGAATATGTCATCTATTTGTTAGGCTGTAGTGGAACCTGCACATGTCAGAGATATCTTACATGTCCTAAATTTGACATATATATGGTGAACACTTCCTCATGACATGATTTTACGTATGCGTCATGTTTTTGGTGCCCTCAAACTCATCCAGAGGTTGAGGGATTGTTATTATTCAGTTTCATCTTCTGAGGACAATACTCCAATTCCTTAGCATCATGTTTCTCCACCACCCCATCCTTCAATAGTTCCACTAGCATCCCCTCATTCTCCTACACATGCCTCACTAGTTAAACATCCACTAATCCTCCTCTGCCTCTATAAAAAATTAATTGCAGAAGTTTGAATTTCTATTTTGCAAATAAAATATGTTAACGAAGTGCGTGTTTTACATATATGCATTAATGCACTAATCATTATAAAGTGCACCAATAAAATAAGTCAAAAATTTCAGGCACTCATTTATCATCAATACACAAAAATATACATCAGAGAAATGAGAAGGAATTTCTTTTCTTTTCTTTTCTTTTTTCTTATAAAACAAAACTTAATATTTGTTTTATTCTTTTTCCAAAATTTAGAGGGGAAAATTGTGCAAAAGAGACTTACCAACAAAGATTTGGAGGGGGTATATTTTTTGAAGAATCAAATTTGTAAGGGATCATAATGTGTCACATACAAATATGTAAATGAAAAATATTAGGTATGGTACATCATCCTATTTATGTTCTCAATATTTTTCCTATTTGATTCAAACAAATTTAATTTTAAGCCTTATTTCATTCGTTTGCCAAAATTTATAGGGGAAATTTTGACAAGAAATATTTCTCAGTAAAGACTTCGAAGTGGAAAGAATTTTTTGAAGAACCAAACCTGTAAAGCATCATAGATAACATACAAACATGCAGAGGAGAAATTTCAAGTATGTGACTTCATTTTTAGTGCATTCTCTTAGAAGCCCTAAATTTCTTGTTATTTTTCTTGGTTTCCCTCTCTCTATTTCACAATAACACTTTCTTTTAAGCAATATATTTTTATAAGGTTTATTTACTTGTATATGGGGTAGTTGGTATCTTTTGAAATGAGGCCACTCATTTCATTGGATCCTAAACCTTGTTACTACCAATTTTGATTAAAAAGTCATTTTCTCAATTATAAGTGCACACTTGTGTCTATCTGCCAAGAGTTGAAGAGGCAGTGTCAGGAGGTCTCGGATCATCATTAGGTGGTTGTGTCATAGTTTCAGTTATGGTCTAGTGTGTATTCTTCTTCTACATCATTCTATATATTGTAAACTAGACCATTTACCATTTTCCCTGGTATGGGAGTCCATTCTTATTTTATTCTTATATAGGGTGGTAGGGTGGTGCTAGGTTGGTGCATGAAGTCACCAACAGGTTCAAGCCTATGAAAACTTCAGGGTGGTAGGGTGGTGCTAGGGTGAGTTGTAGCTCATTGGGCGTTGGGGCATCCGTTCAGTTGACTATTGAAGAATCTCGAGCATTGGAGTCTCCATCCAATGGGAGCTAGAGAAGAATGCTTTTCTATACTCTAGGAAGTTGGAGCTTTATTTTCACTGACAGGCAGTATAGACCAGTTAGAATAGAATCCAGTTAGGTTTTGTCTTGGGAGAGGTTTTCCACCTAAAACCGGTGGAGAATACTAATTGAAATTAATATTGACTCACCCCCCTCTCATTTTTTCCAAGAGATTCTTTATTCTTGCAGGAGGCTTGTTTTTGAAGCATTTGTGTGAAGAATGAGTGGTTTTATGACAATTATTACATGGATGAAGATCCAAATAGTGATATTTCATATGGACAACTCAGTCACAATGTTGGAATTTAACATTATGTTGTGGTTGTTGTGGAAGAGGAGCCAAATCTGGAATAGTTGAAGGTGAATTGTCATGATGGAATCCAAAACTTTGACATTGAATGGGATTGGAATAGTCTAGAATATGAAAGGAAACATCCTTGTCATATCTGAGATGAGTTATGTGTTTTTTGTGGACAAGATATTCCCATGGTTTGATGATTTTATTGGAAAGTGTAGACTGAACTTATGCATCTGCATGCAAATTTGCTTTTGAACTAGGCATTGAATGTGAATCAACCTCAACTTTACTCACTTGATCACTTGACGGGTATTGATGGCTGACTATTTCAACCTCAAATAGAGGATTAATGTCATGGACAGGTTCAAAAGGATGCCTGTTCTGTTTTAACTCATCTTGTTGTAGTTGATATTTGTAGAAGCTCTATCTTTTCATGTGCATCTTGTAGACATATTTGAATATCAACAAGATTGACCTTGTTGATTTTTATTGTGTATTCAACAATACATTATATCGAGCTTTTGAGGAAATTTAATAATTCACCCATTAAAGCCATTTTCAGCAAATCAACCTCAAAAATAGTAAAATAATGAGGAACTCAATGCCAAACTCCAATATAACACAATCAATAACAGAAAGCATATAATGAATATATTTACAAACAAACTCGCATGTAAAAAAAAAAAAAAATCATGCATTGCAACACAATAGATTCAACACAAAACTTCTCACACAAGCATATTCACTCCCTATTGCATCATGTTTCCACAAACCTTTGCATCAATAGCGACTATAGTTGCTTCCTCCACCTTGACTTTCTTTCCCAACTTCCCATATTTTGCTTCACAGTTTCTCTTAAGCAGTGCAGGTTCAATTGCTTATTATGATGTTGCTATATGTCGAGATCATATTTGATATAGCTCTAACAATGATTATAGGGATCCCACTTATGGTTATTCTTTTAGTGTCAAAACTGATAATATTGAATTGAAACCACTTTTCTCTGCCTTTAGCCCACTAGAGTAGCAATACACAACTAGCACCACAATAATCAACATCAGCAATATGCAATACACTCAACTTGTTGGGTATGTGTTATATTCTTTCCACGATTAGTCACACAGCAGGGGGTCACAGGGGGGCGAAAGCCCCCCCGTGTATGTTGTGTTAGGCGCAGCAGGGGGGTCACAAGGGGGGCGACAGCCCCCCCTATTGGGGGTATAGGGTGGCACCCCGATAAAAAAAGAAATGGACCCTATTTTTCGGTGGGCGGACCTGTCCATGGTTTTGTTCATGGGTTTGCACATGTTTTTGGGGCATGATGGTTTTCAGCCCTTGATATTTTCTAGATCCTATCAAGGGAACTATGGTTATGTTCTAATCTAGGGTTAATGGATTGGGGTTTATGAATGCTTCAGCATTTTTATATATGTGTTGTAACACTAAAAGGAATATAATGAAAAATCAAGCTGTTAGTCTCGATTTGGGATCCATGGGAAAATATTTGTGAATATCTGTTTTATGTTTTATGCTCTCGCTATTGTTTATTTTCGGTTTTTAAGATTAGTTTGCAGATAATTTCTGTACAGGTTTAAAACCTACACAACTCACCTCCAATAATATGCTACTCCCATTTTTCCAGTAATATTATACATTATATGTAGTGATACATCACGCAATTTCTCCGAGGATTGCAATGTATTCAGGGGAGGCACGTCAGGAAATCTATAGTGGTCTTCCAACAATTACAATGAATAGTCATCACTTGGGATACATCACCACGCTTAGCATCCAAGATGAGTTCCCCAATGAGCATACAATGTAAATGCAACAACCAGGAATTGAACAACGAATGGCTAATACTAGTTATAAATTAATGAATCAACCAAATTACATATAAACTCAACGGACCAACACAAAGAATAGACACACTATCTAAAATTAATCCTGAATTTCACCAGGACCATCGGTAACAAAGAGAAGTGTATTCAACCTCAGTGATCAACATTAAATATCGAGGCATATAGGACTCAACACTTTCTTCAAGGTTTTTTAAAAACTTGAGGACGGGCATAAATAATTCACAGAAAATCGTATAGATTATTAATCCCTGTAAGTTTTGGGAGAGGGAAAAATAATAGGGGGAATATGGGAAAGGAGTGAGGGAGGCCGACTGTAAACATGAGAGAAGTGAGGGGAGGGGACCTCTGACTCTAATGACGGTTTAGGAGCATAGACGAATCTACGTACCAGGAACAACATGGACTATATGAGGAGTCAAGTTATAAATGGAGGTCAACTATAGGTGAGAAGAAAGCACTCAGGGTAGTGTGTGAGAAACAACGTAGAGTGTTTTGTAATGCTTGGGTAGAGATTTGACAGACCCATCTCCTAGAGTAGAGAATTAGGTCGAATAGAAGAGACACCTGCAGGCTCACATAAAACACTTGAATTTGTAGACCCACTTATGAGGGAAAATGCATATTTTTTCTCTTTTATGATTATGACATAGGTGCAAGAATGACTATGCACAGAAAGGCTAGAAAACACTAGTGTCTCAAACTTAGGTAGGGGAGTATGCCTACTCTGATACCATGTGAGACACAAGCATGGTATACACAAGATGAAGGATAAACATGATATTGCATCTATTATTAAAAATGATACATATTTATAGTAAATTGAAGTGACCCTTGGATTCCATATTCTAGGGTCTCTTGGACTCCCTTTGACCATTTGCCTTCCAAACCAACCCTTAGAGGATTAGGTGTCCAAAAAATCCAGAAAATATAATAAATATTATAAAATTCCTTGTATATATATGTCTTCGATTCTAGAATTACCACTTGAAAATTGGAAGCATAAATTTTCTTTCACTTCATAAAAAATATTATTGTTGCAAGCTCATATGATACTTGCAGTAATAATAAATCCATAGATCTACATCAGGGGGGGATTTATTTACAAAATAGATGCATGCACGAGATAACACAAATTTTTTTGTCAACAAAATCTATTAAATTCCTTACCATTGTTTCTTTCCCCTTCTCTTTTTCTTTCTATTTTTGGCATGATTCCAGTCTTCGTGCCCACATTTTTTGCTACACCATTACTAGTGTCAAACATCCCAGATTCCACTGCATTTTCAAACCAATCAAGAAACATTTTTTTCTTATTTTCATCTACGTTAATAGGTACATCAATTTTTGTGCCATATTTGTGAGTTGAAGTGGCTCCAAGAGAATAATATTTTCCAATAAGGGTAGTATTCACATGAATAGTGGGCTTAGTTTTGTTTGGAGGACATTTCATACCTTGTCAAATGACCCACTCAATTGCATCATATACTTTTCTTAAAACACAGGCATATTCACATGGTGTTTCCACCTTTCTAAGCACCCCAAAAAACAATGCATGACTTATTTTTTCAACACATCCATCTCCATATTTTGCTTTATGGTAATCTTGGAAATCCTGGCACCACCTAGGTCATGTCTTTTTCCCATCAGTATGTATCCAAATATGTGAACCATTTCATTTTTTGAAAGCTATTATTCTTGAATTTTCTTGAATACCATCCCTCTCATCCTCAACATTAGCACACATATATCTAAAAGGGTTGTGTCTTCCACTCCTTTGAACACCACATATAAACCTGCGAAGGTGACTGAATAGATCCTCCCTTAATTCATTATCATAAATTTTCCTCTTAACTGAATCCAATAGAACCTCATATCCATTTTGGAGTTTCTTAAACTCTTCCTCAACTTTTACATTTTCCATATCTTTGTCAAGATGAGCCAACATTACCTTTTACTTGTACTCCTTTTAGGGGAGAGAAATGTCTATGTTATCATAATGAGATAAACCCAACAGTGCATAGTGATCATATTTATCTAATAATCAGAATACTTCCTCTTCATAAGATGGATCTCCTCCAGCCAGGCCACTGGCTGAGGGCCCTCTTTCACTATCTCCGAACTAACTATACTGAGAGCTTTCACCAAATTTTCTAGCTAAAGCAAAATTACCTTATTCACCATGAGGACCAATGTATCGAAATGCATGAGAGAAATTTTTTTCCCTTCCATTAGTCCCTGCAGATTATGGATCAAAACTTATCTCTTGAGTCTTTATTGTTTTTTGCATTTTTATTTCGAAAGTAAATCAAAATGTTACTAGATATGAAAACCAGGTTCATGCACAGAACCATGCCAATCCATACCACATGAAATTTAGCAGAATAGATAGAGTACATAATTGTAATCAACAACTCTAGATGTTCACGATTCATTGAAAAATAAATACCTGCTGCTATACTTTGTATGCTAGTCATTTGAAAGCTACCATGTATCCATAGAACAACCATCCCAATAACAACCATTGTCAAAACTAAAGTTGTGTAGCCAAAACAAAAATGTCATTGTGCAAGCTACACCCTGAATCAATAAATCCCAAGATCATTGAAAATTCCTCCCATTGCGATGAAGCTAAGAAATTTGCACGAAATAACCACAAAAAAGGATGATGTTCCCAAATGAAGAAATGATTCCATGCATATGAGACAACAATCCAACCAGAACATGAAAAGTAGCAGGAATAACCTCCCCAAATGCAATAGCCATATGAAAAATATGGGCCATGTATGCCAAATCATATAAACACTAAATTCTCTTACCTGTAAAATATTTGCAATCAATTTCGTTAATATAGGCTTATTTTGTTGGATCCATTTTGAAACTTGTCCAAAAAGAGTACATGCACGTGAAAATTTTCTCATTCCCATTCCCTTCTAGCTATTGGAAAATGACATGCATCCCATTCTCCATGCTTTCTTGCTTCTCAGAGTACTGGGCATTTGTGACTCGAGGAGGGAAATGTATGTCTATGTTGCAAATTTCAGCATTCATCAACCTTTTCTCATACTCCCTTTCCTCGCCAACATTAGTTCCATCACCATCTCCAACAACTCTCTTCCCTCCATTTTCTTTGGATGTACTTACTTATTTTTACTTAGAAGGATTTAGTTTTTTACTTCATTATTGTCTGGATAGGGAAGCCCTGCCCTTAGGAATGTTGGGTTCTATAGGTGTTGGACCCTATTTACCATCTCCCAAACCTCTAGATCTCTATGATTTGGTCCTATAAAATTTTCTTTGATTTTCTGGGAAATCAATATTCTGATCATTCTCACCGTTGTTTCTAGATCCCTTGTGTATGGATCAAGTTTGAAATCTTGAGGCTTGAACCCATTTTTATTGAGGGAATGCCAGTTGACTCTGAAGAGGAAAAGTTTTCTAGTAATCCATTATTTTCAAACCCCTCACCATGAAAGTTACCATGTCTGGCAATGAAACCAAAAGCTACAGACCTTCTTATCATTCCCATTCTAACTCCAATATGAATAATTCACCACCATAATTTTCAAAAAGGAAATAAATATATATTTATGTTTAACATTTTCTTTGGTACAATGGAACTATAGTCTCAACCTAGGGAGAGTTAAATGAATTTCAAACCTTTTTCGAAATTATTTTTCCACTACTTACTTCTGCTAGGACCAACTGGAGAAAACGTATATTCAAATTTATTCTTATTGTTTTCAAACCTACTTTGTGTCTAGATGTTAGGGTCATTTTAGCATAATTATTTGTTTGAAACTAGGTTTATTGAAATCCATTTAGTTAATAATATAATTGAATCCATCAAATGACTATCAACCCTCATTGCTATCTTATTTCCTGATGGGGTATTCATACCTGAGTACACACTTTTCCCTCATCTTTCAGTGGGAGAAGACCCTGTAGACTATGTCCTTTCTATAGTCAGATTGGTATAGATGCACTTAAGAAAAACAAATTCCCATCTACCACTCATAAATAAGAACTTGTAGTAATGATATGTTAGTTTAATCACTATTCAATTGTTTTGGTGGGAAAAACCCTGGGTCAACCTTTATACCACTACACAAAATACGTAAAGTCTTGTTTGTTGCAAATAATATTATTAGCCAATTTATATAGGTTATTTGAGTTGACTAAGGGTGGAGATTATTCATCTATGGAGTCATTGTTTGGATAAAAGGGTGAGGCCTCATGCTTCCCTATATTATTTTCCTTTTTGAATACTCAGAGTTGGAATACTCTGTATTCCCAACATTAGGTGGATTTGTTGAGAAACCTCAGGGTGGAGTAAAATATTTGAAACCCCTGAGATAAGTGAGGGTGGATATTTTTATCTCTGGAATCCCTTACTAGCTAATGGGTGGATATTTTTATCTCTGGAATCCCTTACTGGCTAATGGGTGGATATTTTTATCTTTGGAATCCCTTATTGACTTATGGGTGGAGATTTTATCTCCAGAGTCCCTTGTTGTTTGATGGTTGGAGTAAAAAATACCTCTGGAACCATTGTATAAGCCTTCAATTAAAAAAAAATATGCAAGGTGGGGATGGGACATACCTCTGGAATCCCTTGTCTAATCATTGGGATAGGTTTTACAAGATAGGGCATGGTAGCTGCATGGTTGGCAGTTGTCAATGGTTGGGAGGAAAATCATGAAGCTTATCCATATTTCCATTCAGAGGTATCCTACTAACTATGATGCTCAAAATTTGTCTAGATAATTCACCACATATCATGGTTACAAAATTGCAAGTACTTTTTAAATAATATTTCCTAGTTACTTTAAATCCATATATAGGGATGGAAAATTTCCATTCATGGAAAATATTTTGCATTTAGGCACAATGGTTGATTTTTTAGTCATGGACACTGTTGTAAAATTAGACACCGTGTCTACCCCATATGATAAATTTATTTCCCCAAGCCAGATATTTTACATGACCTCTGAGTCAATATTGTTCTTAAGGAACATTAAACCTATGGCAAGGTCTAACAATGTCTTAAGTCTCTTTAATATTGGGCACTTTAAGAGACCTTATGATATTAGGGTAGAATATTCCTTATTTCCTCGATTGTGTGAACATTTAAGAAACCCAAATCCTATTGCAGCAAATGATAATATTTATTATATTTGTTAAATTAATTAAAAAAAATATTTGTTGTGTGATATAGAAAATATCGAAACATATACAGTACAACCTACAAAAAAAATATATTGTGGAAGAAAAATAAACATTGGAATAATAAATACACACACACAATTTGACACTGTTATTTTTGGACTAAGTACTCGAAAAAACCCAACTTGGGAAAATTGGTGCAACAGATGATGGTTTCAATAATATGAAGTATTGAATCTGAGTACAATCTATGGATCATTAATCTAGAAGTCGAAAATAGAGAAATGAATAGCAATAAAACTAGTGAGAAAATATCTCACTCCATAGGAAATCTGACACTAACCTCAGCTCAATTTGAGATGATCCTTTCTCCCTCTACGAAGTCATTGCGTAAGCCTACGCAGTACGATGTACCACAATCTTGGAATTGTGTCTCCTCTTGTTGGCTATCCAGCTATTGTCTAGGAAATGGATCCTCCTGGCCTCCAGACTCTCTACCTAGCTTCTAGCACTAAATCACTTCTTCTCCCCCACAAAATACAAATTACCCATTGAAGATTTTTGTTTTCCTTGCACTATTCTGTGTTGCCTCTATGTTGAATCTCTATGGTAGTCACTGCCTCTCTGCATTGTGTTCATCGAAACTGGAAAATATTCCTCCTACCTCATTATCTTTGCCCCTCTATCACTACTTAGAGATCACTATCTCTCTCTCCGGAAACTTACTGTTTCTACTTTGGAAATCAATATTCCAGTGAAATCGAACTGATGGTGCTTCTTCTCCAAGCTCGATCGACTTCTTCTTATAATACTCCATTGAGACTTCAACCACCATGATCAAATCTTAATCAATGGCTAGGATTAACTAGAAATCGATCCATGCACTATTCTAGATCATTCTCACCATGACTTAATTAATTCCTTTTAATTAATCATATCTCCTAATTTTAGACTTAGGAAATATTGAAAGCTGAATAATTAATTTAATCAAGTCATCTCTAGATGGAATTTCCAGAAACAATTTAGGGGTATTGAATAATACATGTATTCCAGTCACTCTGCCAAATTTCATGGCTAGAACATATCTTATGCTATAAGAAATAACACTCAAGTGTTCTAGTACTGCAACTTCTGTTATAATACATTGTCTCTGCACCATCTCCTATCACACTACTGATGTCTGGCTACTGCCGCCCACCAACTACTATGCAACTTTGATATGCATTGCATATGTGTTGCTACTAACCCTATTGAACTACTGCCAACACTGAATATGCATTGCAACTTTGTTTTTGTTGCTACTGCAACATCTATAACTCCCTCTCATTTTTTGTTGCTGCAACTGCAACATCTACAACCAAGAACTGTCCAAGATATTGAACTGTCTTTGTTCAGTATGATGCATTCGACACCTAAGTCCTAATCTCTACTAGTCTCTTTGATGTCACTTAAGCCTCTATGTTGTTGTTGACTCTGTAAATTTTCCATCTACACTCCTTCCAACTCTGCAATGTGCTACCTAGTCTCTTATTGCTGCTACCTACTGTATTTTTCACTCTGGCATCTAACTGCACTAACTGCAACTAGTCCATGTTGGTACTGCATATTGTGGCCTCTCGTAGGAAGGTATTGATTCAAGAGGTGGACCTCCTCAAGAATCATGCCCAATCTGTAGCTCTATAGGGCTACGAAACCAAATCACCCCACCTCACATCTGGAGGGATGTATGCTATCATGGAAAATTCTTCCTCCAACCTCGAGGACAACCTATCGATCTCCGTGGAAGCAGCCTGTTGGTCCTGCTTCTCCTCCTTGTCCTTCTTTCTGAGAGGACACTAAGTGTTGTAGTGGCCTAACTCATCACGCTTGAATCACTTGACCTTCGAAAGGTACTTCTTATTCTTGTGTTGCTCCTACTACCCCTTCAATGTCAGGGCCACACTCTCCTCCTCCTTCACTGATTTCGTTCCATTGTTGTTTTTGCTGCCAATGATGGTGCTCTTCACCAAATCTCGCCTCATCTCCTCCTGCTACACATCATCCCACATCCTGTCCCATTTTGGCAACTTGTCTCTACCCAAGATACTCTGGAAAAGGACCTGCTAGTCCTCGGAAACACTTTTGAGATCTAATCACACCAATTCTGTAGGTTGGGGTGCTGACCCTACAACCAAAAACTGATCACGTACATCCTGAAGCCTTGTGAGGAAGGGTTCTATGTGCTCCCCCTTCTGCATACGGGTATATATCAACTTCTCCTTTAGATGCATATTTCATTTCTCAGATGATCCTTGGTATAGCATGGCAATATCATCCCACATCTGTTTGGTAGTGTCCTTGCCATCTATATGTGATACTACGTGACCTTGAACCCCATAGAGAATCAATCTCTTCATCTTTTCCATCTCATTCATGTATGCCTTGACATGATCTATATCTGTGGGGACAACCACCATGTTATCGATGTATGCCTTGAGATTGTACTCATATAGAATACAAGAAATACTTGCCTTCCAGATCACATAGTTGGATGCTCCGTCCCACCTATCCTGATATCTCATCCAAGGTGATGCTATCTCCAAAAAGTAAGTCGAAATTCTCCTCTTCTCCTCTGCTCAGTTGCTACTAGGCTCTATGAACTCCCTATTGGAGTGAGAAAATATTCTCACAACAATTGTTGATCTACAATGAGAAATTGACCTTCTAAAGCTAGAAGAGGCCTAAGGAAACATTTCCCTTAGTGTTTGATCTTTCTTCCTCCTGGCGATATTTTTCAATAGCAACTTCGAGGGGGAAACCTCCTTTACATTACATAAATGAAAAAAAATTGGATGATACAAATGACAAAACCTTCCTTCTATATATAGGAGTCTATGGGGTCACAATATAATCCTATCTGACCTAACAATAATAATTTAAGGGCACAAAAATAACAATAGTGGTTTTTATGGGGCACAATAATAACAATATGGGGGCTACAGGGGTAAAAAAATAACAATAGGGGGGCTACACTAACAATAATAAGGGACTACACTAGTAGTATAGGGACCTAACATGCCCCTCTCCTTCAAAACAGTGTTGTCCTCAACGCTTGAGTAGCTCTCGATGCTTATGTATAAAATTCTCATCCTCCCATGTGGAATCTTCAGTGGGTAAGTTCTTCCACTTGATGAGATACTCTGAAATTGATCAATTCTGTAGCTCTGGATTTCTTGTTTTTGTGACTGCTTCAGATTCCAATATGATTTTTCCTTCCTCATAAAGTTCTCGCTTTTGAATTTTGCAACAAGAAATAGTGAAATTGGCATCCAAAAACAACATCCTTGATCCTAGTGAAAATTAAGTACCTACACTAGGTGGGGCCCACATAGGCTATTTTTAGGAGGATGTCTATTTATAGATACATGAGAAAATTCTATTTATAGATGAGGTCTATTTATATATGTATGTGCAAGTTCTATTTATAGATGCATGTCGACTATTATTATCCCTTAATATTGGCTAGATAATAAACAATAATATATTCTCAATGTGGACTTGGAAATAGTTAAATAAAGTGGAAAATCAGTTAGTTAAGTGAATTTCGAGTTAATAGGTTGGTTGGTGGGACAGGCAGAGTGACTTGAGTTGTAACAAAGTGATTCTAGTTGTAACAGAGTTGGAAGTGCAATGGTGCATGAGTTGTGCAATTTGTAAATCAGTTTAACTCAGTTAAGTGAGTTAAAGTCAGTTGTGATAGCTGTAACTATAGATACACTAGTGAAAGATAAAGTGAATTAAATATTTATTAGTTCACAATCAGTGGTATCATATGAAACTAATGTTTTTACTATTATTAACTGCATGCATATTAGTTCCAGTGGAGACCCAATTGAGTTCTAGGTGAAAGGGAAGATAACTATCGATTGTGATATTAGGAGGCTACCCAAGTGTAGTTATAACACCACAGGATGCCCATGATACTCACAGCAGTTGAGGAAGGCTTAAATTCTTTGTGATTAAGGATTTCATTCATCAGGAACTGTGTGAGCAAGGCAGGTTGTCTGGAGACAGTAAATTGGCTAAGGAACTTGCTAATTTATGTATGACAGTGTGACACAATTAGTTGATGTAATGAGAGCTCTTATGATTAGAGTTTTTTATGTAATTGTTTCATGATTCCTTGTGGAATATACAATATATGATAGAGGGGCTTTGAGCAGTAAGCTTTCCCCAGTAATATCTGGTGTTGTGTGTGGTTTTGATCTATTCTTCTTTACTTCATGTGATTGGCGATTGTGTTGTTTTAATTCCGCAAAATTGTTGTAGAAGTGATTCAGTATTTAACTTTAGAATATTTTTAGATCGGGTGAATCCAAGACATACATGGTATCGGAGTTGTGTTATAAATTTTCTACATGTTATGAGAGTAGGAATTATTTGGGTGCGTGAGTTTGCAGAGAATATCTAAAAATTTTGATGAATTTTTTTTCAAAAACAAATAGCTTATTTGGATTCCTTGCGAAAAATTACCCAAATTGAAAAAAAAAAACTGTCGAATTGGAGCTCAGATGAGGGAGATATCAGCGATTTAAAATAGGCTCTTTTGTTAGAAATTTGCGACAGCAGGACAATTACAATTTCCGAGATCCAAGAATCTACATGCACTGAGGTACAAGATGCATGCAAAGCTTTGAGGAGAAAAGAAGAGGTTAGTGAATTGGTGGTTGAGAGGGAGCCTCTCAACATGCAACCTGAGAAGCAGTCTCGGAAGGTTGCAGAGCAGCCACAACTGGAGATGCAGAAGAATCTCTATAGATTTGATGTAGATGTGATTTCTGCAGAGCTCCCTACTATTGGGAAGTGTGAGAAATCCATGCAATTGACCCTTGGGAGGGAGCTGGATTTTCATGCAGGTAAGAGTGAACCTCAGGATGTGGAATAGCCACAAGATGAGGAACATGGAGTGGGAGAAAACACTCATGCAGAGAAATTGCGTGCCAGATGGGCAGAGGGAGTGCATGCAACTATACCAGCAAGTGAGAGGTGGGGCGACATGCATGGGTAATCCCAAGAAGAAATTTCTAGGAATGATTCATTCAAATGGTGTGGATCTCATGAATCGAACCTCGCTACGAGGAGCCCACGGAGCAACAGTATCAAGATCAGTTGTATTGATGCAGTCATATGTTGTGAGGACATGAAATCAAAGTGACAGTGTCGGATACTGGATCGCGAATGAAAGTTGACAGCAAGTGCAAAGTGCATGGATGCAGAGGTCAACAATGCTATGGACCAAAAGAATGTGCAGTTGGTACCAACAGAAATCAGAATACTTTGATGACAGATGCATTATACTGATTCAGTTTTTTGGAGTCTATTCAGTTTCAGAAGTGTTGCATGCAAAGGTTTCATGCGCGAGAAACACTAGAGAAGTGTTGCATGCAAAGGTTGCATGGTGCATGCATGGGATGCATGCTGCATGCAAGGGTTGCATGTCACATGCATTTAGTTGCATGTTGCATGCAAAGACATTCCTTTCTTGTTGAGAGGGAGTGTTGAAGTTTGCAACAAGAAACAGTGAAATTGGCATCCGGAAACAACATCCTTGATCCTAGTGAAAATTAAGCACCTACACTAGGTGGGGCCCACACAGGCTATTTTTCGGTAGATGTCTATTTATAGATGCATGAGAAAATTCTATTTATATATGGGATCTATTTATAGATGTATGTGCAAGTTATATTTATATATTGCATGTCTATTTATAGATGCATGTCGACTATTACTATCCCTTAATATTAGTTGGACAATAAACAATAATATATTCTGAATGTGGACTTGGAAATAGTTAACTGAAGTGGAAAATTAGTTAGCTAAGTTAATTTCGAGTGAAGAGGTTGGTTGGTGGGACATGCAGAGTGACTTGAGTTGTAACAGAGTGATTCTAGTTGTAACAGAGTTGGAAGTGCAGTGGTGCATGAGTTGTGCAAGTTGTAAATCAGTTTAACTCAGTTAAGTGATTTAAATTTAGTTGTGCTAGTTGTACCCGCAGATACACTAGTGAGAGATCAAGTGAATTAAATATTAATTAATTCAAAATGAGTGCTCTCACATGCAACTAATTTTTTTACTATTATTAACTGCATGCATGTCAACTCTAGTGGAGACCCAGTTGAGTTCTAGGTGAAAGGGAAGATAACTATCAGTTGTGATATTAGCAGGCTACCCAGGTGTACTTATAACACCAGAGGATGCCCATGATACTCAGTGCAGTTGATAAAGGATGAAATTCTTTGTGATTAAGGATTGCATTCATCAGGAACTATGTGAGCAAGGTAGGCTATCTGGGGACAATAAATTGGCTAAAAAACTTGCCAATTTTTGTATGAAAATGTGAGACAATTAGTTGATGTACTGAGAGCTCTTGTGATTAGAGTTTTGTATGTAATTGTTTCATGATTCCTTTTTGAATATAAAATATACGATAGAGGGGTTTTGAGCTGTAATCTTTCACCGGGAATATCTGGTGTTGTGTATGGTTTTGATCTATTCTTCTTTGCTTCACGTGATTAGCAATTGTGTTGTTTTAATTCCGCAAAATTGTTGTAGAAGAGATTGAGTATTTAACTTTAGCATATTGTTACATCAGGTGAATCCAAGACATACATGCATATTATTTAATTTCTACACTCGAAATATTGTTTGAACTGGAATTTTGTCACCTATAACCTTATTTAAGCAAGAAACATGGAAAGTTGGGTGCAGTCGAGAAGAATTAGGTAGCTCCAATTTGTATGCCATAGTACAAATCTTTTGGAACACCTTGTAACGACCCTAGTACTTTGGTGATAATTTATTATCCTTCTTAGCTTGCTTGAGAAGTTGAGATTCAACAAGATGATGAGCTTAGTGAAAATTAAGCACCTTTACTAAGTGGGGCCCACACGCTATTTTTAGGTGTATGTTTATTTTTAGACATGGTGAGCATATTCTATAAGTTGCAGGATGATATTTGTAGATGGTTGGTAAAATGTGGAAAATAGATGAAATTCTATTTTTAAAATATTGGGTGAAGTCTATTTATCTATCGTAATCTAAAAATAGATGCATGTCGATTATTATCAGCCCTTAATAATAATCCAACAATAAACATCAACTTATTCTCTTGGAGCACTTTATTTCAGTGAACGGATTTGGAAAATCGGTGGGCTAAAGGAATTAAGCAATTCTTAGGGTTATTGGTGGCTCATGCATGGAGGACTCTGTTAGAACTGAAGTGGAAAAGTTATGATAGTGTTGGAAGAGTAGTTACGGGAGTTGTTATTTAGTTTAACTTAGTTAATGGAGTTAAACTCAGTTGAGCTAGTTGTATCTAGTCTAACTGAAAGATACACTAGTGAGAGTTAAGTGACTTAATTATTTAATTAATTCACAACTAATACCTCACTAACAACTGAACAAATACATCATTTAACTACTTGCATGTCAGTTCCACTGGAGACCCAATGGAGAGATAGGTGAAAGGGTGAGATGGACTATCCATTGTGACTATAGTGATGCATTCAATGCATCTGACACACATTGGAGTTTCCAATGAGGATTGTGCAGTCAAGTAAAGGCCAATTTGAATTCATTCAAATGTCTTCTTCAGTAGGGATTGCGCAGTGGGGGAAGGCTGTCAAGAGGCAAGAAATTGGTACATAGATATGCAAATTTTTGCATGACAGTGTGTAATGATTCTATATTGTACTGAGAGCTTGATGTACTAAGCTTTGTATGAGATTAGTACATGATTCCATTGATATACATAATAAATGATAGTTGGGGATTTTAGCTTTAAGCTTTCCCGTTAAACAACTGTGTTATGTGCGATTGAATTTATTCACATGTGTTTGCAATTGAGTTTTAAATTTCCGCAAGTTGAACAATGGAAGGATTTTGTATTTAGCAAGAAGATAAATATTTTTAGATCAGGAGGATCCAGTAATACATCAGTATTAATAAATTTCTACATGGTATCGGAGTAGTAATTATTACTGGAGATTTCAATTGTGAATAATTGCTGAGTTTTGTGCTGGTGGACAATTCGAATTTGCTGCAGAAATTTCTTGGTGCGACAGTTGAGTATTCATTGAAATGTATTTCAATGGGTTGTGATTGGAGTATGCCCTTGAGGGCAGCTCAAATTAAATAGCATAGAAGGATAGGATGGAGGCGGTGCTTGAAGATAATGGACTAAAGGAGTTCATCGATAGTGATGTTCCTAAGCCTACTTCTAGTGATACTGCAGTACTTGATGCATGGCAAAAGAAGGTAGCGAAGACAAGAAGAATTCTGTTGGAAGGTGTGAAGGACCATATTGTGTCAATCCTTCATGGGAAAGCCACTCCATTTGCAATGTGGAAGGCTTTGACAGATCTTTTCCAAAGCAGCAGCGACCATAGGAAGTTGGCGCTAAAAGATAAGCTCAGAAAAATAAAAATGGAGAAGGGCGACAGTATTCCAAAATATCTCACGAAGTTTGTCCAATGCAGGGATGAGCTGGGAAGTGTGGGGATTACAGTTGCATATGATGACTTGGTGAGCTTGGCTCTCCTTGGGTTATCGAAGAGTTGGCACAGTTATCAGGACTCTATCAATGGACGGGAGAAACTGCCGGATTGGGAGCAACTTTGGTCAGATCTTGTGCAGGATGAGATAAGGCGAAGTACCAGGGATGGCTCTTCATCGAAGAATGATGATGAAGAGAATTTCGCTTTGGCTGCCAAAGTAAGGAAAGGAAAGGGGAATAAATTCCACTCAAAGTCCGAGGCTAAAGGCAAGAAGATATATTTTTCCAAAGTGAAGTGTTTTCACTGTCACGAACATGGGCATCTCGCCACTAACTGCCCACAGAAAAAGAAGAACGAGAAGGCTGCTGGACCTGCAGCTTGAGAGGCCTTAGCCTCGCAATTTAAACTTGATTTCTCTTTGATCGCATGCTTGGTTTCAAGCGCTATGGGATCAGTGTGGTATCTTCATAGTGGTGTGTCTTTCCATATGACGGGAGACATGGAGTTGTTTAGTGACTTGGAGGAGAAAGATCTCCAAATGCATATAGAGATGGTCGAAGATGGTAGATACAATGAGACCGGCATTGGGACTATTATCTTTGAGAGGGATTCAGGTAAACCATTTATGTTGAAAGATGTTATGCATGTTCCAGGTTTGAAGAAGAACTTGGTCTCAGTCGCAATGTTGGAAGACAGAGGTTATGACGTTGTTTTCAGCGATGCAAAAGCTTTCTTGCGACATAAAACAACGGGTCAAACCAAGAGGATAGGGATTTGAGTTAAGAATCCCTACAAGCTAGAGGTAGATGGATGCATTGCAATGATGGGCAAAGAAGAAGAAGTGGTGAGCCGGGATGAGGGCGAATTATGGCACAGGAGATTGGGCCATCTTCACCATGGCACCTTGAAGATTTTGCAGCAAATTTCTACTCGACTTCCCAAGGGTACTCTTGCGTAGTAAGATCAGTGCAAGGGATGTACTATGGGTAAGCTTGTGAAGACCACCTTTCATGAGAAGGAGAACTGTGCTTATGTGATCCTGGAGAGAATTAACACAGACGTGTGTGGACCTTTCTCGGTTGCTTCAATAGGAAAACATAGGTATTATGCTACTCTTGTTGATGACTATTCTCGTAAATGCTGGATCTTTTTCATGCAGAAGAAGAGAGAAACATTCTCAAAGTTTTGTGGGTTTAAAGCATTGGTGGAAAAGGCGTCGGGGAAGAAAGTGAAGGCTCTGCGGAGCGATAATGGTGGTGAATATATATATAACTAATTCAAATAATTCTGTAGAAAAGAAGGAATTAGAAGAGAACTCATAGCGCCTCATAACCCACAGTAGAATGGGTCACTGAGAGGAAGAACAGAACGATCGTGGGTGCTGCACGAGCCATGCTGCATGACCAGGGCCTACCAATGCACTTGTGGGTGCAAGCATGCAACACTGTGGTTTATGTGCAAAACCATTATCCTCATAGAGTACTTGGCATGAGTACACCTGAAGAAGCTTTTATTCGTAAGAAGCTTGATATTTCTCATTTGAAGATTTTTGGCTCATATGTTTACATTCATGTGACAAAGGATGCCGGGAAGAAGTTGGGACCGACTGCAGAAGTTGGGATATTTGTGGGGTACACAGAAACACCCCATAATTATCGTGTGTATTTTCCAAACAACCAAATTACTGTGGTGCGACAGGATATAAAATTCAATGAGGTGAAATCCATGAAGTTATCACTTGAGAGGGAGCTACACTTGCATGCAAAGGAGGAACTTCTTCCCAAATATGAGCCTCTAGATGTGGATCAACCATAGGAGGAGATTCATGGAGTGGAGGAGTCCACTCATGCAGAACCAAACATCAAAACTGGCAGAAAGCATACCACAGAAGCTGAGAAACTAAAGCTTGATGTGGCACAGAATGTAGGAGTCCCTACATCACAGATTAGACAGAGACAATCACCTGATTGATTTACTGGATACATGGCTCTGATGAGAAAGTGTATCGTGACAGAGCCATCTTCTTTTGAAGAAGCAGTGCAGGAGCCCACATGGGTAGATGCCATGGTGGAGGAGTATGACTCCAATTTCAGAAACACTGCTTGGGAGATTGTTCCAAGGCCGGTGGGTAAATCAATTGTAGGATCAAGATGGATCTACAAGGTAAAGCAAGCTGCTGATGGGAGCGTCGAGAAGTATAAGGCAAGATTTTTTGCCCGGGGCTTCTCACAAATTAAGGGATTTATTATGAAGAAACCTTTGCACCTGTCACACGGTATTCTTCCATAAGGACCATCCTTTCTCTATGAGCGCAAATGGGTTGATACATTCATCAGATGGATGTGAAGACTGTGTTCCTTAATGGGATCATTGAGTAAGAGGTGTACATTGAGCAGCCTGAAGGAATTGAGATCTTCAGCAACGAGTCTCATTTGTTCAGACTTAAAAGAGCGATGTATGGGATAAAGTAAGCACCACGTGCTTGGTACACATGGATTGATAGCTATTTTCACTGGACTTGGCTTCACCAAGAATGAGGCGGATGAAAACCTGTACCAAATTGTGGTGGAGGGTAAGCTTTTAATAATTTTTCTTTATGTTGATGATTCAATGCTGATGGGTGATGAGCAGCTGATACACTCATGCAAGGCAGATCTTGCAAAGGAGTTTGAGATGAAGGATTTGGGCCTCCTTCATTATTTCCTTGGATTGGAAATATGGCAGTGATAAGGTGAACTATTTGTCTCAAGGAAAGTATGCTCGAAAGATACTTGGTAAGTTTCACATGGAGGACTGCAAGCCCATGGATACTCCTCTTCCAGGAAATTGGAGGAAAGAGGATGCTACATCGGCAGAGGTAGTGGATTCCACTGTTATCAACATTTGGTGGGTTCGCTCATGTATTTAGTTAATAAAATACCGGACATATGCTATGCGGTGAACCAGCTTTCTCAAGCGATGGTTAAGCCTTCCAAGCTCTTTTGGAAGGCAGGCAAGCATGTCTTGAGGTATCTCAGAGGCACATCTGAGTATGGCTTATGGTACAGACATATGGATGAGGTGAAATTTCATGGCTTCACAGATGCAGACTGGGTAGGCAGCCCAACGGAAAGAAAGAGCACATTAAGAGGGGTTTTCAGTATCGAATCTACAACACTTTCTTGGTACAGCAGGAAAAAAATATCTGTGACACTCAGTTCAGCAGAAGCAGAATACATGGCAGCAATTCAAACTGCATGTGAGGCTATCTGGATGAGGAAGATCCTAGTTGGTTTGTTCGGTTCACATTTAGATCCTACAGTGATACATTGCGATAATCAGAGTTGCATTAAACTCTCGATTAATCCTGTGTTTCATGATAGATCTAAACATATTGATATCTGATATCATCATGCCAGAGATTTTATGTTGCGAAATATCATGTTGCTTCAGTACATTCCTACGGAAGATCAGGATGCAGTTATTCTAATGAAAGCACTCGGCAGGAGAAAGTTCGAATACCATAGAGGCAGGATCGGGGTGAAGGATAATCCCTATCTTGTTGAAAGGGAGTGTTAATATTCAACAAGATGACGAGCTTAGTGAAAATTAAGCACCTTCACTAAGTGGGGCCCGCAGGATATTTTTAGGTGTATGTCTATTTTTAGACATCGTGAGCATATTCTATAAGTTGCAGGATGCTATTTGTAGATGGTTGGTCAAATGTGAAAAATAGATGAAATTCTAATTTTATAATATTGGGCGAAGTCTATTTATATATCATCAATCTAAAAATAGATGCATGTCGATTATTATTAGCCCTTAATAATAATCCGACAATAAACATCAACATATTCTCTTGGAGCACTTTATTTCAGTGAACAGATTTGGAAAATCAGTGGGCTAAAGGAATTACGCAATTCCTAGGGTTATTGGTGGCTCATGCATGGAGAACTCAGTTAGAAATGAAGTTTCAAAGTTATGAAAAATCAGTTAGAACAGTAGTTACGGGAGTTGTTATTTAGTTTAACTCAGTTAATGGAGTTAAACTCAGTTGAGCTAGTTGTATCTAGTCTAACTGAAAGATACACTAATGATATTTAAGTGAATTAATTAATTAATTAATTCACAACTAATAACTCACTAACAACTGAAAAAATACAGCAGTTAACTACTTGCATGTCAGTTCCAGTGGATACCCAATGGAGAGATAAGTGAAAGGGTGATATGGACTATCCGTTGTGACTATTGTGATGCATTCAATGCATCTGACACACATTGGAGTTGCCATTGAGGATTGAGAAATCAAGGAAAGGCCAATTTGAATTCATTCAGGGGTCTTCTTCAGCAGGGATTGCACAGTGGGGGCAGGCTGTTAGGAGGCAAGAAATTGGTGCATAGATATGGAAATTTATGCATGACAGTGTGTAATGATTCTATATTGTACTAAGAGCTTGATGTACTAAGCTTTGTATGATATTATTACATGATTCCATTGATATACATAATATATGATAATTGGGGATTTTAGCTTTAATATTTCTTGTTAAACAACTGTGTTATGTACGATTGAATTTATTCACATGTGTTTGCAATTGAGCTTTAAATTTCTGCAAGTTTAACAATGGAAGGATTCTGTATTTAGCAAGAAGATAAATATTGTTAGATCAAGATGATCTGGTAATACATCAGTATTAATAAATTTCTACATGGTATCAGAGCAGTAATTATTACTGGAGATTGCAATTGTGAATAATTGTTGAGTTTTGTGCTGGTGGACAATTCAAATTTGCTGCAGAAATTTCTTGGTGCGACAGTTGAGTATTCATTGAAATGTATTTCAATGGGTTGTGATTGGAGTATTCCCTTGAGGGAAGCTTGAATAAAATAGCCTGGAAGGATAGGATGGAGGCGGTGCTTGAAGATAATGGACTGAAGGAGTTCATCGATAGTGATGTTCCTAAGCCTACTTCTAGCGATGCTGCAGTATTGGACACATGGAAAAAAAAGGTAGCGAAGACAAGAAGAATTCTATTGGAAGGTGTGAAGAACCATATTGTGTCAAGCCTTCACGGGAAAGCCACTCCATTTTCAATGTGTAAGGCTTTGACAGATCTTTTCCAAAGCAGCAGCGACCATAGGAAGTTGGCGCTGAAAGATAAGCTCAGAAAAATAAAAATGGAGAAGGGCGATAGTATTCCAAAATATCTCTCAAAGTTTATCCAATGCAGGGATGAGCTGGGAAGTGTGGGGATTATAGTTGCGGATGATGACTTGGTGAGCTTGGCTCTTCTTGGGTTATCGAAGAGTTGGCACAGTTATCAGGACTCTGTCAATGGACAGGAGAAACTACCAGATTGGGAGAGACTTTGGTCAGATCTTGTGCAGGAGGAGATAAGGTGAAGTACCAGGGATGGCTCTTCATCGAAGAATGATGATGAAGAGAATTGCGCTTTGGCTACCAAAGCAAGGAAAGGGAAGGGGAATAAATTCCACTCAAAATCCGAGGCTAAAGGCAAGAAGCTGGATTTTTCCAAAGTGAAGTGTTTTCACTGTCACGAACATGGGCATCTTGCCATTAACTGCCCACAGAAAAAGAAGAACAAGAAGGCTGCTAGAGCTGCAGCTTGAGAGGCCTTAGCCTTGCAATTTGAACTTGATTTCTTTTTGATCGCATGCTTGGTTTCAGGTGCTATGGGATCGATGTGGTATCTTGATAGTGGTGCGTTTTTCCATATAACGAGAGACAAGGAGTTTTTTAGTGACTTGGAGGAGAAGGATCTCCAAATGCATATAGAGATGGGAGACGATGGTAGATACAATGCGACCGAAATTGGGACTATTACCTTTGAGAGGGAGTTAGGTAAACCATTTATGTTGAAATATTTTATGCATGTTCCAGGTCTGAAGAAGAACTTGGTTTCGATCGCAATGTTGGAAGACAGAGGTTATGACGTTGTTTTCAGCGATGGAAAATCATTCATGCGACAAAAAAAATGGTCAAACCAAGAGGATATGGATTTGAGTTAAGAATCTCTACAAGTTGGAGGTAGATGGCTGCGCTACAATGATGGGCAAAGCAGAAGAAGTGGTGAGCTGGGATGAGGGCGAATTATGGCACAGGAGATTGGGCCATCTTCACCATGGCGCCTTGAAGATTTTGCAAAAAATTTCTACTGGACTTCCCAAGGGTATTCTTGCATAGTAAGATCAGTGTAAGGGATGTACTATGGGTAAGCTTGTGAAGACCACCTTTCATGAGAAGGAGAACCATGCTTTTGTGATCCTGGAGAGAATTAACACAGACGTGTGTGGACCTTTCTTTGTTGCTTCAACAGCAAAACACATGTATTATGTTACTTTTGTTGATGAATATTCTCGTAGATGCTAGATCTTTTTCATGCAGAAGAAGAGCGAAAAATTCTCAAAGTTCTGTGAGTTTAAATAATTGGTGGAGAAGAAGTCGGGGAAGAAAGTGAAGGCTCTGCAGAGCGATAATGGTGGTGAATATATCTCTAACGAATTCAAATACTTTTGTAGAAAAAAAGGAATTCGAAGAGAACTCATAGCGCCTCATAACCCACAGCAGAATGGGTCACGGAGAGGAAGAACAGAACGATCGTGGGTGTTGCACGAGCTATGTTGCATGACCAGGGCCCACCAATGCACTTGTGGGTGGAAGCATGCAACACTGCGGTTTATGTGCAAAACCGTTGTCCTCATAGAGTACTTGGCATGAGTACACCTAAAGAATCTTTTACTGGTAAGAAGCCTGATATTTCTCATTTGAAGATTTTTGGCTCATTTGCTTACATTCATGTGACAAAGGGCGCCAGGAAGAAGTTGGGGCCAACTGCAGAAGTTGGGATATTTGTGGGGTACACAGAAACACCCCATAATTATCGTGTGTATTTTCCAAACAATCGAATGACTGTGGTGCGACAGGATATAAAATTCAATGAGGTGAAAGACATGAAGTTATCTCTTGAGAGGGAGCTACACTTTCATGCAGAGGAGGAACTTATTCTTCCCAAATATGAGCCTCTAGATGTGGATTAACCACAGGAGGAGATTCATGGAGTGGAGGAGTCCACTAATGCAGAACCAAACATCAAAAATGGCAGACAGCATACCACAGAAGTTGAGAGACTGAAGGGTGAAATCGCGAAGTTGGGAAACACTTTTTGGCGAACGGCTAGAATATGGGAGAAATTTTTAATTTCTCGTCCGAGAAAATAGTCAACTCTATTTCTCGACCGAGAGTTTTAAAAACTCTCGTCCGAGAGTTTTATTGGGTTTAACCGGAGTTAAAAATCTCTCGGACGAGAGTTATGCATTTTCTCGTCCGAGAGTTTTATTGACGGAAACTCTCGGGAAGACTTTCAGACGAGAGTTTTAAAAACTCTCGAATGAGAGTTTTAAAAACTCTCGTATGAGAGTTTAAAAAACTCTCGTATGAGAGTTTTAAAAACTCTAACATGAGAGTTTTAAAAACTCTCGTATGAGAGTTTTAAAAACTCTCATCCGAGAGTTTTATTCCTATAATAAAACACAAAAAATTTTAAGTTTTTAGAATTGGTACGTTATATAATTTAAATAGTACTTTATTAAAATTAAAAAATGATATAAAATAATAAAATTATAATTTTATTTTAAATTATTTTATTATTATTAATGATAAAAAATACATGAATATTTAATTAAATAAAATTTGTTACAATATTTTGTAATATCAATGTTATATAAAAAACTAAAAATATTTTTATATAAAAGTAATTGATATATTAATATAAATAAAATAAAATTCTAAAACATAAATCAAAATAAAAACAACTATATATAATTTATATAATATTTTTTTTGAAATTAATGAATAAATTTAAATTTAAAAAACAATTGACTAAATGCAATGAGGTGATAAAGGAGACAATGCATAGCACCTTAATATCGTTATAAATTCATGGAAATCTCGAGAAATTTTTGAAGTGAGATGAGCTTCTTGGAATGGGTCACTTTATCTTCCACTTCAGTTTCACACAATTAACTTGAAAGGAAGTCTATTTTCCTAGGTATGGATGTAAGGGAATGAACAATATTATTTGAACATTGAGTGAGATGCCCTTCTTGGAATGGGTCCTCCTATATTCCACTTTAGTTTCACAAGATTAAATTGAAATGAAGTTTATTTTCCTAGGTATTATCCCCTAACCCCCTAAACCTCTAAACCAACGATAACCCATTTAACCCCCTAAACCCTAAACCTATAACCCCTTAAACCCTAATTCCCAACCCATAACCCATTCAACCCCTTAAACACCTAAACCTCTAACCCCTTAACCCTTGACCCCTTAAACCTTAATTCCTAACGCCTAACCCATTTAACCCCCTAAACCCTAAACCTCTAAACCCTTAACCCCTAACCCATTTACCCCCACTAAACCTCTAAACCCCTAACCCATTTAACCCCTAAACGCTAAACCTCTAAACCCTTAACCCCTAACCCATTTAAGCCCTTAAACCCCAAAACCCCTAACCCCTTAAACCCTAATTCCCAACCCATAACCCTTGACCCCTTAAACCCTAATTCCTAACCCCTAAACCCTTGAGCCCCTAATTCCCAACCCCTAACCAATTCAACACTGTAAACCCCTAAAAACCTAACCCATTTAAGTGTGGATTCCATTTAACCCCCAAAACCCTAACCCCTAACCCCTAAAATCATTCAGTGCTAAATCCCCTAACCCCCTAAACCTCTAAACCTGTAACCCATTTAACCCCCTAAACCCTAAACCTCTAAACCCTTAACCCCTAACCCCTAAAACCCTAATTCCCAACCCCTAACCAATTAGACACCCTAAACCCTTAAAAACCTAACCCATTTAACCCCATTAACCACTAACTTCTTACCCCTACAATCCTGAACTGCTAAATCCCCTAACCCCCTAAACCTCTAAACCAACCCTAACCCATTTAACCCCCTAAACCCAAAACCTATAACCCCTTAAACCCTAATTCCCAACCCATAACCCATTCAACCCCTTAAACACCTAAAGCTCTAACCCATTAACCCTTGACCCCTTAAACACTAATTCCTAACCCTTAACCCATTTAGAGGTTTAGGGTTTAGGGGGTTAAATGGGTTAAGGGTTAGGAATTAGTGTTTAAGGGGTCAAGGGTTAATGGGTTAGAGGTTTAGGTGTTTAAGGGGTTGAACGGGTTATGGGTTGGGAATTAGGGTTTAAGGGGTTATAGGTTTTGGGTTTAGGGGGATAAATGGGTTAGGGTTGGTTTAGAGGTTTAGGGGGTTAGGGGATTTAGCAGTTAAGGATTTTAGGGGTTAGAAGTTAGTGGTTAATGGGGTTAAATGGGTTAGGTTTTTAGGGGTTGGGAATTAGGGTTTTAGGGTTTAGAGGTTAAGGGTTTAGAGGTTTAGAGTTTAGGGGGTTAAATGGGTTACAAGTTTAGAGGTTTAGGGGGTTAGGGGATTTAGCAGTGAAGGATTTTAGGGGTTACGGGTTAGGGTTTTGGGGATTAAATGGAATCCACACTTAAATGGGTTAGGTTTTTAGGGGTTTACGGTGTTGAATTGGTTAGGGGTTGGGAATTAGGGGCTTAAATGTGTTAGGGGTAGGGGTTAAGGGTTTAGAGGTTTAGGGTTTAAGGGTTAAATGGGTTAGGGGTTTAGAGGTTTAGTGGGGGTAAATGGGTTAGGGGTTAAGGGTTTAGAGGTTTATGGTTTAGGGGGTTAAGGGTTTAGGGGTTAGGAATTATGGTTTAAGGTGTCAAGGGTTATGGGTTTGGAATTAGGGTTTAAGGGGTTAGGGGTTAAGGGTTTAGAGGTTTAGGGTTTAGGGGTTATATGGGTTACAGGTTTAGAGGTTTAGGGGGTTAGGGGATTTAGCAGTGAAGGATTTTAGGGGTTGGGGGTTAGGGTTTTTGGGGTTAAATGGAATCCACACTTAAATGGGTTAGGTTTTTAGGGGTTTAGGGTGTTGAATTGGTTAAGGGTTTTGGGGTTTAGGGGCTTAAATGGGTTAGGGGTTAACGGGTTAGGGGTAGGGGTTAAGGGTTCATAGGTTTAGGGTTTAGGGGTTTAGAGGTTTAGTGGGGGTAAATGGGTTAGGGGTTAAGGGTTTAGAGGTTTAGGGTTTAGGAGGTTAAATGGGTTAGGGGTTAGGAATTAGGGTTTAAGGGGTCAAGGGTTAAGGGGTTAGAGGTTTATGTGTTTAAGGGGTTGAATGGGCTATGGGTTGGGAATTAGGGTTTAAGGGGTTATAGGTTTAGGGTTTAGGGGGTTAAATTGGTTAGGGTTGGTTTATAGGTTTAGGGGGTTAGGGGATTTAGCAGTTAAGGATTTTAGGGGTTAGAAGTTAGGGGTTAACGGGTTAGGGGTAGGGGTTAAGGGTTTAGAGGTTTAAGGTTTAGGGCATTAAATGGGTTAGGGGTTAGGAATTAGGGTTTAAGGGGTCAAGGGTTAAGGGGTTAGAGGTTTAGGTGTTTAAGGGGTTGAATGGGTTATGGGTTGGGTTATAGGTTTAGGGGGTTAGGGGATTTAGCAGTTAAGGATTTTAGAGGTTAGAAGTTAGGGGTTAATGGAGTTAAATGGGTTAGTTTTTTAGGGGTTTAGGGTGTTGAATTGGTTAGGGGTTCAGAATTAGGGTTTTAGGGGTTAGGGGTTAAGGGTTTAGAGGTTTAGGGTTTAGGGGGTTAAATGGGTTACAGGTTTAGAGGTTTAGGGGTTTAGGGGATTTAGCAGTGAAGGATTTTAGGGGTTAGGGGTTAGGGTTTTGGGGGTTAAATTGAATCCACACTTAAATGGGTTAGGTTTTAGGGGTTTAGGGTGTTGAATTGGTTAGGGGTTGGGAATTAGGGTTTAAGGGATTAGGGGTTAAGGGTTGAGGGGTTAGGAATTAGGGTTTAAGGGGTCAAGGGTTATGGGTTGGGAATTAGGGTTTAAGGGGTTAGGGGTTTTGGGGTTTAGGGGCTTAAATGGGTTAAGGGTTAACGGGTTAGGGGTAGGGGTTAAGGTTTTAGAGGTTTAGGGTTTAGGGGTTAAATGGGTTAGGGGTTTAGAGGTTTAGTAGGGGTAAATGGTTTGGGGGTTAAGGGTTTAGATGTTTAGGGTTTAGGGGTTAGGAATTAGGGTTTAAGGGGTCAAGGGTTATGGGTTGGGAATTATGGTTTAAGGGGTTAGGGGTTAAGGGTTTAGAAGTTTAGGGTTTAGGGGGTTGAATGGGGTATAGGTTTAGAGGTTTAGGGGGTTACAAGATTTAGCAGTGAAGGATTTTAGGGGTTAGCGGTTAGGGTTTTTGGGGTTAAATGGAATCCACACTTAAATGGGTTTTGTTTAGGGGGTTAAATGGGTTAGCCCGGTTAGGAATTAGGGTTTAAGGGGTTAGAGGTTTAGGTGCTTAAGGGGTTGAATGGGTTATGGGTTGGGAATTAGGGTTTAAGGGGTTATAGGTTTTAGGTTTAGGGGGTTAAATGGGTTAGGGTTGGTTTAGAGGTTTAGGGGGTTAGGGGATTTAGCAGTTAAGGATTTTAGGGGTTAGAAGTTAGTGGTTAATGGGGTTAAATGGGTTAGGTTTTTAGGGGTTTAGGGTGTCTAATTGGTTAGGGGTTGGGAATTAGGGTTTTAGGGGTTAGGGGTTAAGGGTTTAGAGGTTTAGGGTTTAGGGGGTTAAATGGGTTACGGGTTTAGAGGTTTAGGGGGTTAGGGGA
The DNA here is from genome assembly GCA_034641835.2 of Pinus albicaulis. Lineage (NCBI taxonomy): Eukaryota > Viridiplantae > Streptophyta > Pinopsida > Pinales > Pinaceae > Pinus > Pinus albicaulis. The sequence goes on from MU968480.1 coordinate 41,104,445, forward strand.
TTTAGCAGTGAAGGATTTTAGGGGTTAGGGGTTAGGGTTTTGGGGGTTAAATGGAATCCACACTTAAATGGGTTAGGTTTTTAGGGGTTTACGGTGTTGAATTGGTTAGGGGTTGGGAATTAGGGCTTAAGGGTTTAGGGGTTAGGAATTAGGGTTTAAGGGGTCAATGGTTATGGGTTGGGAATTAGGGTTTAAGGGGTTAGGGGTTTTGGGGTTTAAGGGCTTAAATGGGTTAGGGGTTAACGAGTTAGGGGTAGGGGTTAAGGGTTTAGAGGTTTAGCGTTTAGGGGTTAAATGGGTTAGGGGTTTAGAGGTTTACTGGGGGTAAATGGGTTAGGGGTTAAGGGTTTAGAGGTTTAGGGTTTAGGGGGTTAAATGGGTTAAGGGTTAGGAATTAGTGTTTAAGGGGTCAAGGGTTAATGGGTTAGAGGTTTGGGTGTTTAAGGGGTTGAATGGGTTGAATGGGTTATGGGTTGGGAATTAGGGTTTAAGGGGTTATAGGTTTAGGGTTTAGGGGGTTAAATGGGTTAGGGTTGGTTTAGAGGTTTAGGGGGTTAGGGGATTTAGCAGTTAAGGATTTTAAGGGTTAGAAGTTAGGGGTTAATGGGGTTAAATGGGTTATGTTTTTAGGGGTTTAGGGTGTTGAATTGGTTAGGGGTTGGGAATTAGGGTTTAAGGGGTTAGGGGTTAAGGGTTTAGAGGTTTAGGGTTTAGGGGGTTAAATGGGTTATAGGTTTGGAGGTTTAAGGGATTTAGCAGTGAAGGATTTTAGGGGTTAGGGGTTAGGGTTTTGGGGGTTAAATGGAATAAACACTTAAATGGGTTAGGTTTTTAGGGGTTTAGGGTGTTGAATTGGTTAGGGGTTGGGAATTAGGGGTTAAGGGGTTAGGGGTTAAGGGTTTATGGGTTAGGAAATAGGGTTTAAGGGGTCAAGGGTTATGGGTTGGGAATTAGGGTTTAAGGGGTTAGGGGTTTTGAGGTTTAGGGGGTTAAATGGGTTAGGATTGGTTTAGAGGTTTAGGGGGTTAGGGGATTTAGCAGTTAAGTATTTTAGGGGTTAAAAGTTAGGGGTTTTGGGGTTTAGGTGCTTAAATGGGTTAGGGGTTAACGTGTTAGGGGTAGGGGTTAAGGGTTTAGGGATTTAGAGGTTTAGTGGGGGTAAATGGGTTAGGGGTTAAGGGTTTAGAGGCTTAAGGTTTAGGAGGTTAAGGGTTTAGGGGTTAGGAATTAGGGTTTAAGGGGTCAAGGGTTAGTTTTCTGCAATAACATGATTCTCCAATCCCATACACTTCTGCTTGGAATGTCACACTTAACATTCATTTCCTTTTCGGATAATATTCTTTATCCCCTTACATCCATACCTAGGAAAATAAACTTCATTTCAATTTAATCTTGTGAAACTAAAGTGGAATATAGGAGGACCCATTCCAAGAAGGGCATCTCAATCAATGTTCAAATAATATTGTTCATTCCCTTACATCCATACCTAGGAAAATAGACTTCCTTTCAAGTTAATTGTGTGAAACTGAAGTGGAAGATAAAGTGACCCATTCCATGAAGCTCATCTCACTTCAAAAATTTCTCGAGATTTCCAAGAATTTATAACGATATTAAGGTGCTATGCATTGTCTCCTTTATCACCTCATTGCATTTAGTCAATTTTTTTTTAAATTTAAATTTATTCATTAATTTCAAAAAAAATATTATATAAATTATATATAGTTGTTTTTATTTTGATTTATGTTTTAGAATTTTATTTTATTTATATTAATATATCAATTAGTTTTATATAAAAATATTTTTAATTTTTTATATAACATTGATATTACAAAATATTGTAACAAATTTTATTTAATTAAATCTTCATGTATTTTTTATCATTAATAATAATAAAATAATTTAAAATAAAATTATAATTTTATTATTTTATATCATTTTTTAATTTTAATAAAGTACTATTTAAATTATATAACGTACCAATTCTAAAAACTTAAAATTTTTTGTGTTTTATTATAGGAATAAAACTCTCGGATTAGATTTTTTAAAACTCTCATACGAGAGTTTTTAAAACTCGCATACGAGAGTTTTTAAAACTCTCATACGAGAGTTTTCTAAACTCTCGGCCGAGAGTTTCATCGGGTAAACTCTCGGGCGCAAACTCTCGTCCGAGAGTTTTTTAAACTTTCGGCCGAGAGTTTGGCCGTGCGTTTAAATGTAACTTTAGGCGAGTTAAACTCTCGGTCGAGAGTTTTATAAATTTCTCGTCCGAGACATTATCTCGGCCGAGAGTTTCTGGTCAACGAAAAACACAGAAAATTCTGCAGTTTTCAGGAACCTGCAACTTTGGAGGGGCAGAACACCTACAAAAACAAAATGTTATATGTCGGAAAAAGTACCATTAGATTCATCTCTGAATCTAGTTTCTGATGATATGAGATTTGTGGAGTTTCATTAAAAAATTCATTTTTTTTATTAATTTTTTACTAAACTGTGTCACTGTGGAATTTCATTGTTCGAAAAATTGCACTGAATGAAAATTCAATAACTTTCAAATGAGGACACCAAAAAATTCAAAAAAATCATAATGCACTTCCTCTCCCTGTCTACTTCAAAAGGATACTCTCATTTTTCTTATTGACGATCACATTGAAAATAAAATCAAAGGATGATAAAATGTACTGAAACATCACTGTTTTTTTGTCTTCGTCCATTTCAAAAAATAATAAAAAATAGTGATTTAATCCGAAAATTACCGAAAAATAGTCTGTGCACTAGTGAAATATATGCAGATTATGATGCTATGGCTTTTTTCCAAAAAATGAATAACCTTCCCTAAAACAAGTAAAGGATAATAAAGTGACTATTTATGTTTGCCTGAAAATTTCAAGTATATGCAGTTAGTAAACAAGAAATTTACCCCTCTATATGTCAATATTTTATTTTATTTTAAATATGGGTATGGAGGTAAGACAATTCTCTACAATTCTTGTTTTTATGTCAAAGCATAATTTGCAATAAAAATATGAGTTTAGTGGAGTTGAAGTTGAAAATCATAGAAAATTACAATTTTCAACGTCACAAAAGGGCAAAAAGTGTTTCCCAACTTCACATTTTCACCCACAATATAATATTAACACATCGATCCATTTTGTGTTGACAATAACATCGATAACTGCAACATGTTTTAAGGTAAAAAAAGTTATGGTTCTAAATTTGTTCATGGATTAATTAGTGCACAATAACAGTAATGATACACCATTGTGTATGTTACTATATAAAGCACTAATTAAATAAAACAATTTCCAAACAAAATGTTTTTAAATTTGCAAAAACAAATTTATCTATATTGATGCATATGTGTGTGTGTGTGTGTGTGTGTGTGTGTGTGTGTGTGTGTAACATCGATGTGTATGGTTTTATTAGGCACATTGGAATCTTATTTTTTTAAATATTTCATTATTTCTATATTTGATGATTTGATGATTTGTGATTCTTTTTTAATAGAATGTGACCAATAGAAATTCAAAGAATTTAATGTGTCCCATTGAGTGGAATGGTAGCTCATCCCAACAAGAGAATAAGGAAAGTTCTTCAAGTTTTACTAAAAAATTAGTATAATGGAAATATCTATAGGCGCATATTAATTATGTGTATTGGTTAATATGTGTCATGCAGAGAAAAAACTTAAAGAAACTTAATAAGATTGCTTGTTATTTGAATGAAAACAAAAAACATGAAAATTTTATGGAAATGTTTCAAAGAGAGGAATTACTATGTGGATCACAAGGGAATGAACATGAAAAAAAAAATTATCATTTTTTACTAAAAATGAATTTATTAGCATTAATCGCTAATATGTTTTAAATATTCAATTTCATACTTTTTTTAATGTTTTGTATGGAACAAAAATGAGAGAATGGAATGTCATAATAAGAAGATAAAAATTATAAAGGATGTAAAATATCATGAGTTGGTCCTCAATTCATCTAAAGTAGTGCTAGAAGTTTACTAGAGGGGAGAGTTTTTATAAAACTATGAGGGATATAGTGAAGAGAACATCTAGACATACTTTACACTTACATTGCAAAAATCAATCCAATGACTCCAAGAACGAGGTTATATCTAAACTAAAAAAATCATTTCTAGAACAATGGTCAATGTGACCCATGAGATTTGTGATTTCCAATAGAAAAATCTTACAGTAACAAAAAAGAATCATTTAAAAGGTATTACTATTAAACAAGTTTTTCTATATATCTCAAAAATTACTAATTAAATTTCTTTATATATGCTTTTTGTGTGTGTGTGTGCGTGTGTGTGCATGTACAGTGTTCCATGGGGTCGCATCCCTCCACCTGGGGGTCTAGTTTCCTAGCTCCCTCGCGCTTCGGGGACTTGGGAACAACTGGGGGTCGTTTCCCCACGCTCCCAAAAATCAGGGTATGCGTAGAAACTTGTGAGGGGATTTTCCTCAATTTTTGGGGTTGAATCCTCCAAATGAGGTCATTAGCTAGGTGAAAGGGGTCATGAGAAGTCTTTTCCTAGACAAAAATCGCAAGTTTTTTAATGAAACAAAAAAATCCTACTTTTTATGAACCAAGTTTAAACTTTATTTTCAATGTTCATTTCACATTGTTTCATATATTCATGATATCCTTCTGCTTAGTGGTCCTCTCATCCTCTTGCTGAACATTTCCCATCATTGCCAAGACACATCCTCTCATTGAAGTTCAATATTCAGTATTCATAGTTGAAACTTCAATATGGTTTAAACTTTAAAACTTCAAACATTTATTTTCATTGTACATTGTTAACAGTTACATTGTACAATTGCAAACATACATGTATGATGTATGATTATAATATTATATGATATCATGTTTTTAGTTTTAAACTTGTTTCATTTATATGATTCATCGATTTATCATTTATCCTTCATGATGTAAGTGTTATATATTGTATAATGATAAAGACAGTTACATAGTAAATATTAAAATTTCAATGATATATCATATATTTTTGTATTTACAAGTTTTCAATACCCTGGCGTCCCCCCATGTTTCCTAAAAATTGGTAGGGATCTTTTGCATAGGCCACTCCTTTGTATGCCCACTCCCTCGCCCCCACGTCCCGGAAACTTGGTGGAAATTGTGTGTGTATGTGTGTGTGTATATTTATTTTTATTTTTTTTGTCAAAAATATAATGCAAATTATAAAAGGGAAATGAGTGAAATGCATGCGAGTAGAGATGTCTAAAAAAGTGGACAAGGAGATGCTAAAATAAATCAATATAGTTTCATCACATGATGATCCATCAACAATATGCATCAGAAGTATTTTAATCATTGATATATATTTTTATGTACATTGAATTTAATTATTGCAAGAAATGTTAATTTTCAATTATTTGTTCTAGAAAAGAAAACTGAATTAAACCCATTCAACACATAAGGAAAGATGATAATGAGTGAAAGGGTTGATTGAAAGTTTGAGTATTAATGTTTATGACCATACTTAATACTTCATATTTGTTGTGATCATTATATTTAAATAATTATTTTACACTCATCGATGGATGTGATCTTATAATAGTGCTAGCATACAAAGAAGATCCAACCAAAGAATTAATCGACATTGGGTTCAGCATGGGTTGTGAGTATATGTTGAAGTATGATGGATTAGTTGTACAATTTTTTAGTAGTTATGTTATTTAATTTCCCTTATTTTATAATTAATGGAACAATGTACAATAAACCTTTATATTAATTATTTCTATGCTTTTTCATGGTGTATTAAACATGGAGGACACAAAATATGGAGTGGATCCAACGAAAGATATTTTGAGAGAAGGCATAATATATCTACTTGAAAGAATGTGTGTTTTTCATGGAGAAATAAGGTATGCATGCAACTCAAGTGATTACAATAGTTCAAGTACTGAATGACAATTAATATAATGAATGTTATTGCAAGTTGTATCTTTTGAAATATTTTTCTTTGAAGATAAGGGATTGTGGTTAATGTACTCAACATTTTGTCTCATTTACATGAGGACATGTTACCATTAAGTGTAACAATCACATTGACATTTTGTAAATTAATGTATTGGACAAATTGTCCCAATTTGATGTTGATATGTTAACAATAAATGTGATAATTAAATATTGGGTACATTTTAGTTATTGTGACACTTTACAATGTCTCAATTTGTTTGACGATGGGTCTCTTATTCATATATAATAAAATTAGTTTCAAATTATATTGCATTATCCAAAGTTGTAAAATGTTGCATTCTAGTTAATTAATATATGGGATAATTCACATTACTACAATCAATAAAGATGTAATATGTTGGAGGGACAATGTGTTAATGCAATCATTATATCAAAATATAATAATTAAAACATAAAAATCAAAATTATTAAAATAAAAATAAAAAAAATTTAAATACTAAACTAAAAGTTTATATTGTTAAATCTAAGGCTTTTGTGATCCATAATATAGATGAATGTCTTTCAGATTAATGAAATTATATTTAAAACATTAATATATATATATATATATATATATATATATTCAACTTACTAAACATTTCCTACCATAAAAATAGATATTAGTATATTTTTATGAGTAGAATGCACCAGTGCCTATAAATTATATTACCGCGTTGATGCTACAATTATAAAAAGAATGGTCACTTAAAAAACAACATATGATTATATATATCGTTTCAAAATATTACAATGTACATATGCATCATGTGCACTAGTTCTCACATTAAACTAACCACATTGATGCTTTCAAATAAAAAAAGCAAATCAATGCTTTATAGTTGTCTACACATCGATGCTCACAATAAACTATCAACATGGTTGCTTTATAATTACCTATGCACCAACGCTTTATCTTAAATATTCATAATGGTGATTAAAATAAATTATAAGCATGGGTGCCTTTATAATCTTAAAACCCATCAGTTTGTTATAAAAGTTTATAAGCATCGAAAATTTTTAAAACAATTAAATAAATATCGATGCATTAAAATTATACCAGCATCAATGTGTTATAAGATGAAACACAACATCTCAGGGTGTAATATTTATAAGAGCACTAGTGTAGTCTATTACTAAAAAAAAATGGATTTAGTCTGTAATATTTGAAATAACATCAATGCTTTTAGTTTTAATTATAAATGTATTAATATGGAAATTTTAGCAATGTATTTGATCTGGATTTATGCTGGAACGCAACAGAATATAGATATAAACATAAACACATAGGTGCAACAGAAATAATTCTTCATTTCATTAATATCAAAGAACTGAAATATGCTTACATACAGAATGGAAATAAACTAGCTCGGGCGCTGGTAGCTTATCTCTGAGAATATATGTGGTGGCTACATGCTTCTAAATTGTAATACAGTGAGGCTCAAGGGCCTTTTTATTATTGAACAACGAGGGGAAACCTTAAACAACCAAAAACCTAACCTTAGGAGATTGAACGTCAAGAGTTTATGGGCCCCATTGGGGTTAGTTGGGGAAACCAACTTCCCGAGGTCGTAACTTGGTCATATCATCTTTGTTTGGCGCTTACGATACCTAGTGGTATGGATGAAAGTGTTAATGACAAGCTTTCAAATCTCAAGACAATGTCTTCCAGTTCGGGTGGAATGTCTTCACCTTCCTTCTGAGCATCAGTCATCAAAATTTAATTTACTTACACAAAATTCAAATGCATTTAAAAATTGTTACACAAATTTTAAATTGCATTAAAATCAATTTTTAACTTTCACGTAAATAACAATATCATTATTGCATACTATATATATATATATATATATATATATATATATATATATATATTGCAATAAATCCATACAATATATACATTACAATAAACCCATACATAGCAAATATTTCGAATTTTGTGTAGTCAATAACGGACTCAACACAATATTAAAACCACTTTAACATATTATCGCATCCATTTCTCTTATTAAAATCCACGCAACTAAAATTGCTATAGTCGTAGATCTCCAAGCTTTCATGCGAAAGCCGTCAAATTTAAAAGGCTGCCAGACACCCAACTTAATTAATTAAACTGAATTAATAAAGTATTGGGTCCATATGATCTCTTAAAATCCATGCAACTTTATTTGCGATTTTCGTCGCATTTGAATCTCTCATGCGATGGCCATTAGATCTATCATATGTTGGGCGGACAGTTCAAACAACAAAATCCAATTTATAAATTCACCAGGTCCATTCCAATGGTTAATCACTATGCAACTTTAAATGTGATATCCGTTGGATTTCAATCGGACGGTTTCGTTGCTACTAAATCTCTGTTGAAAATATTTCAGATCTGAGTAGATATTAAATCCCTGCAAAATAAATTACGATTTCACACTACAATGTTCTCATTTGCTTCAGTTCTATCAAATTCACTACCCCTTCAAGAAGTCACAGTTTCCATACTTCAACAACTAAAAAAATTTCAGTTTGGCAACGCAAGAAAACATCCCATTTCAATGTGAACGCAACAAATAAAGGTTACATTACACACACAGTCGAGTAAACAAGAATCGATCTGAATTAAACAACTCCGAAATATTCGAATAAAAGTCAATACCCCCAGGATTTGGCAATTTAGCACAATTATTCTGCTACAGAGGAAAATCGAATTTTCTATTTATTCCATTTTTCGTCCTATCGAATATTCCTCTTCCCGATTACATTACAATTTACAAATATATAATGTTCACACAATCCTTTCAATCTGATTCTTTTGAATCGGATTTGCCCAACCTTGGATAAAAATCCTATTACATGATATTTGCCTAAAAATTCTCAACTTAAAAACTAAATTAAATGAATCAAACACAAATCTATTTGAATCCCTAAATACTAGTAAAATCTTATCTATCAAAATTGCAAGCTAAAGGATCCCACTCCTTTGCTTGTAAAAAATTTCTATATTTTTGGAATAAAATGAAGGTTTTATCCTTCGAGCCTCATGCTCCTGCATCAGACTCCAGAGGAAAAATTTCTTCATGGGCTCCTATCCATGAGCTCTTCTACAAAACTGCCCAATTTCTATATCATGGTATCTATCATCCAAGTAGCTTGTGCAAATGGTTGATCTTTCCACTTGATCAAATACTCAAAGTATTCCCGTCCTCTTGTCTTCTTAAACAATATTTTGTCTAGAATCTTCTCTGGATGCAATGCTTTTGCTATGGGTAATTGTCTCAACCAGTCAATTTCTTCTTTGCTTTCATCTGTATCACCTGTGTCTCCGTACTCATACCTGTACGAATCAGCAACATCGAAAATTGGAGATATTCCAATGTCAGGGGGTAATTCAATTTCATAAGCATTTGCAGAAAAAAATTTCAATACTCTGCATGCCCCAATTTTTTTAAATTTCAATTTTTTATACTCTCTTTTTGGAAATATTTCCTTCGTCAAGTGTGCTAAAACCAAATCTCCAACCTCAAAGTTAGCTTCCCTTTTCTTCAAATATTCCTTGCTTTTGTATTTGATGTTGTTGTCCTATAACTGTTGTTTTACCTGTTCATGTATTGCTGAAAATTCTGAAGCAAACTCTTCTCCATCAGCACTTCTCATCTCTTGTTTTCCCAAATTCCTTAATTCATACACTCCTCTTGGGTCCATTCCATAAACTATATGGAATGGACTCTGCCCTGTACTCCTGTTAGGCGAGTCATTATAAGCATATTCAGCCTATGCCAAAAATCTAATCCCACTGTTTAGGATGTTCACCTACAAGACTTCTCAAAAGATTACCGAAGCTTCTATTCACCACCTCAGTCTATCCATGAGTCTGAGGGTGATAAGTTGAGCTGAAACTCAGTTTAGTACCAAGCTTTTTCCACAATGTCCTTCGGAAATGACCAACAAATCCGGTGTCCCTATCAGAGACAATGTTTTTAGGTAACCCATGTAACCTTACAATCTCTTTGAAAAATATATTAGCAACATGAGTAGCATCACTGGTTTTATAACATGGAATAAAATGTGCCATTTTAGAAAATCTGTCAACTACAACATAGATTGCATCATTCTCTCTCTGTGTTTTCGGTAAACCCAAAACAAAATCCATACTTACCATATCCCAAGGTCTATCTGGAATAGGTAATGGAACATACAAACCTGTGTTCTGACTCCTTCCTTTTGCATACTGAAAAAATTTACAATTTCGCACATACTTCTCCACTTTAGATCTCATATTTAGCCAAAAATAAAAATGAATTAGCTGTTCATAAGCTTTGTCTGCACCAAAATGTCCACCAAGTCCACCACTATGTTTCTCTTTAATTAAATTTTCTCTCATAGAACAATTTGGTTTGCACATTTGATTTCTTTTAAACAACAAGCCTTCTTGCAAGAAAAAATCTAGCCACTTACTTCTGTCCAATAAAACAGGATTATTGCATGCTTCAAATGCCTCTTTAAAATCCAAATCTATTTTATAAAATTCTTTAAGAAAATCAAAACCCAACACTTGAATTTGACTTTCTTGAACTAAAATGTTTTTTCTACTTAAGGCATCTGCTACTTTGTTTGCTAGGCCAGTTATATGTTTTAATACAAAATTGAAACCCTGAAGATACTCTACCCATTTTTCATGTTTCTAATTTAGTTTTGGTAGCTGCATAATATACTGGAATGCATGATTGTCTGAATAAAGCACAAACTCTTTAGACATCAAGTAATGTCTCCACTTCTTTAATGCCTGTACAACTCCATAAAATTCCTTGTCATAATAAGAATATTTCCTTCTTGTGTCATTCATTTTTTCACTGAAAGAAGCTACAGGTCTGTCTTCTTGAATGAGCACAGCTCCAATAGCTTCTCCACTGGCATCACAATTCACTTGAATAGGGTTATTAAAATGAAGAAAAACTAAAATGGCCTTTTCTGTTATCTTCCTTTTCAACAACTGAAATTTGTTTTCTGCTTCATCAATCCATTTAAATGGTTGTTTGTCCTTCTTTATAGTTTCAATAATAGGAGCATTGATCTTACTAAAATTCCTTATGAATTTTATATAACAACTAGCAATACCATGGAAGCTTCTTACCTCAAAAAAACTCTTAGGTGAAGGCCATTATATGATTGCCTTTATCTTTTCTGGATCCATTTTCAATCCATCAGCAAAAACAAAAAAACCTAAGTATACCAATTCTTCCTTCATGAATGAACACTTTTTTAAATTTACCAGCAAATTTTCCTGATGCAACTTCCTTAAGACATAATTCAGATGTCTCAGGTGTTCTTCTTTAGACTTGCTGTAAATTAATATATCATCCAGATATACTATTAAAAATTTACAATTAAATTCCTTCAGCACTTCATTCATAAGCCTCATAAATTTACTAGGAGCATTTGATAATCCAAACGGCACTACCATCCATTCATACGATCCTTCATTTGTTTTAAAGGTTGTTTTCCATTCATCTCCTTCCCTTATCCTACTTTGATGATAGCCACTCTTTAAATCCAATTTTGTAAAATATCTTTCCCCACTTAAACAGTCCATCAAATCTTCAATTTTAGGTAAAGGAAATCTATAGCTGATTGTTATTTTATTGGTTGCTCTTGACTTAGTACACATTCTCCAGCCTCCATCTTTTTTTGGACTCAACACTGTTGGCATTGCACAAGGACTCAAACTTTCTCTGATCAATTCTTTATCTAGCAGCTCCTGTACTTGCTTTCTGATTTCTTCATTTTCTGTGGGAGTCATCCTGTATGCTGCTTTATTTTGCAAATTTTCTCGAGGCATCAAATCTATATGATGTCTGATTTTTCTAATAGGTGGTAATTCATCCAGCAAATCATCTACAATGATATCACAATAATTTTCCAGCATCTCTTGAATTTCAATTGGTAAATCAGAAATTTTAGTGGAAGTAATTTTGGGTTTGCAAATTAATGCAAAATTTACCTCATCATCTTCAATCTGCTGCAGATATTCTTTTCCACTCAATAACAAAGCTTTCGGATCATATCTTCTCTTTGATGCATCTTCTTCTTCTATCGACAACAATGTATGATTGACACCATATTTACAAAACTTGTATGTGTTCTTCTTCCCATCATGCATAGCTCCTTTGTCATACTGCCAAGTTCTACCCAGCAATATGTGACATACGTCCATAGGCATCACATCACACATAATTCTATCTTTGTAGCTTCCCAACTGGAATTCCACTTCACACTGTTCATTTACTAACAGTTGATGTCCTTTCTGAAGCCATGACACCTTGTAGGGTGTTGGATGTTTCTTTGTCTTCAATTTCAATTTCTCCACCACTTCTATAGAAACCAAATTATCAGTGCTTCCACTATCAATTACCATTTGACGGCATTTTTCTTAAACTTTGCACACACTTCTAAACAAATTTTTTCTCTATGTTGGTTCAACAACTTCCTTTGTTGGTTTTAACAAAAAAAAATTAACTACCAAAGATTCTCCTTTCTCTGGTATATTCTCTGCTTCTAGCACTTTTACTGCTTCCTCTTTATTCTGAGCAACAATTACATTTCTCTGATTTGTCCCCACATTCTCTGGACATTCATAAGCTCTTTGTCCAAGATTATTACATCTATAACATCTGATTTCTCTTCCTCTGCCTCTACCTCCTCTTCCTCTGGAAAAACTCCTTCTGCCACTTGCATCACCTTCTCTATGTGTATGATGACTTCAACTGCTGCTAGCTCCTTCTCTCGGTGTTGTAGATCTTCCTCTACCACCTTGAATTCATTTTCCTCGGAAAGTACCTCTACTTCTGGCATATTGCTTCCTTATGACTTTTTCTTCAGCCTTGAAGGCCATCTGATAAGCCTCTTCCACTGTTTTAGGAGACAGCAGACTTATCTCATCTTGGATCTCCATTCTGAGACCATTAATATATCTTGAAATATTCTCTGTTGTATCTTGAATTTGTCCTGCTCTTATGCTCACTTTGTAAAATTCCTCTGTGTGTTCTTTGACTGTCATTGATCTATGTCTAAGATTCTGCATTTGTCTAAATAATGAAAGCTAATAATCACTTGGCAAAAACTTACCTCTCAGCTTTCCCACCATCTTGTTCCAATTCTTTATTGGTTGCTTACCAACTCTTCTTCTTTCTGCCTGCACTCCATCCCACCAAAGCGTTGCATGTCCTTTCAATTTTGTGACAACAAACTTCACTCTTTTTCCTTCATCTATTTCTTCATAATCAAAGAACTTATCCATGTCATTTACCCAATATATCAACTCTTATGGGTTTAAGCTTCCTGTAAAAACCGAAACTTCAAGTCTCGGTTTAGATGTGGATCCCAACACTGATTCAAAAAATCTCATTTCAGGAGTAACTTCTGCAGGTTCTCCCTCTTCTACAGATTCGACTTCAGGCTCGCTGACATCTCCGGCATCTGCATCTCTTTGGTTTCCCATTTCCATTGCTTCTAATCTGGCTTGCATCTGTTGCATAACTACCATCACTTCAGAATTTGCAACTAGTCTTCCTCTCCTTCGACCAGCACCACCTCCTTGTCCAACTTTATAAGCCATGTTGGATTTCTTTTCCTGATATTTGAGATCTCACTCAGTGTCTAAATGTTGCTCTGATACCACTAATGGTGGTCTAGATGCAGTTTTTAATGACAAGCTTTCAAATCTCGAGACAAGGTCTTCTATTTTGGGTGGAATGTCTTCACCTTCCTTCTGAGTATCAGTCATCAAACTTTAATTTACTTACACAAAATTCAAATGCATTTAAAATTTGTTACACAAATTTTAAATTGCATTAAAACCAATTTTTAACTTTCATGTAAATAACGAAATCATTATTGCATACTATATATATATATATATATATATATATATATATATATATATATATATATATATATATATATATATATATATATATATATATATATATATTGCAATAAATCCATACAATATATACATTACAATAAACCCATACATAGCAAATATTTTGAATTTTGTGTAGTCAATAACGGACTCAACACAATATTAAAACCCCTTTAACATATTATCCCATCCATTTCCCTTATTAAAATCCACGCAACTAAAATTGCGATAGCCGTAGATCTCCAAGATTTCATGCGAAAGTCGTCAGATTTAAAAGGTTGTCAGACACCCAACTTAATTAATTAAACTGAATTAATAAAGTATCGGGTCCATATGATCTCTTAAACTCTATGCAAATTTATTTGCGATTTTCGTCGGATTTGAATCTCTCATGCGATGGCCATTAGATCTATCATATGTTGGGCAGACAGTTCAAACAATAAACTCCAATTTATAAATTCATAGGGTCCATTCCAATGGTTAATCACTATGCAACTTTAAATATGATATCCGTTGGATTTCAATCGGACGGTTTTCGTTGCTACTAAATATTTGTTGAACAGATTTCATATCTGAGTGGATATTAAATCCCTGCAAAATAAATTACGATTTCACACTACAATGATCTCATTTGGTTCAGTTATGTCAAATTCACTACCCCTTCAAGAAGTCACAGTTTCCATACTTCAACAACTAAAAATTTTTCAGTTTGACAGCGCAAGAAACCATTCCATTTCAATGTGAATGCAACAAATAAAGGTTACATTACACACACAGTCAATTAAACAAGAATTGATATGAATTAAACAATTCTGAAATATTCGAATAAAAATCAAAACCTCTAGGATTTGGCAATTTAGCACAATTATTCTGCTACAGAGGAAAATAAAATTTTCTGTTTATTCCATTTTTAGTCCTATCAAATCTTCCTCTTCCTGATTACATTACAATTTACAAATATATAATGTTCACACAATCCTTTCAATCCGATTCTTTTGAATCGGATTTGCCCAATCTTGGATAAAAATCCTATTACATGATATTTTCCTAAAAATTCTCAACTTAAAAACTAAATTAAATGAATCAAATACAAATATATCTGAATCCCTAAAATCTTATCTATCAAAACAGTAAATTACAGGCTAAAGGATCCCACTCCTTTGCTTGTAAATTTTTTTTGGATTTTTGGAACAAAATGAAGGTTTTATCCTTCGAGCCTCATGCTCCAGCATCAATACCTTGTTATAAATACCTATCTGAGTACTACAATAATTGTGGCAGACCCTACCTATGACTATAGGCCTACTGCATACCTCAAAAAAAAATTGTTTAGGGGGTCAAAACAACTCTAGATGTTTAGGACCCGAAAAAGAGCTAAAAATTGTAAATTGTGTTATAATCAAGGAAACTGATGAAACTGAATGGAAGTATATGTGGAATAGGTTTTTGGCCACTAATATCCACCTAGATCAGTCCTCCACCTTTAGGAATCAATGGCCCCATTCTGTGTAAAGCCTCCATGAGGTGAGGAAATTTATGTTGAATCTAGTCCCTGATGAGCCACTTGCCCTTTTGAAGGATTTGGTCTACTTTGACAACTCGAGATAGATGGATCCTTTGCTGGAAAGTGTTTTTGATCTGTATATCCATGATCCTATCAGTTGTGACCTATTCAATGCAATTTGGGTTGAGCTTTGTTGATTTCAACTACTTAGAAATTTATGATATGTCTAGCAATGGGGGCAAGTATGGTTGCAGACGGTCCACATTGAATATTGGGTGTAGACCAAGGAATGATGGAATTTTGATATCATAATAATTTTCCCCTACAAAATTGGTGATGGTGTAAGGCCCATATCAAAGCGAGAAAAGCTTGCGGCAAGCCCCAGTGAAGCACTCCTTCTAAAAATGTAGCCAAACTTTGTCGCCCACCTAGAAATTTTGTGGCACCCGATGTTGATCATGACATTGCTTGTACTTCGAATTTTCTCTCTCCAATATTTCATGGATCTGATGGAATATAGCCTTTGAATTCACTCAATGAAGTTGTTAGCTCTGTCATCTTCGAACTGGACATGAGTTGAATCTGCATGAGTAGTTGCAAGTGGTATGGAAACATCAATGGGACATAGTGGATAGAATCCCAATCCCACTTGAAAGGGGTTGTGTCCAATTGAGTTGTGGAGAGATCTGTTGTAGTTGTGCTATACATAGGGGAGGATTGTGTCCCATGTGCGTGGATTATTTGATTTGTACATGCGTAGGATGTGCACAATCATCTTGTTGATGACCTATGTCTAACCATCAATTTTGGGGTGGAAGTTCGTGGACTTAGTGAGCTTGGTATCCAACAACAACCAGAGGCTTGACCAGAATGCACTTAGGAACCTGTTGTCCTAATATGATATAATGGAGTGTGGGATCGAGATAATGGAATGTGGGATCCCAAATTGTACCCATACTCGTTCAAAGAAGAGTTTGGCAGTGGCTTCTGCTGCAATATTCTTCTTGCAGGACACCAGAATGGTCATCTTCGAGAATATGTCGACGACCATCAAAACACAGTTTTTCCCATGCTTGGTAGAAGGAAGGCCCAACATGAAATCCATGGATATGGATTCCCAGGGTCGACTAGGAGTAGGAAGAGGAGTATAAGCCTTGATTCTTGATTGTAGGTTTGGAAATGGTGCAAGAAGTATAGGATCATATGTAATTCCCAACATCTTGTCGAAGGTTTGAACAATAAAAATACTTCAAAAAAAATTCCACTATCTTTTCTACCCAAAAATTTCCAACAACTTGACTGTATTGTGCCCCCAAAATCGTCTTGGCACGCTCGCTTGAAGGAACATAGAGGTGTCCTAGGTGGCATAACAGTGCATCCTGGAGGTGAAAATTTTGAACTTGCTTACCTTCCAGGAGCTTCTTGTATGTGGTGTCGAATTCTGTATCACTCTTATAAAGATGTGTCCATTCTAAAGTCTCGTATTCACAAGATTCGAGCACAATGGTCAATGCCACAACCGGCAGTAGGTTGAGATAGTTTGCAAAATTATTGATGTTTCCCTTCGTGTACTTCATTTTAAAATATAATTTTTGCAACTATGTGGACCATTTTTGATGGCGATCATTCTTGAACTTTCCTTATGTCTATATGAATTGCAGCGGTAGGTGGTCTGTGTGGATGACCATTTCCTTCCCCATAATGTAATGCTTCCATTGTCGATAAACCTTCACAATAGAATACATCTCTTTATCATAGGTGGGATACTTTCGAACTATATCATAAAGTGTCTCACTGTGATATGCCACTAAATTCCCCTACTGAGTGAGAATCGCACCAATAGTAGATTCAGTTTTCTGAAGCACTTATAGATCCCCTTTTCCATGTATGTAATTCAAATTATTTTTAACGACAAAATTCTAAAAAGTATTTGAATATGATTTTTTGTATATTTTAGAGATTAATTCATATTCAATCAAAAGATCCATGTGATCAGCCTACATCACATTCACACACCAAAATAAATCAAAATTCACACTACTAAAATTGAAATTCATCAAAGCATCTGATGAAAACACACTGCAAATAAATATATTGTAAATATATATAAGTGCACACTTTTAATCTAAGTTTGAATTTTAGTTTTAAAACACTTTTAACTATGAACTATATTAAAAATATATTATTGTTGTGCTAAGTTAAAAAGAGCATTAATTGAGTAATGCAAAATAGAGTATTAACTAAACTATGAAAACAAAGAAACTACACTATAAATTTGTTAAAAAAAACTACACATCATGGCAGAAGGGACCCTCCTGGTGGTTGCACGCGCTTTAGGAAAACTAAGAGTCTAACTATAAATCAAATCACATATGAATTATGCACAAGAATAATATAACTCCATTGGTATGTAAATTATATTAAAATAAAAGATTTCATACATTAGACTTAATTAAATTCTATGTATTTATTTCATGTGTAAATGCTACAATATATATATCTATAAGATAACAGTCTTTAAAATGCTATTACTACAAATTAGAACAAGATATGATGACTAAGAATCTAAATGTTATAAGATGGACTATTCGCATGTGCCTGTATCTGTGTTGAAGTAGATCTAGAGAAAGGCCTTCCTGAGGCAATTAAATTGTGCGTGGATAATTGGACCCATATTCAAGAAGTAGACTATGACCAGATACCATTTAAATGAAAATATTGTCATGAATACAAACATTTTGCTCGTGAATGCCCGAAACGGGAGACAATAGAGGTTCAAGATGATCCATAACAATGGCATGCAGCAAAGAAAAAAAACATTAAAATCACAGCAAAATCATACAGGAGGCAACTCGAATCATGGGGTAAAAGAAGCCACTGCTACTCTGCAGCAAATAAACGCATGCCAAGATGAGACACAACCATTAGAAAAGGAAGACCATATGATTGGTGGCCCAACTAATTTATATAATTTGAATAGGTTTGAAGTCCTTACTGATATGGCAACTGAGGAAGACACAGGAGAAGAGATTCCAGACAAAGCTCCACTACATCACATAGCAGGAGGAAAATGGAAAGCTAAACTTCTTGACAAAACATTCATAGAGGAAGTAGGAATGTTGGAAGAATAAGAGGGAGAAATTGGAGAAGATGGATACCACACTATCAAAGAGGATGATGTAGCTTCACTACAGGGCGCAGCAGATGATTCAGAAACAAAAAAAGGCACTCTCATTGAGAAACATGCCAGAAGATCAGGAAGGAAATCAAATAGATAAATCAGGCAGGCCAAATCAGAAAGAGACAAAGAATTATGACACCAGACTACAATTATTCGCCAATTAGCAGACCTGAGCAGCAAAGGAAACAAGAAGGGTAATCAAGTAGGCTCGTTAAAATGGGTTTCCCTCTCGAAGAAGTGATAAATGAAATTAGTTTCTTGGAACTGCAGAGTACTCAGGACCAGAAAGAGAAGAGCAGAAGCCATGTCATTGATCAAGGAAGAGAAGCTGAGCGTTGTAATTATGCAGGAAACAAAGCTAATTGAGGTGGATATTGCTTCTCATCACCTCGCGATATGGAACAAAAGTGAGCTGGAGGAAGTGAGCTCGTGTGGAGCCTTGGGTGGTATATGCACTATGTGGGACCCTGCAAACCTACTCCTGGTAAGTACTCTAAAATCAGTACATTGGATAGCAACAAATTTTTTTTTCAAAAAACTAAATTACACCATTACAATCATAAATGTATACATTCCAAATACTTATGCTAAAAAGAAATATTGTTGGAAGTCCCTACAAGACCTCAAGCACACGGAGTATGGCACGAATTGCATTCTAGGAGGATATTTCAATACAATTCTAAAACAGGACGAAAAGATAGCAGGGACAATGGTAAGAGAAATTCACGAGGAAGACTTTGAAGACCTACTAATGCAGTTAAATCTCTTCGATGTGAAGCCGGGAAAATTTAAATACACATTGAACAATAAGAGGGTGGGCCCGGGGCACATAGCTGCAAGGTTAGACAGGTTTTTAGCTTCATATCTTCTGTTATGAACTTCCTTCACTATAACTTCAGAGATCCGAACATGGTGTGGATCGGACCACCAACCAATCACGCTTCTTGTTTCTCCTCCAGTAAATTATGGGCCTATCCCATTCAAATTCTCTCCTTTATGGATCGAATTAGTTGGCTTTTCTAAAATGATCATTGCATCTTGGGCTCAGTGGGTAAATGGAAGCCCTATAACCATATGGGAAAGGAAATTTAAAAGGTTAAAATCCGACATCAAAGAATGGCTTAAAACATATAATGGAAATATGTCCCTAAATGTCAAAACAACAGAAGACAATCTTGCAAAAAAGCAGGCTCAAATAGAAAACAATGAAGTGGATAAGATGGACTTCCAAGAAGAAATAAAAATATTCCAAACATACCACGTGAGTCTGAGACAAGAGGAAGATATGTGGCAGCTCAAATCTCACAATAGCTGGCTTGGCTCCAGAGACAGGAATACGAAATATTTTCCCAAGAAAGCAAAAATTTTGAGAGATCAAAAATAGCATTACCCAAATTCAGCATGGATCTCAAACTCTCGATTATTTTCATGAAATTAAGGTTGCTACACTAGATCACTTCTCTGCCCTGTACCATGATGACCAACCCTCCACCCCCATTAGTGATGCCTTCTTCTTGGACTTGTTTACTTCTTTGGTGACTACTGATGCCAATGAAATCCTTGTTGCTCTGCCTGATCCTCAAGAAATTCAAAACGTAGTCTTTTCCTTTTCTCCAGATAAGGCCCCTGGGGCCTGATGGCTTCACTCGTAGGTTTTATCAAACTTATTGGCATCTAATAAAAAGAGATTTATGTTGAATGATCGTGTATTCCCTAAATATCTCATACATCGGCGGTGGAATAAATTCATTCATTTTAGCCCTGATACCAAAAGAACGAGATCCATCCTCTTTCTTGGGATTTAGGCCAATTTCCCTCTGTAACTTATCTTACAAAATTATTGCCAAAATCCTAGGCCTTAGACTGAAAGTCCTCCTGCCTCTCTTCATATCTCCTAATCATGGCAGCTTTGTCCCAGGAAGATAAATCTATGACAATATAATCTTAATCCAGGAAGCCATCGACTTAAGTTGGAGACGTGAGGAGCAAGGAATGGTCATTAAACTGGATATGGCCAATTCATTTGACATGGTTCAGTATAAATTCCCTGCTCAACATAATGAAGAAGATGGGATTTAAATATACCTTCATCAGATGGATAGATAAATGCATTGTCATACCCTCGATCTCTCCTTTGATAAATGGTAGGGGGGCTAGGTTCTTCTAAGCATCAAGAGGTCTCCGAAAAGGGTGCCCCCTCTTGACCTTTTTATATATATAGGTCGAAGAGGCTCTTGGTCACAGCCTTGAAGTAGCAAGGATCTCTCAACACATCCTGGGAATCAGATTCAAATAAGTAATCAAAAGCATAAATCACATGCAATTTGTTGATGATACATCCCTTCTAGGTGGGGCCTCTCTAGTCATAGCTAGAATATTCAAGTCTTACCTACACAGATTCCAAGAAGCATCTGGAGTGAAAACAAGTGATGCCAAATGTAGAATATATGCATGGAAAAAATAGAATAAATATTGGGGTTTAAGGTAGAAATAGACTGGAAGGAATTTAAATACTTAGGGTCCCAATTTTCTTGAAAAGGGCCATTCCTAAGGCCTGGAAAGGCATGATTGAAAAAATGAAATATAAAATAACCAATTGGAGAGGGATTTTGTCAAATCCAGCATGCCATCTCGTTATTATTAATCATTGTTGTCTTTCCTCCCTTTATATTAGTTCGCGTTCCTCCAAGCTCTGAAGTATGTCCTGCAGTGGCTTGGCAGTTTCATAAGGAAGTTCTTATGGGAAGGAGGGAAACAAACAACAATAAAATATCACATGGTAAACTGGAAGACTATTACAGCACCTAGGAAACATGGAGGACTAGGAATTTGAGACCCAAGATTAACGAACCCAGCAATTGGGGACAAATTATGGTGGGGGCTAGTCACAAAACCCGAAGAATGGCGGGCCCAAGTAATAAGAGGAAAGTATTTCAAGCAACAAGAATAGGAAAATGGGTATATTCCAGTCACTTAGGGCTCACCAATTTGGCATCTTCTTCTATCCTCATCTCCTTTAATTAATCAAAACATTAGTGTAATTCCTGGAAATGATCTAATAGTTAAAATTTGGGAAGACAGAATAATGAATAACACTCCACTAGTAGATTTGGAACAGTTGAAACCCCTCTGAGATCACTTCAAGTCGATCATAATCACAACCTTGTCACAAATCTCAGTATGCGATGAAAAGAGGAAATGGAAAGGGTGGCTTCTGTCGGATCTCCCCAGAGAGCTAATAAGCAAAAAAAAGAACTCCTAAATCTTCTTGAGGGATTTCTCCAATACTGAGAGATAAATTGGACAAATGGTGCTAGAAGAACACTAGATAATCAGTCAAAGAAGGCTACACACATCTCCTCTTTGAGGAACAGGTTCCCCCTAAAAGTGGGATATGCAATTGGATTTGGATACCAAATGCTATACCCAATGTAAATTACTTCATCTGGTATTTAAACCACAAGAAAATTCTCTCACGGGACAACATAAGGAAAAGAGGTATAAGCAGGCCAACCAGATTCCCTCTTTGTGAACAAGAGGAAGAAACTATAAACCATTTACTCATAAAATGCACATAAGCAAACAAGTCTGGAAGGATTCTTTTGGGCAGATATTCTCTAAAATAAATTGGCCAGCAGAGATCTCTGCGTTCTTCTCAACGCCAAAACAATGGTATAAAGGAAATCTCCAAACTAAACCGAAATTGAAATTCCTCCTTCAATCTCCACCAAAGTACATTTGTTGGAAGATTTGGATGGCAAGAAACAAATCGACCTTCAAAATGAATAAACCTGTTGCTAGAGTATCATCACTCTCAGCCTTATCATTCTGTTTTGAGTTCAACCTCCCTCAGCTTGACCCGTTGTTAGAAAAATTATAAATGGAGTGGTTCTCTCCATGGTCCTGGGGATAGAAATAAAAAACAACAAAGGTGGATCCTCCCAGCTGGTGTCTCAGAAGCACTCAAACTGAGCTAATGGATGAGATAAATAAGAAAGGGAATTGGGCCCTTATGTTCAATGGAGCCTCCAAAGGAAACCCAGGGGAGGCAGGGGGAGGAGGGGTCCTCATTGACCCTGGTGGAAAAACAAGGCACAAATATGCATGAGGGATAGGCAGAGCAACAAAAAACCTAGCAGAGATAAGTGGCCTTTGGCTCGGAATCACCTTAGCAAAAGAAAAAGGTTTAAGACATCTGTGGGTACTGGGGGACTCCTATATCCTAATCAAAAACCTTGTTCAAGGGAAGGAAACACAAAATGCTAGAATAAATCAAATGTTAATTAGAATTATGAATGAAGTAAAGGAATTTGAAGGCATCCAGTACACGCATGTACTCAGATCCATAAAGACACAAGCAGATGAGTACGCTTATAAAGGGTGCAGATTACTGAAGGGCATATGGGATATCGATGGAATCCTAGACATCAAATATATCCCCTAAGCCTTCCATGCTCATTGACATAAAGAATCGGGACCTCACCCCTAGTTTTCATAGTAAAACCATGGACCTAAGAAATTTGAGCCAAATTTACATGGACCTCACTCTCTCTCAGGATTTAAACTTCCCCTACCAATCTCTATTCCCAACTCCACTCTCGAATTTCCCCTCCCCTCCTAGATCTTTTCCCTTTTGTCCTACCCACTTTCCCAACCCCACTTTGGACAACATTTGGACAACAATGGGACAGCAGTTCCTTTGGACAGCATTGGAACAGCACTCACCCTGGACAACATTCACTATGGAGAACATTTGAATAGAATGTGAACAACATTTAGACACCATTCATTTGGTACAACAATGGGACATTAGTTCCTTGGAAAACATTGGGACAGCACTCACTTTGGACAACATTTAGACAGAGTTCACTATGGACAACATTTGAACAACATTTGGACGACATTTAGACAACATTTCTTTTGGATAAGCATTGGGACAACATTTCCTTTGGACATCATTTGGACAACATTTACTATGGACAGAAATTGGACATCACTCACTTTGGTCAGCATTTGGACAGCATTTGGACAGCATCCACTTTGGATAGCATTCATTTTGGGTTTTCAAGCTTGAGTCTCTTATTGAGTATTCTCAACTAAGTGTCAGGTCCTAGCAGAAATCGATAAGACAGTTACAATCTATATTTTGAATGGACAAGCACAAATGCACATACCTTGGCAACTCTTTTTGTAAGCTCTATAGCACACATGGGAACGGTATGCATTGTAGGATATATACAAAATAGAAATAAAGCGTCTACGAAGATAGCCCAGTATGTAAACATTGACACATTTTTTGAATTTTGGCAATAGAATGACATGATGTGATCATATGGTTTAATGCCACGATCTGGACGCGGATTAATGAAACCACTACTATTTACTGTTTAAAAAAAAAAAAAAATCTAAATGTTATAAATATATAGATAGGGAAATGGTTAAAGATTCAATGTATGCATGTACTAGGATTTGTGTGTAAGTTGATTTATAGAAATGTATTCCTAAAGAAATCCAACTCTCTCTAAATAATTAGTCATTTATACAACCTGTAGATTATGATCAAATCTCGTTCAAGTGTATGAATTTTCATGATTATGGGCACTTCACAAGAAATTTCCCAAAAAAGGAAAAACCACAAATATCCAAGAATATGAAGGACATTGGCAGACTCGGAGGAAGAGGAAGGGTGTGAATCAATGGGAAGAAAATTTTAGGCCCTCAATTCTCAAGATCATCACACTTCATTAGGCAAGAATCAAGTCCCATTGAATTTGAAATTGCAGATGAGGGCTTGGAAATTGATAATCACAGAAGAGTTGTTCTGCTGCCTTCTCAAGAGGATTTACTGCCAAAGAATACTGCTACCCATCAACATGATGGCCTTCACATAGATTTCAGCCTTCTCAAACAGAATACATCATGTTTGTTAGAAAACAACATTGCTATATATGATGAAGATGCCAGCACAAATGAACATGAGGAGGTAGAGTTGCTTGTTCAAAAGAATCCCGAGCATAGCCAAGTGGAGGAAGCAATAGTCCTGGCTTAAGCTTATTTTTCAAATCTTGAAAGACAGGTATTGTTTCAAGATCCCTTTGCTGATTTCTTAGAGATATTTGAAGGGGGAGTAAAGTATGTCAGAAGCAGTTTGATGCAAAGTTTAAAGAAAATTTTAGGCACTATTATTCAAAAACAAGTGAGGTGGAAGTGGCATTTTTATTTTGTCAACACACTCAAAGAACTGAACCAAGATCACTCATGGAATCATCCGCTTTACTTGTTATATTGGAAAAGAGAGTTCACCAAATGAATATATCATGTATAAGTTAAATTAGGATAGATAGATGCAAATAAGATCAGCACTATGAGCATTTTTTAGCTTTAGTTTTAGATTGTTTTGTCAAAAAATGAAAACGCAAAAACAGATAAAAGAAGGAAAAGAGGGAAATTTTAAATAATGGGTACAGCCTCATACCAAAACAGAGTACTTCTGAAAGTGAGCAAGCCTAAATGCCACTACTTGAGAAAAATAGTCTTGTTCAGTCATACAGCCTAACCATGATTGAATATGTTTTAAATTTATGTTGATAGGTTAGTGAAAGAAGACTTGTCAAATAATTTAAGCTTGACTTGTTAGTAGATTAGATTAGGAAATGATACTGGTTCTCAATGCTCAAATCTGAACCAAAGAAGAAAAGAGGGATGCCTAACAAATTTTGTATCACAGCCCTCATGTTTTCTAGTTTTTATTGTACAAAAATAATGTCTATGTGTAGCTTGTCTGAATGCCACATCCCATGGCAAATCAGATTGCTTAATCCTGTTTTAGTCGTGTCTTCAATTTCATGTTAGTAGGATAGAGAATAAATTTTGTCAAACAGCTTAATCTTGACAAATGAGTAGACTAGGTAGAGAATAAGAGAGTTCATTAGTCTAATATGAACTCTTGGAAGTGATAAGGGTACAAGTAGATATTTTTTTATGCCTTCAAAAGAAAAGAATGTCAAGGGTTTTTTAGTCCAAGTGCACCCAAAAGAAGAAAAAAATTGTTAGGCAAGGTACAACGGGTAGGTAGAAATGAGGTTGAAGCAAACATGTCTTTCTGATTATGAGATCATAGCTTCAAGAGAACATCAGCAAATGAAGGAAGAAGGATCTACAAAGTGCAAGTAAGGCACTGGTCTTCAAAACTCAGAGATTTGAACTCTGAGGTTCTGGACACCTCTTGAAAAGGAGTTTCCCTCCCCAAGTGGAGCCACTGTTAGTCATCAGTAATTTTTACTATCTATAGATGACTAATATTGATTCTAGATTTTTAAAAACTAAATTCCATGAATATTGTGAGTTTTATAAATCTCACTGCCTTCATTATCCTTATAGAAAATTTTTCACTATTCTACCATTTTGCCATTCCATGGTCACCCTACCACTCCTAAAAACTCCTTATGGGCTTGTGCCACTCATTCCCATCCTTTTTCCTACCTATGACTTCATTGGCTATTTTTTTCCCTTGCCCATGACTACATTTGCCATCTAGGTTTTACCTATAGCTAACTCATGCCCATGATCCCCAAGTTCCTCAAGCATTGATGGTCTAAAAACTATCTCTGTAGGCTCTTTATATAAATCAAGTACATTGAATTTTGGATCTTCAATACATTAATTTGTCAAAAACTCTGTTTTTACGCTTGAATATCCTAAACCAAATTTCAGTCAAAGGCCAAGTCAAAGAACCCTCCCACTAGGTCATTATGGTTTCATAGGTTGTAGGGTCTTCATTGGTGTTTTAAGCACTTTCTTTCCTGTGTTAGAAGCTGGCTCAAATGTAAAACAAGATCAACACATGGTTTTCCAAGAAAGATCAGAAAATCTCCAAGGAGGACTACTTTTTCAAGTTCAAGTTCTGCAAAGGGTAAATATGAAGTTTGACATTTCTGCAAGAGTGTTAAAGTCACCATCAACAGACAATTGGTGAGGTAAAATACCTGCTCTTCAATCAACACATTCACAGCAAAGAGAGAGGAAGCAGTTTGGGTTCAAGAAGAATCAGGGTTTCTAAGCCTGATTGGGCCAGCAGTGTGCCAAGCAAGGATCCAATGCAGCAAATGACATGGAGGAGGCACACCAAAAAAAATAAACATGAAGAGTAATCTTTTTAGACATTATAGATAAAATTGGGAAAAAGGTGAGGTGAACTAAACAGAAACTAATGAACTTGAAAGGGCTATAGAGAACTTAGAAGACAACACTGATAATTTTTCTCAAACATCCCAGACACCTAGGGTTTTGGTAAGGTGATCAGAGAAGGTGAAAGGGTAAGTTTGGACTCCATAATGACAGCAAAGGGTTTCAAAAGATATCATTATTTGTAAAGATTCCAAACTCATCCCAAGGAGTTTACCATCCCAAAGATGGTCAAAGGAGGTAAAATGAAGATGTTAGGCCTCCATGATGACAGAAAAAAGAATATTTTAAAGGGCTACTGTGTATATCATCCCAGAGTTTTCCAAAGTGAAATTAATCATTATTTCAAAGGACAAAGAAGTAAAGAATATCAGTGAGAGGAGGATCAAATTCTCATTTTAGTTACTTACACTCAGTGGTCAAAGGGATAAAAACATGGTGTTGAGCTCAAAGTTGAAAAATAACAGTGATTATAAGGTTGCTGATATAAAAAAAAAATGTCAAGTTTTCAATATCAAAGGAAAGAAAAATATCATCAGTCGAGCAACCTACAAATAGAAATTCATTCCAGTGTTTTTATCACCTGCAAGCAAGAAATCAAAGAATTATCAGTACAAAGGGAAAGAGAGTAAAAACATTAGAAAAGTGGGTTTGATGGTTAAAATTAAAGTTCCAAGGGCTATATAAACTCTTCTAACACTTCAAAACTCTTTCCTCACTTGCAAAAATCATCAAAGACATCCAGGAGAAGAACTGTCAGTTTTTTGATCGAATTTGGGCAAGTCTACCCCTACGCGTTCAAGGCGGCACTGCCCATTGAGATTCAGGTGCTACGCCCTTGGAAGTATTCACCATGCAAATTAACACGGTGTTGCACGCCTATGTGCACTGCGTGTTTCCCCCGGCACCCGACAGGCTCGGCAAAGTCCCAGCAAACTTGTTTCAGCACTGCACCTCTACCCACCCGACAGCACGTTTAGCCCTGCATGGCGTTGCGCCCCTACCGCTTGACTCCACATTCAGATCGACGCGACAGCACGTTCAGATGCTACGTGTTTGGCCAGGAGGGCCTCCTGCACCTGCAAACCCTCAAGTCAGCTTAGAAAGGCCTCCAAGTTTCCATCAAGGGTCTCTAAAAAATCTCTAAGTTGTAAGTGGATGTCCTAAACCTCATCTCCAAGCATTTGATGGCTGGTAAATAATTGAATACCCTAAGTGGAAACCTAATTTTTATGCTCAAATAACGCCATTGTTTAAAGACACTCTTTCATTTGCATACTAAGAGCACACAGAGAGTGCTTTGATTGGGAGGTTGCTCATCCACCTAACACTCACTCCATTGGCCAAATCAGTCCCTTACACTACAAAGCATTGACATTGCATACCCCCATCATCTCATATTGTCATCATTACTAGGGTGTTTTCACAGTCAGGCTTGACATATCAGTTAGTTTGCACTCATGATTGTTTAGCCTCTCATTCTGTCCAATTTTCCCCTCCACTCATTCATTCTCATCCTTCACTTGCAGAATTTCCCCTTTCATCACCACTTCATTACCCCCTTCCACATTCATTTCACATCTATGCTAGGGTTTCAAATTTCATGGCACTAATGCATCATACAGTGAGGAAGGTGACAATGAGCAATCAAATTTCAAATAAGGGTGAAGGAAATGAGAAGTCAAACAGTGAAGGAGAAGGTCAGGTGAAAATGAAGACTGAAATAGAGACAAAAAAGGCAGAGAGCATGGAAACAGAAGGGAAATGATAATGATGATGATAAATATGATTTTGGCAGTGATGATTGCAAACATGAGAGCAGTAAGGTCAGTGAAGCAGATGACAGTGACAAAGGCAGTAATGGTGGCACTAGGATGAAGGACATTGAGCCTACAAAGGTTAAATCCGTAAAGGAGGCAAAAATATAAAGAAAACATTGAAAACCTGGCTGATCTATAGCTACAAGCCTTCCAAACCCAATCAGCAGGACAATTCCAAAGTTTGGCAAGTTTTTGCACATGAATTTTTGGCTGATTTAAAGTGCCAAGGGCGCAGCACCCCTGGCGCTGCGCATTTTCCTCATGCATCCATTGCAGGAAAACTTGATATTTTTGGATTCCTTGTACCAAGGAAATAACACTCACCAATTTTCAGCTCATTTGGAGCAATACTAGTCCTCCAAAAGGACCAAAAACATGCTAAATTTCACCTTTCTACCTTGTTTTCAGGGCTGACGCTACGCTTTTAGAAGCCTTGGGATTTTGACTTTTGAACGGGTAAATTAAGTCTAATCATAAAACCAAGGGAATTTTTGGAAATTATACTTGACAATATTTCCAACGAGCTATCACGGAGCTCATTCCGACACCGAGAAGGCCTTCAAAACTTAGCTACAAGTTGACCTATTTTTCCTGTGCAGGCACTACGCCCTTGGACCTCAAAGCTGCATCCTTGCAAAAAAGTCAAAAAAAAACATTGAGATATTTTTGGAAGTTATTGAGGGCCTCAAAGTTAGATTTTTTGCTAAGTTAGGTGTTAGGAGATATTTTTCATTTATTAGAATAGGATATTTGTGCCTTGGGCTTTGCATGGTCTCAAAGGACAAAATTGATATTTATGAGCAATTAATGGCCTCCAAAACCCTATTTAGGGTTTTGACTCTCCTTTGGATGATAAATATTGGATGAGGGCCTCATTTTTTAGGTTGGATGTTAGTTGATTGTGGAGAAAGACCTCATAGCCTTGGAGTTGTGAGGAGTTTTTGGCCTTGGAGCCTTGTAATCCTTTTGGACTGAATGATAATGGAGCCAAGAACTTTGCAGGATTCATGAACTTGACTAATAGTGATTTTTCTCTTGTTTTGTTATCATTTTCTATGTTTTACATATTGTTTCATCCTTCCCTTGCATTAAAACAAAAGTTTTAGCTTAAGGTATGTTGTCAAAGTTCATTAAGTATGTCTGCTTCTCTTGCTTTCATGTTTTCCTCTACTAGGTCAGTTTAGAGAATTCTTAGCTGCTCTCTAGATCCACTTATGATTTTTTATCTTAAATACGATTCAATGAAGCACATGTCAAAGTATTTTTATGGTTAGCCCTGCTCTTTGTCATTACTTAAACAGTGTTTTTAAGGTTTTTTACTTTGAAGTATTGCTGATTAGGTTTAGCTAAAGAGGTCTATGATTCACCATGCCCTTTTTCTCATCTTAAACAGTTGCTTTGGAGGTCTTTATAGCTTGATTAATGATGTTAGGAGTTCCCTCTTCTTTGATATATGTTATGTGTTTATCTTAGATGTTTTCTTTGCCTGAAGGTGAAATCACTAGAGAATATACAAGTTTATTACTCTCTAGAGTTTACCGAATTGTTGTCCTGATGTTTGCTTGCTAGGGTTTCGTCAAAGAAGTATGATATGCCATGTCTTTGGCTTTGTCTTCATGCATGGTATTCTAAAGGCCCTTCTTGTTGTAGTATTTAAAAAAGGATTCTTAACTACTCTTTACACCTACTCTGTTCACAATTTAATGTTCATTCCACTCACCTCAGCCTTGAAGATCCATTCAGCCTTGTTAACTTTCCCTTCGAAGCATCCTTGACCTATTGTTGTACCTTCCTAGACCTATTGCAGACTCCATAGCCCAATGGTCTAAACCTCTCCTACTCTATATGTTTTTCTTGACAACCTACCCAACCAATGAAAACAAACAAACAAACCCTAAACCTAATAACTAGACTAAAATCTATCAAGCTACATCTTTCACACAAGCATAGAGAGAGCCCTCTCTGAGTCTAGGAAGGCTAGGTCCTAGGACTCCAAATACTGGTTTGATGTTACCCTTGTACATTTTCCCTTTCCAATCTAAAAAATTACAGGGACCTAACACACATCATGCGCCTTGAAACTGAAACTTATTTGAAGATCAACTTTTAAAAAAAAATCAATAAACCTAAGGAGCATTCATAACATTAACTACACACATAGTGGTCTAGGCTATAAGACATATTTCAGCGTCGTTAAATTTAGAAGTTGTCGTTATTTTTTGTGTTACATTCATGGGGTAG
Source organism: Pinus albicaulis (assembly GCA_034641835.2). NCBI lineage: Eukaryota > Viridiplantae > Streptophyta > Pinopsida > Pinales > Pinaceae > Pinus > Pinus albicaulis. Next base: position 41,135,271 of record MU968480.1, read on the forward strand.
TCAGTATTCCACATATGTAAGTATATCAGATCATTCTCCATGTACCCTCAGGTATATCGGATGGTGCTCCACGTATGAAAAGTATATTGAAATACTTCAAATCACACATGAAAAATTACAACACTACTACAGACTGCGCTTCCATGTACCTCTGGTTATATTTTGGAAGTCCCCACTAGATTGTTATCCTACCATAGGTAACCAAGTCGGTCGCCTTGTTAATTGTGATACACTGAACACAACACTCAAGGATATTTATTGCACCTACTGACAATGGTATATTATTGTTCATAGTGACTTGGTAAACCCTTTTGCCTATTTAACCCTTTCTGTTATATTTCTGTCTTTAATTTCTAAAATAAATTAACCAACCATGAAACAACATACACGACATTCATGAGACATTAAAGTCTCACTTTACTCCTTAGTAGACCATAGGTTGAATCTCATGGAAACCGTTCCAGATTCTACCAGGAAAGGAACCCCCCTTGATGGGAATCCTGGTCCTTTTCCTTCTTTTGGAAATATTGGTGGCCCTTATATGACTATGTTCTCCCTTCCTGGATTCACCGTAGCATTTCCAATTTGGTTATTTTCAACCTATTTGGTTTTGAATGTCAAAACTTCTCCACAATTGAGTCCTCCACTTAAACAACATCAACCTCAAGTTGATCCTCACGTTGACCCTTTGCTTGCTTCCCCATTATCTCTTCTTCCCTTTATTCTTCCTGGCCTGGTGAAACTTGTCAATGTTAGTAACCAAGATGCTAAGAAGAAGAAGAAAAGGGAGAATACGAAGAAGCCAAATAAGTAAGAGGGGAAACAAGAAACCATTGTCGTTGATGTAGCTAGTCCTTCAAAGCACCATAAAGTCAAATTCCCTTGCATGCTTTGTAAGGGTGACCACCTCCTTAGGGATTTTCCTAGTATTCCTCAGGTATTAGAAGTGTGGTCTGTAGGCTCGTATCAAGCCTTGTTGTCAACCTCTAGAGATCATGCTCGTGACCAACCGTTGACTAGTGCTAATAAGGTCCATGGAAAGAAGGGTAAAGTTAAGCTTCCTTGTAATTTATGTGAAGGGAATCATCCAATTCACCTTTTCCCTTGTTTTGATGAAGCATCCAAACTATTGGAAACCCTTATTTCTTCTCAACAATAGCTTCCATCCAATTACTGAATACTTCACTAGTTGATGAAGTAATTTACTTGAATCCATCTTTAGTCAATCCCAATCTCTCTGAATGTGAATCCCTTGAGTCTGTTATCAACCAACCATTGGTTGAGAAAGTGGTTAACTCGATTCCACCTTTAGTCGATTGAAATTTTCCCGTACAGAGTGTATTTCATACCACTCAGGTTCTTCTTGTTTCTAATGATTCTACCGAACAAGGGGGAATTTCTCTTGTTGTCATGGAACCCCCTCGTCTCTCTTCTTACATTCCCTTACAAATAGGGTGAAGTCTTGTGATAAGGATATATATCACACTATTGTGGATGAGGGTGCTTCTATTAGCATCCTATCCTTGGTTTCTTGGCAAGCTTTGGGTTCCCCTCATCTTATGTTCGTTTCTTTAATTTTGTTAGCTTTTAACAAAATAACCAGTCAAAATTTAGGGATCCTTCCTCGGTTGTTTGTTACCTTGTAAGGTAAAAATATATGTATTGAAATTATGGTAGTCTCATTGGCCCCCTTGGATTTCAATTTTCTCCTAAGGGATACTATTTTTATGCTATGAATGTTTTTGTGTCCACACTCTTTAGAGTGATGTGTTTCCGCATGATGGAAAAATTGTGACTATTTATCAACTTTCATTCGTTCGTCCTAATATGATTGCCAGCCATTCAAATTCCCTAAATGTTCCAAATATGTAAGTAGTATCTCCCCTGCCATAGGTCAATTATGTGGCAACATGTCTCATGCCCGTACCTATTGTTAAAGATGAGCCTTTCATTGTTTGCTCAACTTATTTTGAATAGGATCCAGTAGGGACATTTGACCCTGATATTTCTAATAGATCCCTTGATATGTATCTCTTCTAGAGCGTTTTTCTCCCATCTAATCAAAACCTCTTGGAAGCCTTGGTCGCTTGGAGGCCATGATATGATCTTCAGAGTAGAGTTCCTTTTCTTTTGTCCAGCTTGTTAAAAAATGAACAAAAGTTGCCATGAGAATAGTTCTTTTACTACGTCAAGCTCGTTAAAACATGAAACAATGTCCCATGAGCATAGTTCCTTTTATTGTGTCAAACTCGTTAAAAAATGAAACAAGGCACCCCTTGAGCATAGTTATTTTCCTATGTTAAGCTCATTAAAAATGAAACAAATCCCCCTCCAATTCAAGTCTTTAATTAGATCTCTTAAATATCAAGATGAGTCTTTCACTTGATCTCGTAAATGAACCTTCATTCCATCCGCCTATTAGTGACCAATAGTCTACTTAGGTGAACGAAATGAAGCTTGGGGGGCATATGCCTAGAATCCATTCAGCCATTATGTTGGGGGGATGAAAAATTATCTCAATCATAGTTTTCTTTGTTTAAAGCTTGTGTAAAAATGAAACCATTGTCTAGCATATTTTTCTCAGTTTTAAGCTTATTTGAAAATGAAACCACTCTCAAGCATAATTTTCTTTCTTTCAAGCTTGTGTAAAATTGAAACCACTCTCAAGCATACTTTTCTATGTTTCAAGATTGTGTAAAAATGAAACCACTTTCAATAACAGTTTTTCTTTGTTTCAAGCTTGTATAAAAATGAAACCTATCCCATACTTTACCTCTTATGATTTTCATTTTTTATCAGCATGTTTCTGCCATGTGAGCCTTAGCTTTCTCATTCCATCGTTACCATTGGTGAGCATTTATATTGCGCCAAGAGTGTTGTAACTTCCAGAGGCTACTCAAATTTACTTTATCAACCTAGGGTTCATACAAACTTGGAGGTGAAAGTGATATATGCATAACAGATGAGTTATACTCATGCAATCCTCTTCTTAGTGCTACAATAAGGTTTTACTGTTAGAGTTACTTCTAGGAAAGGAAGTATTCCACACTTTTGAATCAAATCTAATACTGGAAACACATCATGACCATTTCTCTATCAACTGGAAAGAAACTAATCTAGATCACAATGACTCATCTAGCTATCTGCAAGAAAGAGAAGTCCACACATAGGCTAATGCAAGAAAGGAAATTAAATGAAGTGGCATTCAAAATTTAAATTTCTGAATTGAAATTGCAGAAAGCGAAACTAATCTAGGCACGAATGATGTACCAAATGACTGATTTAATTCTATGTATTTTATTCTTAACTAATGTTCTTAACAATGCTTCTATCAATGAGTTGATTGTACTTCTAAATGACTATGTTTTGTAGCAAGAGAAGGAGGCGTTGAGGTGACCTAAGAGGATCCCTGACTCAAGGTTTCAGATCTGAAGGTGTATTGGAGGCTGTTTCAAGCTTAGATAAGGTGAAAGAGAGGTTTTGGTGTACAGGATCTGCTACAAGATGTCATAAATGCTACAGGAAACAGGCCGAGGGTAGGTTGAGGCCAGAAATGGTGAGAAAAGGGGTAGGAGAGGTGGAGTGAAGGTGGATTTAGGTGGATTAAGGGTATCCAACCCCTTGGTAAAGCTCAAAACTCTTCACAAATCCCATCTTGCACCCCCAAGTTGGCTCTCAGTGATGTAATGGAAATTTCAAAAAATAGGGATGAATGTGACTTGGATGGAAGTTGGTTAAGGAAGGGTGGAGATTGAAGCTAATGGTATTGGGGAAGTCCTCCTCTATTTCTCTATTCAAACCTACAACCAAACTACATGTTCATGCATTCATCATTGACAAATCTATCATGAAAATGGTGGAAAAGATGACTTGAATTTAAATAAACCTACATATGTACTTGAAACAAAAATCTACCTCTGCATCTACAACATGTCCATGATAAGAAAATTAACCTATCTAACTTTTCCAATAAATCACAAACTAAAATAAATTATGGGTCTGTGGTGAGGATTTACCCTCTTAAAGCTCCAATGGAAGAGGTGAGAGAGGGAGGCTTTCACACACAGTTTTGAGATTTTATATGCCACTGAATATGAAATGGAAAGGGATTAAATATTGCAACATGAAATAAAAAGAGATTAACTACCACAACATGAAATGGAAACACAAGTACATAATAGATACTGATGCCAATGGATTGGGCCCTAACTCACAAGCTCAGCTCCCTGAAACTAACTCGATGGAGAAAAATCCAAATGCTCATTTGATTTCATAACCAGATTTGTACATAACATATAAAAGTTAGAAATGTATATTACAAGAGCTAAGAGTGCTATAGCTACCTCCAAAAATTGAATCCTAGTGAGCTCTTGCTCTACCCCATATATCTTAAAGGGTAGCTACCAACAGATCCTTAAAACGTAAGTGGTTTTACCCCTTGGAACTCGAGAGAGTGGAGCTTGGCTTCCCTTGACCTTCCACTTGCTTGGTTGCCTCTGTTTTTGAGTTGTTGGAGGAGAATCTCGAGGATATATTGGATGCCTTTAGGAGTTAAGGAGGTGGTCAACCCTCCTACAATCACTCCTTGTTGTCTACTCTGAGCCCTGATTGTGCAATGTTCCAAAAAATGGCATATTCTCTTTATTTTCCTGCATTTAAACCACATTAGGCCTTTGAAGCATGACAACCCTTAATACACCATCTACACTAAGCAGAATATGAAAATAATGCAATTAAATCTGAGAAAGAGAGAATAATTAGGCTAAAAAGGTGATAATTAACCCCTTAAAATGTACCTAATGATGGTGCTCATCATCACCCCCTACCAAATGGTTTCTCATCCTTTGAGAAACTTATTCCTCTTTCTTCACTTCTTTTAGTGCCCTTGTGGCCTCTCTGATATCCCAATGAATCATGGAAGGAGTTCCCTCAGGAGGGTAGAATCCTGAATTATTATCTGCCTCCTCCCATTCTTTGTTCTCTTCAGCTTGTTCTTTTCCTCCACCCAGTCCTAACAGCAAAGGTGGACTGAGTTTTAGGCCAAGCCATTGGATCATCATTGTCTACATGGCCCTCTTGTACAAAGGTTCCCTTTCTAAGGCATCTCTCAATCTCTCTGGAGTATGACACTCCATGTTTCTTAGGCTAAGAGGGAGGCCATTCCATCTTCTCTTAATTTCCATCACACACTCCTCTCCCAATGGTCTACAAATGCCATCATAGTGTGCAATTTCTTATGCTTGGGTGTTGAGATATTTATCTACAATTTTGGCATCATTTTTTATCATTGGTTGATTGTTTATGACCCCTATAGTGTTGAATAGCTCTTCCCTAATACAGAGAGGTTATTTTCCTTACCTTCTCATCACCTTTTTGACCTCCTCTGCCCCGGCCACTTCATTGGTCATCCAAGAGGCTAGGTCCATCAGTTGCATATCCCCCAACCTAGAGTTAGGGTCCCAAATGTTTAGATCAGTCAAGATAATATTATGCATATAAAAAAAAAAAAAAAAATTCCTTATCCTCTATGTTGGATTGGTTTCAAAAATAAATAAATAACCTATAATTCTGGAAAGTTATTGACCCATATGAGGCTAGTGTTATGATCTGAAATTGCAGTCACTGTTCCTTCAGGTAGATCGCATAAGAGTTGGAGGGATTCATGTGTTGTATTGCCTCCATGCACAGGTCTACCATGGTGGAAATATTCTTGTCCTTCGACTACAATTGGTCATTTAATCTTGCATTCTCTGCTTGTACCTCTTGTATTTTCTCCTTTAACACTGCCTCCCTAATTCTGACATCAACCAAATCTCTCCCTATCTCAGTGAGTTTCTCCTCCATGATCCCTACATCTTGCACACTCTTATTTTTGGAAATTTTCATCTAGTGGTGCGTGTGTGCTCTCTCTTTCTCTAGCTCATAAAACAGGGGAACTGTGAGATTTTGAGGGATCATCCTTCCTCCCTCAATGAATGGGTAATAGGAGCTCAGGTTTTTTTGGGGGCTAGGATGTGGAACTGTTGTTATGTATTTTGGGACAGTTTTTGGAGAGGCAGGCTCCTCCTTTGGTTCCTCCTCTTTCTTTCCTTTGGAATCCTTCCCCTCATTTGTTGTCTCTTTTTCATCACCTTGGGCCTCATGCCCTTCCAAGGGTGCCTTATTTTCTTCCCCCGTGACTTTTTTCTCTCCCTATGGAACATTTTGGGTTTCCTATAGCACGGACCAAGTTTCTTGTAGCAAACCCTCTTTTTATTTCTACCCCTCCTTTTCTTCCTCTTGAAGGTCTGCGGTGGTTGGTACTTGTTTGGGGGATGTTAGCCTTGAAGAGTGTCTTCTTATATAGGTCACAGGTGTATTTGTAGGTGAAGTGACCTCCTGAATATTTCCCTCCTCTGGGCCTATTTCATATTTCTTATTGGGTGATTCTTCAATTGTGATTGGGCTCTTAGTTGGAGTTTGAGGTCTTCCTTGTTTCACCCTGGCACTCTTCCTGGTCCTAAAGTACATGGGGGTTTGTCTTTTTCTCTTTTCCTTCACATGGGTACTGAGAGTGGCTAAGGTGGAAGCCACTTCCTTTTTTGTGGTCCCTGGTGAAAGGTTGGTTTGTTAAGGAGAAATATCAGTGCTCGGCTTGGGGTCTAATGTCTCCTCCTCTTATATCTTTCCTTCCTTTTCTTCTTCTTTCTCTTCCTCCTCCTTTCATCTTCTTCTCCTTTTCCATCTTTATTTTCCTCCTCCTCTTTTCCTTCATCTGCTCCTATATTTTTTGTGGGTTATACCTCTGTTTCCACTTCCTCTTCTTCCTCGTCTTCCTCTTCTTCCTCTTCTTCCTCTTCTTCCTCTGTCCTTTCAGTCTCTTCCTCTTCTTTGTTGATACCCCTATCTCCAAGGCTAGAGGCATGGGTTTCTCCAAGAGTGATATATTGTGTCCGAATGAATTCTTCTCTGTCCATGTCTATGAAGGTGGACCAAGGTATAGGGATGTTGAGTCCATTGAGAGCATCTACCATTATGAGTTTAATGAGCCCATGGTGAGCTAGGTGTGGATACTTTCTCTCCCTTTCCCTTTGGCTCATGTATATGATTGAATGCATGAGGAATTGTGGGATGTTTAGTCTCTGCTCTAGTGGGAAATATCCTTTGAATCTGAGCTCATGCAATAATCTGAAGTGGTATCCATATACCACACTTAGTCTTCCCTCACAGGAAATATATTTCATGATGTGATATGCTACCTCATCTCATGGGTAAGGGAGACTTTCCCTTCCTACCCCATTATTATACTCAATGTATTCTTAATTAGGCAATAATAAACTCTTCTTAGAGGCAGCATTAGATACTTTGTCCTCTTTCTTCCACTTAACTCCTAGAGGCAAGTTTGTAACTCTGCTAATGAGCTCAGGGGTTATGGTAATGGCTGGCCCTCTAACCACTGGGGTGGCCCTATCATATTCTTGGGAGTGCAAGGCTACTACAAGTTCTCGAGCCACTTCATCATAAAATCCTTTAAGGACCTCGAATAACCCCAGCCACTGGTGATTTCTAAAGATGTCAACCACATGAGGCTGTAGTCTAATTCTTTTAATGTCTGTGGGCTCCCTTCTATTAAAACCTCCCCCCCATCTTGTGACTATGTTAGAGAGATGGTATTTTGTATTGTTTCCCAAAACACTAGTGATATGGGACCCCAAAGGCTTCAACTTAACATAAACTGATATTTTCTTATCCCTACTTCTCTAAACAACCTCTTAAATTTTGGAATTATGGCTTGAATGTGTGTAATTTTCCATGAAAAAATTATAACTAGGTGGGGTGACGTCCACTTACCTCTGAAAATATGATGTTTTCTTTCTTGGAGGATGGTGTTGGTGTGTCAATAAACTTTTAGGGTGTATTTCATGGAATTTTCTAGCATTGTGCAGCCTTCCTGTAAACTTCCTGTAGCATGGGCTTGCATGCAAAACTCGACCTTGGTTCGAAATGCCTCGATGGCTCCTATCTCTTTCTTTCTATAAATGATCTCATAATGCACAATGGAATGAGGGAGAATGAGCCAAATTACACCTTTTATTCCAAATTGAGTGGACTTGGAGAGTAGTGGTGATGTGAATTTGGCACGTGGTTTCCTCATTTGGACCGTTGGTCCCACTCGAGACAATCATTCCCATCTGCCTGAGAATCACCTTCAAATCCTCGTGATCTCTCCCTTAACTGATGTGAAATCCCCATGTGGCATGCAAAACCCACAAACTCTTTAATTTAACTCTTTGATGGTGGCCAAGTTAACTGGCCACCTTTTTTCCTATTAAACTCTCTATTCTCGACATGAATTCATTTTAGCAAAATGATGCATAGCGAGAAGGTGAGGGAACCATACCTGAGCCTACTTGATGCTAATGAGTGGCATGATCCTTTGATATAGGTATCTAGAGCATGTTTATGGCCATTAATTCTTTGTTTCCTTTGTTATGTGTTTTTTTATTTATATTTTTTTTATTTTCTAAGTGAGCATCTTATTTTTCTAAGTGAGTTGCTTATTTTGCAGGTGCTTCATGGATATCCTTAAGTGTTGTTAGTGGTGTGGATTCCATTCTAGATTCCACTAGTGATCATCTGGAGCCATCTCCATCAGCTACCTCCTACTTATTTGACTTGTTGGTGGCATGCACATAATTGCTACATGAAGTGATCATCTTCATGTAGCAGTCCCTTTATTCTAGTTTTGGAGCTCCATTGAGCTGAGGAATCAAGATAAGTAGTGCAATGATGTTAGGTATGGAGTTAGGAAGTGAATGGAGTGGTGAATTGGAGGATTATATGATAGGATAGGCCTTGTTTGAAGATTTATCTAAACTAACTCACAGTGGCGACATAGATTGTTTAATGATTTAATATTTATACATGGAGTGGAGTGACGGCTAGGAATGGTAGGTATAGGAAAAAAAATTGATTTTTCATGTCTTCTTGAGGGTTAGGTGTCCCTGGGTGAGCTTGTTTCTTCTCTAATGACTTTCCTATAGAATTATATTGTTTCTTGTAGCAGCCTAATACATCTTGTAGCACTGCAAAGAGTAAGAAAAACATGGATTTTTTTCTCACATGGAGGGAGAAATGGGTGGATGGATGCGTACTGGGATTGGTTATGGAGTGGATAGGTAGAGGAGAGAGAAGAAGAGAAAGGATGTTTCTCCATTTCGTCCTAATTTTCCTTGATCAACAACCTATAAAACAGAAATAGGTTAGTGCATAGGTGTTGTTTCATCCCTTTTTGTTTTTCCTCTTTTTTGTTGTTTTTTTTTTTGGAAGACGGGTGGGATGCCTCAGCAAAGGTTTTCAACCCATAAGCCTACCTTGGGAGCCTCAAAGAGTCTTTCACCCAATAATATTTTGTTTCTCTATTTCCTCTTCTTTTCTCTTTTTTTTCTCCATGATCGCCTCATGGAGGTTTTCAACGCAGGAGTTGGCCTTGGATGCCTCAAAGAGGTTTTCACACAAGCCTATTTATTTTTATTTTTTTTCTTTCTCTAGGAAGGTGAGGAACTGGAAACTATGGCTGTTCCAATGACATTCACCTACTTTTTTATTGAATTGATAAATTCGGCCTTAGATAAGGGCTTCTTATACATTTTTATCCTGTAACCATTGACAAGTAGAGGGATCCCCTCCTCATCTATGGTTCTAATCTGAACATCCCCATTGTCATGGAATTTCTCCACTCGATAAGGTCCTAGACACCTGGTCATTAGTTTGCCTTTGAATTCGTTGAATCTGGAATCATAGATTATTTCCCAAACTCCTTCCTGAAATGTCTTTTCTTTGATGTGCTTGTCATGCCAAAATTTCCTTTGCAGCTGGATTACTTCTATGTGAAGGAGGGCCTGCATTTTGAATTCATCCAAAACATTTAATTTAAGCAACCTTACTTTTTCTTCCTTTGTGATGTCCAAGTCCAACTGAGCTGTCATTATCAGGGTCTTGTAATCAAACATAATGGAAATCAAATCTTTCTTCCCATAAACTAGATCATATGGAGTAAACCTTGTGGTTGTCTTCCAAGTGGTATTGTAAGCCCAAGTGGCTTCCACCAATCTGTCTACCCAACTTTTCCCACTGTAGCTCACAACCTTGGTGAGGATGTTCTCCAAATCCCTATTTGTCACTTCCATATGGCTATTTTCTTGAGGATGATAGACAGTGGAAGTCTTGTGCTTTATCTTGTGCTGCCTCATGAGGTTATCAATGAGATGAGATGTAAATTGAGCCCCATGATCAGTGACTACCTCTCTGGGGTATCCAAACTTGTAGAACACATTCTCTCTCAAAAACTCAGCTACCTTCTCTTTTGTTTTTGCCTTCAAAACCCTTGTTTGAGCCCACTTAATCAAGTAATCAGTGAAGGCTATGACATACCTATTCTGCCGAAATGGTGGATCAATGGGTCCAATGAATCACATGCCCCACTTGTCAAATGGCTCTAAAGCCACCTGAGGTTGCAAGGTAATTTCATCCCTCGGTGTAGGTATCCCCATTCTTTGACATCGATCACATCTACTGGCGTATCTCTCAACATCTTGGTGGAGGGTAGGCTAATAGTAACCTGCTTGCAAATATTTGAAGGTTGTCCTCTTAGCAGCAAAGTGGCCCCCACAAGGACCATCATGACATGCTAAGAGGATGCCAAAGACCTCCTCTTCCCTCACACACCTTATAATAATTTTATTGGGAGCTAATTTGATGATATTTCCACCCTCGTCTTCCCTCACACACATTCTAAGAATTTTATCGGGACCTAATTTGAAGAGATTTCCACCCATCCAAGTGAAAGGGGCACTTTTCCTGGTAAGATTACTCTTTTCTTTGGATGAAATGTTTTGACGAAACCTCTTAGCAACCAAGTAGTTAGCTATGTCAGCAAACCAAGGAGAGAGTGATAAGATAGCAAATAGATGTTCATCTAGAAGCTGATCATCCACCATTCCTTCCTCAACTGTAGGTAAGGTTAGTCTAGATAAGAATTCTACAACAATATTTTCCTTTCCTGGTTTATCAACAATTGTCAAATCAAATTGTTGTAATAGAAACTATCATCTAATGATTCTAGCATTAACATCTGATTTATTCATTAGGTACTTGATGGTTGCATGGTCAGTATGTACAAAGGTTTGATAACCAGTAATATAATGCCTGGATTTGTTTAAGGAAAGGAAAATGGCTAAGAGCTCCTTTACAGTGACAATATAATTAAGTTCAACTTTGGACAGATTCTTGCTAATGAAATAGATGGCATAGTGTAATTTTTATTCTAACTGCCCCAAGGCTTCCCCCACAACTTTATCTGATGCATTTGTGTGGATGTGGTAGGGAAGAGCCCACTTGGGACCTCGAAGAATAGGGGCAGTGGTCAGCTTTTTTTTGATGATATCAAAAGCCTCCTAACAAATAATAGACCAAAAAAACTTAGAATATTTGGCCAACAATCCAAATAATGGTGAATCCACTTTACCAAAATCCTTAATGAACCTCCAATAGTAGCCATCCAACGCTAGGAAGTTTCTTACATCTCTCTGATTTTTAGGAATAGGCACCTTAGTTTTTATGACGGTGATTTTTTTGGGTCTACCTGTATTCTTGCTTGTGATATTGAGTGGCCTAGGACAATCCCTTCCATTTTTAGGAATTCACACTTTTCCGGACTTAGGGAGAGATGAATTTCAATGCTCTTTCTCAATACTTTTCCCAGATTGGAGAGAGCCACCTAGAAATCATACCCATGGGGTGTGAAATCTTCCATGTAGATTTCTACAGAGTCGTGGACTAGTTCAAAAAAAATTCTCAGGACTGCTCTCTGGAAAGTAGCAAGGGCATTGCACAACCCAAAGGGAAGGACTTTGAAAGAGAAATTTCCCCAGGGACATGTGAAAGTGCTCTTGTCCTGCTCCTCGGTGCTAATTTGGATCTAGTTATACCCACTAAACCCATCTAGGAAAGAAAAAAAAATTCTTCCCCGCAAGACCATCTAGGACTTGATCTATGAAGGGCAAGGGGAAATGGTCCTTCTTAGTGGCTTTGTTTAATTCTCAGTAATAAAAATAAATTTTCCACTTTCCATTTTTCTTTGGGAATAGAACAAGAGGAAACACCCACTCATGGTATGATATGGGGTACATGAAACCTGCATCCAAAAAAATTTGTATTTCATCCTTCACTGTGTATTTTAAATTTGGGTTCATCCTTATTTGGGGTTGGCGCACAGGCTTGCATCCCTCTTTAATATAAATATGATGTGTGAACACTGAGGGATGCACCCCTTTCATGTCTTTGTAGTCCCAAACAAATGCATCAATGTTTTCCTTCAAGAGCTGGCATAGTTTCCCTTCTTCTTTGGCTAAGAGGGATGAGTTAATATTCAGGGTTTTTGATGGGCCAAATTCCACAGCCTTGGTGGCTTCAGAGGTTGAATCAAGTAAGTGCAGCTCAATCCAAGGGTGGCTTTTAGATTCTCTTACTAGGTAATCTAACAGAATGGCAGTGGGGGGATAGCTTTGAATGATGTGGTCTATGTGATCATCCTCATCAGGTTTCCCCCCTCTAAGTATGGTATCTATAGTACAAATGGGGTAGGGTGTGGTATTGTACACTTCATCTTTTTCTTCTTCACCCTCCAACCGCAAAGGAAGGGCATGGTCAATGGAAGACTAGGCAGGAGGATATAATACCAGTTGTTTGGAGAAGGGCCCATTTTGTATAGTCATATTTCCCACTCTGCAACTGATATAATCATCAACAATGGCCAACCAAGTTATTCCTAAGATGAGAGGGTATCCATTAAACTTGGTTTTTGGCTGGAGGACTAGGAAATTTGTGGGGTACTCCCAGGAGTTGATTGATACCATAACATTCTAAAGAATTCCTTCCGGAGCTATTATGGACCTATCTGCAAGTTGCAAAACAGTGGTAGTCTTTCTCAAAGCTCCTTGGAGGTTGAGTTTAAGCATAGTTTCCTTGTTCATTACATTGATGGCAGCCTCGAGATCAATTAGAGTATGGGGGACTATGAAACCATCGATGTGTACATCTACTATTGGAGTTTTAGGGTCCAGGTACTTTTGGAAGATCACCCTTTGTTCACTTGATGGGTCCTGACCCAGGTTTAGAGATTATGGATAAACCAACAAACCCTCCAACTACTGGCCCTTTCGGCAGTGATCTGCTTGCGCAGACCAAAGTATCACCCGAAGCAGTATGGGTGGTGTTGGAACCAGGTTTCCACACACTGCGGGAGAAATTAATGAAGTGGTCCTCAGAAAAACCAAATGCGAACTTATACCGATGCGCAGAACAATATATAAGAGAATCACAGAGAATGTGTAGTCATTAACAAAATAACCCAGAATCGATGTTCGCCTGAGCGCAGATAAACAGAACATATCCAGATCCAGATATTAACAAATGCAAATACTTAAACATGTCTATTAACCATCAATAATCATTCACAGTCATATTTGATATCCTTTGCACGATAATCAATAAGTAAGACAGATAATTTGATCTTAACGGAACATAAGCAGTAAAAAACTTAGATGCATAACACAGTACACTTGCTAAAAACTATTCTTTCTATTAGTTTCAGATCTGTCAATCGATACATCAACTTTCCATTACAAAACCCTTTCATGTACACAACTAGCGGAGTCTACACACAGCGAGGACTAGGTCTCCGCGCACACAACCAGCAGGAGCCTCTTAACCCAACCCAAATAGCTCTTACAGATGCGTAAACTTATCAAAGTATCATAAACTTACTTAGAACTTAACTTCTACTATTAGGTCCCTATAATACTAGTGTATCCCCTTATTTTTCTTAGTGTATCCCTGCTATTGTTATTGTTGTACCCCTGTAGCCCCCATATTGTTATTATTGTGCCCTTACATTATTATTGTTAGATCGGCTAGGATTATATTATGACCCCATGGACTCCTATATATAGAAGGAGGTTTTTTCAATTGTATCATCCAAGAATTGTTCATTTATGTAATGTAAAGGGGGTAACCCCCTCGAATTGGCTTATTTCTAAGGTGTTGATCTCTCTCTTCTACTATTTTTGGAGCTGGTTTCATAACATTTGGTATCAGAGCTTTGGATTCTAGGGTTTCGCTCCTCCAAATAGGACATCGTGTAATTTTCGCTATAACTTTTTTTCTACGAAGGTTCAGAAATTGAAATTTTTATCATGCGAAGCTAAAATCCTGAGCAACTTCTTATATAAATTTCAGATCTTGGTTCACAATATTTTCGAAGATATGATCTGTGGAAGTTAGGTTTTTCAGGCTCTCGAATTTCATCTCAAAGAGGTGACCATGGGAAAATAATCATAACTCTCTCTCTGACCATTAGATTTGAATTCTGTAAACATTTGTCGCAAGTACACAGACTGTAGTTTCATTTATATCAATTTCAGAGCCAAAGGAGGAAACAGTGACACGTGGCACGTCATACAAGTTCGTTCTACTGAACCAGTCCATAATTAGTTCATTGTGGGGGATTGGGCGTAACTTTGTCTTGAAGAATCCAAATCAGGTCAGACCTATAGAATTGGAAAGAAGATTCAGAGGGCTACTATAGGACAAAATTTCAGATATTTAAGATCCGAAATCACAGAGATAATTTAGGTTTAATATCGACCTCATAAAAATAAAGACAAAGGTGTGTATTTGTTCTTTAAAATTGCATAACATTTATTTGAAAAATCAGTTTGAAGTGATTCCAAGGGAATATTGAAGCATAGATATAAGTATTGGGTTCTCAAAACTCCCCCTAAAAATAATTCCATGCCCATTAAGCCCTTAGAAAGCTCGACTATGACGCATGAAGAGGAATAATTGCAGTATGAGATATCAAAATTACGGTACCAAGTGCAACAAATTTCGATCGTACAAAGAGCAATAAAAGATGACATAGATGGTTTAAAAAAAAAAAAAAATGGAGGCTAAGTTGGATGGTTTAAAGGATCAAATGAAATCTAATATGGATGATAAAATAGTGGAAGATCACATCGAGAATCAACAACAATTTCTCCAACTCTCAAAGCATAACCTTACTTTGGTGCAGAATCGAATGAAACAACAAGAAGATCAACATAGCAGTGAAAGAAGTTCTGAAGTAGTCACAGAAACAAGAAATCGAAAACTACCAAATCGATCAATTTTAGAGTATCTCGGCAAGTGGAATAAATTACCTGTTGAAGATTCCACATGAGAGGATGAGAATTTTATATAGAAGAATCTAGAAATAATCAAGCATTGAGGGCAACACTTGTTTGAAGGAGAGGGGCATGTTAGGTCCCTATAATACTAGTGTATCCCCTTATTGTTCTTAGTGTAGTCCCCTTATTGTTATTTTGGTACCCCTGTAGCCCCCATATTGTTATTATTGTGCCCTTACATTATTATTGTTAGGTCGGCTAGGATTATATTGTGACCCCATGGACTCCTATATATAGAAGGAGGTTTTGTCATTTGTATCATCAGAGAATTGTTCATTTATGTAATGTAAAGGAGGTTTCCCCCTCAAAGTGGCTTATTTTAAGGCATTGATTTGTCTCTTCTACTATTTTTGGATCTGGTTTCATAACATCTACTTATCTTAGACACAATATATCTATTTATATTTTCCTAGCGCACTGATACCATGGTCTCAAACCATGGTTTGAGGCCCACAGTTTACCCTTAAGCCCGTTTACATCAAAATTGGGGACTTTGACCCAACCCAAAGACCCTTGACTCCCTTTGCGCAGTGCGCACATACAAAATTATAGAAAATGACTTCGGAAATTGTGCCTCTGGGGACCCTACTCCAACAGGCCCCCAACACAAACATGTGACTCATCCCAAGTCACTAAGGCACCTGCTCCTTGATCTTAGCCTAGAGCATGCTGATAGAAGTTTTGAGATAGAGCATTGAATCCAAAATTTGTGTTGCGGCAACCTGTGCTTGCTGAACTAATTTTCTAGTGGTAGGTCCTTCAGCAGCCATCTTGATGCTACGCTGAGTCTGCTGGATGGTATTCAATATGGTGTCCACCATCTGTGACAATTGAAGCACTTCTTTTGCCCATGATTTCATGCGTTCCTTCAGTGGTTGGTCATTTTGATGCATATCTGCAATCTTTGTCTGAATTGTTCTGCACTCTTCCAGACAAGTGAGGCATTGTGTGAGAACCAATGTGGGCACCATTTTCCTGGTCTCCTTGAACTAATGCTCCTTATGGTAGAGGGCGTCGTGCAGCTACTGTACTACCGAATCATTTTGGACAGATTTCCAAACACTCATAGCTTCATCGAGCAGATTGTCACATTGAGTGACCGCGACAGCAATATTATCCTGGGCCTGATTTACTTTCGTTGCTCTCTGCGCATGCACCTCTGGTGGCGTCTCTGATTGTAACTTAGTCTGAAGGTCTGAAATATGCTACTTGTACTCAGTTTTAACTATTTTTACCTCCATGCGTGCTAATTTTACCGCAGTAGCCAATCCTTTTAGTTTCTCTAATGGTGCAGCTGCGGCTAGGATAACTGGAATAATTTGCAAACTTGGTGGATTTTGGCCTCCAGTGCAGCGCGTTGGGCTTCTGGTTCTCTGCAAGTTGATTCTTCCTTCTTATGTTGTTGATGGGCTTGCTCGGCCTACTGATGGGAATCCCTTGTCTATGTATGTGCGGTGGCCTCTCTATACTGAAGATCGTCTACGATCATGGAATTCATAAGATGTAATTTTCCTGCAGGAAACACCGAAATATTAACATGAACATCACCTGAACCTCCAAATTAGAGATGTTGGTTGGAACCCATATGAATAGCTAGAGGGGGATGTGAAAAAAGCATCCATCCCTAGAGGATGTTAGGGCAACATCAAGTGGTTGCGTGCTCGTGACTAGTGCATCGGTTCAGCTCACCTAAATCGCGCTTTCTTGAATCTTCTTCACCTATACTTTGAGTTCCTTTAATCCAACCTGTACAAGTTCCAGCACGGACTTGTACTGAACTTCCACATCCATCCAAGGATCCTTAGTCGTAGATGTGACAGTGTTTGTGATTTCATTTAGGTCGTCCTCTGTCAGGGTCAGGACCTCCTACCTTGCCTTCTTGGAACCTTTATGCTTTTTGTGCGATCTTCTAGCAGCCTGAGAGACGCGCTTAATGCCTTTGGATGTCTCAGATTCACCTATCTCCTTTGGCGTATATCTTTTCTTCTTGGGCACATTTTTTGTGGGGGTTGCTTCCCTCTCTATGGCTTTCTCTGTGACCTTCTCTGTCACTGTCTCCAAAGTTTTCTCTGTGGTTTTCTCGGTGGCTTTCTCCGTTGATTTTCCTGTTGGAGTGTGCTGCTTCTTCGAGGTAGGTGGGGTCAACCAGGCTGGTGGCCATTCTGCTATCACTCTAAATCATCCTTTGTCACTAGGTATGGTAGCTCATACCATACTCCCTCTACGAAGCCTTTTGCACAGATATTAATATTATCAAAGGTAGCCTTTAAATTTGTTATCATCTTGTACTGATCGTACAAGGTGGGTGACATTCATGGCTTGAACTGCACCGCTTGGTTCAATGTAGCATCATACAAACCCAGAAAATTTTGTTTTCTTTCGCGTGCACCAAGTCTAAAGATTTCCATAATGTCGCATAGCGCGCAACTTCACACATCTTAGGCTCAATGTCATGGAACTACGTGTCTTCTGGGGTCCTCCATCCTATAAGCCCAGTTAATAAAAGGAGCCACGCATATTGGAAGGGCTTTCCTTCCTCCTATGTCTCACGCACATTTTCCAAAAATTATTTATGCAAGTAACTGCACCAGTTGTAAATTACGCCTTTTTCACAGCGTCCTGCAAGTGCAATCACATGCGCAAGCACCTCCTTGGGTCTGCACTTACGCATCATCTTGCAAGCCAAGATAAGCGTACCAAAACGCACAGCGTGGTCATTAATTTCCTCCACAAAAAATCCTAGGGTCTTTCTTGAGACATTGTATTTATTCTTGATTTTATTTGCCATAAATTTCTCTTACACTTTACCTCTGAAATCAGCTATAGGGTCAGCTCCCTTAGTAGGCAGACCCATGATGCGGTGGATTAATTCAGTGTCAATGGGGATGCGCTCTCCCAACCAAAGCGCGTCATCATGAACTAAGGCCAGCACTGTCAGACGCAGATATCATTGATGGGGCTGCACCTATACGTCAAGTCCTGGGACATTTCTCTTTCATTTGATCACCAAGGTGTATATTGCTGCAATATCCCAAAACCGGGATTTTCCACAAAAATAAGAATATCTTAAGATATTCTAAAGTTGGAGATCCAAAAAATAGACTCATATGATTTTTTCAAAAACATATAGCCCTCAAATGAGTGAAATAACAGCAAAATAAGAATGTCTACACCTTCCCAAGTGGGGAAAATGTAGCAATTAGACCCTGAAAACGTTATTTCTGGAGATCTGTGTTTTTTACTGGGTGAAATAACACTGGTTTCCCTTAGAATATGTTGTTAGGTCCTCACATACAAAATGGGATCAGAAATAAATCCCTTTTGATATGTTAAACAAACCTCCCGGCTACCTCACAGCTTAAAAATAACCAAATCCCATGACTTAAGTTATGCAGAAAAAGATTGAGGCATGTACAGCGTTATTTTATGAGGGTTTCAATAGTAACATGATAAAATAACATGGATCTGGAACTTTATGGAACAATATGCCAAGAAAACAGAGATATGGCCTCCTTATTGCATTAATAAGCTAACCCGGCAAGGGTTTCATCAAACACGTGTACAAGAAAGAGCAGATCTGAATATCAGCTCAGAAAATGTAGTCTTACTGCAAAATTACAGAAATATAGCTAAATAATACAAAAGAGGGATGAGGATCCCTTCCTCTAGCTTTCCGAGAGAAGGGTTGGCCCTTTCCCTAGAAACTAGCTCCAAAACAAGGGTCTTAACCCTACTGCAGCAACTCTGCATAAAATGACGCAGTTCCTACAAGGGACTACGCTATAGGAGATGAGAACCACTTTAGCCTACTTCCAAGATCTAAAATTTTCTTAGAAATCTTACTAGCTGATTTCTCAAGAGGAGGAAGGCACCTTCTACTGAGAAACACACCCGGAAGTGGTGTAGGAATCCTCCACTGCAACACCCTGCAACTCAACAATATTCTGCTGCAGAAATAACGTTGGGACTGAAGAATGATGCTTGGTCTTGAGCCTGGATGTGGAGAAATACAGTACAAGCTCTCCCAAGAGGCCTCTCAAGGGAAGAGGTGGGATTCCCGCTCGGGAACACCCAGTGCTACCTTGCTAAACAGAAAGGGGAAGCCAAGTCTAAACAGAAAAGATCAAGAGATATAAATACAATAGCATGAATAAAAAAGGTCTCCATCCCTTCCTTATGTATAAATTTAACCTCTCCTCATTGGGTCCCATCCACATGTGCCATTAAGCTCATTCAAGTTGTCCTCCACCAAAATTGTGTTGTCCATCAAGGTGGTTCAATGTATCTAGAAAGCTTTGTTGACTTGGTCAAAGTTGATTGAATCAACATGTCCCCATCTCTGTTCACACCCAATGGTGCTCAAATAAGCTACTTATTCTTTCTCCTTTCACATTAGAAGTGTTATTGATCCTTCTAAAGAGGTTGATGGGCCTCCCTACCCATTTATTCACCTACCTAGTGATGAAACAACTCTAATATTCCATTTAGCTTGAAGGCTAAAAATTTGGAATATTACATTGCAGATCACGAAAACTTGGTACACCCTCTTGCATAGATTACTTGAGTAGTCATTTTGGTCTTTTCGTGAGTCTCTAAAATTGAAAAGATTATCGAGCACTTGTCCTTTCACGCTCGTTTCAACCTGAAAGTGACTAGAGTCATATTTTGTCTGTTTCTTGACTCTTAAAATGTGAAACGACGGAGTTTTGTTTCAATGTCTTAAAATATTGACTGCCCACGAAATATTCCTAGTTCAAGTTATCTTCCTTAGTGTTTTTCGTTTTAAGGTTGTTTCCAATAGCAACGTTTCTAGAGTTTTCCAACCAAGGAATCCCCTCTGAATGGAATCCTAGTCCTTTTCCTGCTTTTGGGAATGTTGGCGCTCCTTATATGGCAACATTGTCCCTTCCTGGGTTAACTGTTGGTTTTCCTATTTGGTTATTTTCGGCCTCGGTTGTCTCGAGTGCTCCAACCTCTGTTCAACCATCTCCTCTGCTTGAACAACATCATGTTGATTCGAAGGTGGACCTGTCACCTTCTTGGCCTATTTCTTCTTCCTCCTCTTCTACTTCGACTGGTGAAAGTTTGGATTCTAGTAACCAGGTGGCTAAGAAGAAGAATAAGAAGATGAAAAAGAAGAAGTCGGATAAGTGAGAGGCCAACCCTACTGTTATTGCTACTAAGGCAGCTTCCATTGATAAACTTTCCAACCTTCCACAGAAAGTCAAATTCCCTTGCATGCTATGTAAAGGTGACCACCTTTTTCGATATTGCCCTGGCATTCCCCAAAGTACTTGAAATATGGTCCGACAGCCATCCGTCGTTGCCTTTGGCCTCTAGAAGTCATTTTGGTGACACATCTTCAGCTAGTACTAATAATACTCTTAAGAAACAGGGTAAGATCACGAATCCATGTAGGTTGTGTGAAGGGCATCATCCCATTCACCTTTTTCCATACATGGATGAAGCCACGAGAGTGTTGGACAACCCTACTGCTTTTGCGTCCTGTCTCCTGGTTGGTTACCAGAATCTTTCTGTGAGTCCTCCCCTAGTTGATTCAATAATCAGTCAAGATTCATATTTGACCGATCCCGCCCCCTCAAAAATTCACAATCACGGATCCATTCCTGACTAACCATTGGTTGTGGAATCGGTCAATCTGATCCCGTCTATGGTTCATCAGATCTTTTTCGTCGCGAGTGACTCTCATACCCCTTATGTTCTTCTTGTTTCTTTGGATTCCTCGAAATTGGAGAAATATTCTCCTGTACCTGTGACTGAGGAAGTTGTTCCTCCTACTCCCACATCTATGGTCTAGGTGGAACCTCCTCTTCCTCCCGTGACACAAGGGGATGAACATTCCATTCTTGTGGTGCCCCCTCCAAGTAGTTTTTTCACTTCTTTTTATTAGAGTAGATTCGTAGGATGCCATCTTCATGCTTATGTGCCCTTTGAGATCATGGTACAAGCCTTCAATGTGGTCATACCTGGCACGATTATAGACGAAGGCGCATCTGTAAGTATTCTGTCTTCAGCCACTTGGAAATATTTTGGTTCTCCATCACTTGTGCCTGTTACACAGAATCTTTTGGCTTTTAACAGAGGAACCATTCAACTGTTAGGGATCCTTCTGAAGTTGCCTATTACTTTGGGAGGTAAAACTGTCTATATAGACGTGATGTTTGTCCCAGGCCCTTTGGATTTTAATGTACTCTAGGGGCGCGACTATGCTTATGCTATGGGCGCTCTTATCTCTTCCCTCTTTCGTGTGATCTGTTTTCCACATGAAGGTCGGATCGTGACCATTGATCATCTTTCTTTCTTTGGTCCTAATGTGGCATCTGGTCCACCATCGTCTCTTCCAGATCTTTATCTGCCAGTTTTATATTCCTCACCACAGGTTAATTATGTGGCCACTTGTTCATTTCCCTCCTCCAGTGATCGTGCAGTCGCGTACCGTCTACTGGGGGTAGTCGATCCTGATTTCTAAGATGTTATCCTCCCATCAGATGAGACCCTCTTGGAATCCATGACTTCTTATTCGACATGATGAATTGTCGCCAGAGCATGGTTCATTTTTCTTGTGTCAAGCTCCTTGAAAAATGAAATAAGGTGCTTGAGGATAGTTCTTCTTCTATGTCAACCTAGTTAAAAAATGAATTATATATCATGAGGATACTTATTTTAATGTGTCAACCTCGTTAAAACAATGAAACACTTTTCCGTTCAATTCGAGTCATTGATACGATCTCGTGAAATCCCAGTCAAGTCTTTCTCTTGATCTTGAAATTGAACCTTCACTCCATCCGCCTTTCATTAACTAGCAGATGAACTGAAGCTTGGGGAGAATGTACCTCGAATTGAGTCACCATACTGGGGACATGCCCACTTTTCACTTTTCAAGCATCATTTATCTTTGTTTCAAACTTGTGTAAAAATGAAACCAACCCCAAGCATAGTTTCCCTTTGTTTTCAAGCTTGCGTAAAAATGAAACCATTCTTAGTTTTGGCTTGGTGTGCTTTTCGAGCAGTTTTCCTACTTATTGGATCGTTGCTTATTGTACAGATGTCTATTACCCCTTATGTCTGTTTCACAGATGGTGCTTCCCGCAATACCTGGAACCTGTCTTCCGCAGCCTGGGTGATTTATAATCCTACTGGTGAGTTGATAGACCTTCAAGGTATCTATCTAGGATGAACCACAAACAATGTCGTTGAATATAGTGTTGTTATTGAACTATTGACCGAGGCCATTACTCTTGACATTCGTGCATTAATTGTTAACCTAGACTCACAGCTTGTTGTTCTTCAGCTTAATGGGAATTATTCTGTTAGAAATACTAACATCTTAAAGTTGTATTTGCATGTTTGTTTGCTGGAAAGACGTTTTGGTTACATTACATATCAACATATTCCTAGACGACTGAATGCGTAAAATGATACAGTAGCCAATATTGTATTAGATAGAAATTTTCGTAATTTGTAAAAACATCATCATCACATGACAAGATCCATACAAGAAAATAGATGTATATATATATATATATATATATATATATATATATATATATATATATATATATATATATATATATATATATATATATATATATATATATATATATATATATCAAGTGTTTTCATCCACATGCATCATAAGTTCAAAAAATATGTATGTTTTGGTTACATCCTGAGACATCATGTCTCTCAAAAAATATGCAGAAATAAAAGCCTAGGTGTCTAGTCGATGTGACGCTCATGAGAGCATGTCACTGCTCGTACGATCTGCCTCAATAAGCAGTGAACACGGTTCAACACCCCTACAGTGTGTCTCTAGTACACGTGAGGAACATCATAAAATCTCACATAGTTAGGGATCCCACGAGAGATTCCCTCCAAGTTGTGTATGATTTCCTCCTCCTCGCCTCCCTTATCATGAGGGGCCACATCAAAGTTACAAGGAATTCTTCATGCTATTGGAGACATGCCTGCAAGTTTTTCTGTGACAATATCTGCAATTACATGGATTAATGTCAGAATATACATAACAAAAAAATCATAATACTCATCAAAATAAAAAATGAGTCTTACCCAATGCTTCATCACAATCCTCTCCTATTGGGAATGGGAGATCTGCATCACTAGTAAAGTCCATGCCAAAATAGGGCCAGTCCTCCATGACAATCAGCTGTCGGTGGAGCCACTCAAAGAAATCTGGTCTCCAAGACATCTGTTGACTGCCTCCCGACCTTGGTATTAAAGCCACTGAACAGACCATCCGATTCTCTTGGGCTAGTGGTGTCGGAACTATCACTTCCTGGCATTGGAAAATTGGTAACCGTCCCAGGATGAATGGTACCAAGATGGACCCATAGCCGAAATTCTTCAACTTATCGTTCTTTCATTTTTTCAACTAGCATTTTATGTTGATTGTTACCGCCTCTACCCAGTTGTAGAGAGTTCGTGCCATGAAATCTACTGCAAGAAGTAACTATGTTTTTGTGGCCACATGTGGAGCCTGAAATCCAGCAGCTCGCGTGATGGTGTGTAGCACTACTCTTAGTGCCAAATCGGGAATGTTTTGGATATCCACCTTCCCGCTTTTGGATCCTTTCCATGCTCCTTGACACACTCTGTCGATAACCATACTCATGTTTTCCATTGTGGGTCGGGTACCTGTCAGGATTTGTACTTCCCCCCTCCGCGACAAACCGGTTATGAAGTAAACATCCAAGACCTCAATCTCAAGTTCCTGATCGTGAATTATGAATATGTCCTGATCAAGTACTGCAATAGCTCCGGTTGGGCTCTGATACATGGTGCCATGAATAATTTCTTAAGCCCGCAGTCCCTAATAACGTCCATGCATTTTACATTTCCCATGGCTTCTTCATCTTCTTCACTATGCTCTCGTTCCTTCCATTTGATCACCATCTTGCTATTTCACACCTGAAAAAAAATCCATATGGTTTTCATTAGTCAAGTAATTTGTTTTTGAAATATTTAAACTGGGGTTACTTGTTGACTTTACAAGCTAAACATCGTGGTCGCGGTTGGAGAAACTGTTTTAAAAACAGTCACACCAAGTGGCGCACCCTTGTTTGATTTTAAGGCAGGTTGGCGTGAGTCCATGCCCAAAACCCTCACCGACCACCGTGCCCTAATTTACACAAAAATCCCCCCATAGACCTACAAAATGGGCTGCAGGCAATGAAAATTAGATCAAAATGCAGGGAAGGATATGAGTTCTTACCTAGGACACATGGATTCACAATTGGCCTTCTGGATTGTCCATTCTTAGCTCCACAAAATCACAGTGAAAAAAGGGTAAAAATTGCTCACAAGAGGTAAAAGTGAAAAGTAATTTAGTTTTTACCATTTTTTGCATTTTATAAACTTTTCAAAACCCTAATTAGGTTTTGAAGCATATTTTTCGATTATTTTGCAATTTTATTTCGGAAAATGGGTTTTACGTGCGTCTCTTGTGCAGCGCCAAGTCCTCAATGTGACGATGATGAAGTGACGAGTTGTATTTTATACTTTTTCGGACTCGGTAAAAACACGAAAAAGTCACCTCTGGAGTCATCTTTCAACTCTTTTCTAACTCTCAAAAATTGAAAATATTTCCAAGACTCTTGTCATTTTGAACTCATTAAAAGGCTGTGAAATGATATCTACCCAGTATACGTTTTCCCTTTTTCGGGTTGGGCTAGATTATTTACGAAAAAGGAATACCTTAGCCTATCACGACTAAGAGGTTCTCTCAGACATAGTTTTCTACCTTTTCGTATCTGTGAGACTACCTACGAAAAGGGACTTGTTGAAGTTTTCTTTTCCACTTCTTTTCAAACTCTCTAAACATGAAAATATGTCAAGTTCTTCCTTTTTTAGACTCGTTAAAATCTAAATGATATCAAAAATCGTCACCATGACGTAACCGAGTTCCTCCTTTCTAAGGCTCGCAAAATGTACTAGGATGGATTTTTCCAAAGGATAAACTTACATGACAAGCATATGCTATCCCCTTCAAGCTTGTTTCCAAAAATAAATGGGGTACTCGCCAGCAATGGTGGGGGAAAATGGAACCAGTTCTCAGTCATGTCGGCAGTATGTCGCTCCTGAACATGACACTCATCTGCATTCATGTCAGGTTGGGGACATCTCATTTCGTCATTTTTTCCTCCATGGATTTGGGTAATCTATTTTGACCTCTCATCTGCTCTTTGCCACATCACCATGATCTCAGATCCCTTGATGTCAAATACTGCCAAATCCAGAGTCGTGTCACCGATATGTTCAAGAGAAGTTTCCTTTATAGTTTTCAACCTCTGATCCTCTTTATGGTCTTGATTCACTATCATCTTATTCCTCTGTCTCATATCGATGATGTGGGAAACATTATGGCCCTCCTTTAACCAGGTTACTTCTTGTTGACTTTAGCTCACTATCCAAGAAGTTGATCTAAAGACTCCCTTCTGGTACCTTGGAGCTTGCATGCCTCAATGGCAAGTTCTTCACATTCGACGATAGGTCCTCATCATTGGCCTTTTATCGAGTGATTCTGTGGGTGTTCGATGCCAGATCATTTTTCACATTCCGTGGGTTGTACTTGTTGCACCTTGTGATCCATTGTCATTATTGGTGGTTTCTCTCGTGCCTGTTAACAGCTTTCATATTTGGCTGGTAATCAGGTGACTTTCTTTCATGTTTGACTTCAGCTCACTTATTCGCATGCTTGAATTTGTACTTGTTCGGGTCGAGATGGACCGCAAGACCCTAGGTTTTGTTTCATAAAATCTAGGTTGTGGGATATTTTGGTTTATCATGATTGTATGCATGACTCTTTTGATTGGATGGTTGTGACCATACCTGACTCTATTTATTGATCCTTATTGCTGGATGGTTGTTTCCATACCTTGGATCCCATTTTTATATGTACTCTCTTATGGATGGTTGTGCCCATGCCACATGTTCATGTATCAGAGATATCAGTTGTACTTGTACTTGCAGTTCTTCCAATGGCGGTGTTTGGTTTGAACGCGTTCTCGTAAATAATTTCACTCCTCCCTCTCTCTTAGACCTCATGCTTTAGGGGGAATCTGTTACATAGCATTTTTTCACCGTCCCTGCAATCCCCATCCAAAAATTGGAGGACCATTTCTGTGACTTTTGTGTATTGTTATGCCATGCAAAAAGTGTCATTGCATCCCTTGCCATGAGAATAAAATTTCCTCTGTTGAATATTCCTGGAGCAGGCTCTCAAAAAACATATGATTTTGGGTTGGCGCTGGCAGGTAGTTATGGCCTCGCGCCCATAGAAAAATTAGCACTGGGCCTCACGCCCATTGTTGCTCTGTCTCAGTGTACTGCTCGCGTCAAGTTGTTTTTGGAAAGTTTTTTAAAATAGAAGCGAAGTTTCCATTCCCAACCACTTTGTGAGCGGATTCAGCATGGTTTGTTCGACTGAATAACGTCGAACATCTTCCTTTGGCTTCTTGTTTCCTACATTTGAGCAACCTCCCAAAGGATAAGGCCTCCCTTCCACCATATGAGGGATCCCAACCTCCTCCTCCTCTCCTATAAATACATCTCTCTCACATAGTTGCAGTTATTTGAAATGGTTGAATAGTTGAACAGTCTAAATATAGTTGGTGTGAGATAGAGCAGAGAGAGACCCATTGTCAAGAGAGAGTCTAGGCTTATTGCCTCGCCAAGTCCAATTCCCCGATGAATGCTTGAGATGCGTTTTGATTGGACCCACTGAAGGAGGCTGCAACGTCAAGGCCCTTTTGGTTGTAAACTCTTTCTCTCTTCTTATTAATACATGACTAATGTTTTTCTTCACATTTTGCGTTTGATATGATTAATCTTGTGCAATACGTTTAGTTATCCTTAACCAATTAAATAGTTATGAATGCAAGTATGGTTTCATATGCTACTATTGTTCTCTGATCCTTGTGTAGGCACCTGAGTACCACCATTGAAGGACTGTAACGTATAACAACGAAGATCAAGAGACTGCTACCACAACTACGACAACTTCATTGGAACAAATGTAGGACATCTATCGTGACTCAATTTCATTCATAAACTAGGAATCGACACATTAGCATGTCCTCTTGCTGCTAGACCCACCCTAGGGCTAGAGGGATCGCCTATGTCCGTAGATGATCTGAAAGGAGTGTATTATTTTTCTTTCCTAAGTGTCCTTTTAGTATTAAAAACATGTACAATTTGTCTCCATTTGTTTGATTAAGGAATGAGTGTTTTAACCATGAAACATAGATGAATTTGTGAGCTTTAAGCATGAAAATAAGCCTAAATAACACTATACAACAGTGTATAATAGAGAATAAAAATCACACATAAGTTTTACATAGCAGGCATGATTAAGCAGTTCACCCCTCCTGGGCTACATATGTTGGTCCAGCTCCCAATGGCATGTCCCTCTTTGTCAATATGCTCAAAATTGAAAAATGCATGTGTTTACAAGCATTTAATGGATTTTTTCTCTACACCGGTCGCTCCAGAATGCTCAAATTATTCTTGGTAGACTCTTGTTTCACGCAAATTGGTCAAAAATTGACCTCCCAATGCATTTTTCCCAATATCAACTAGAAAAGCTCCACCAAAAGTGGAGATTGCACTTAAATTCCACTAAAAATAGTAAAAACCCTAAATTTAGGGCGCCTCCACAGTACCGTCGGATAAGACTGTTAGCATTTAGATCAAATGATTTGGGCGGGGTGGTCACACGCTGACCCCCCACCTTTAATTCTGTTGTCTAACTATTTGAAACTCCGCATGGCATGGAACCTGGAGCCACAATTGTGAAAACCATTTCTGAACCCATCGCATTAGTTTCCAATGAACCGTGCCATGTGACTGTTATGTTTTTTCCGCTGAGTTTTACATTTTATATAACCACTGCATTAACCTTATCCACAAACAATTTCCATGTGACAGGTCTAACCTTCTGCTGGAGGTTACGGTTTATAAAATTGTCACATTGAAGTTTAATGTCACATCGTTACATGTGACCTTGTCCATTGAAACAGCCGGGATAAACGTTGGATGTAAAATGTCGGTTTTGAAGTTTAAATGTTGCAGTTTAACTTTGATCCATGTGATCACAATCTTGGGGCCGCCAGTGAGTTGGGACCGCTAGTGGTCTCCCCCCGAATTGAAAAAATATACAACATAAAATAAAGCGATAGACTAACATGGTAAGAACCAATTGATAGCGGAGATGGTTAGAGGTCTTTGTGCGCACCGAATACCCTCGATTCCACCAAAATTTTGATGAAACCTCCTGGAGACACATGGCAGCCTTCGGGCTTGCCATGTGTTGCCCATCTAATGGCCACTTTAAACATGTACAACTCCATCCACGGTCCCAAATGAAAATTCGTACAACCAAAGTCACTGGCCCAGATTCAGCCACGTCGAATTCTGATTGGCTGTGAGAAAAGGGAATATTCCCCAGAATATGCCACCTACTGACTGTACCTATATGCTGACTAGGCAACCTAGTCACAAAATTTTTAGCTATTTGGGAAAACTAATAGAACACGAGATCTTCCTCATATGACATCAGTTTTTCGAACCGTTCACGGCGCCAAAATCGCAACGATGAGACCTTTCTGGTCACTCAAGTTTGGTACAGTTTCGAGCACTTTCAATTTTGAGAAAAATACATGATATCCTGATCACACCTCCCCATTGGGAAGCTTTTGGACCCCAAAATACTTTAATTACCTGTTCAAAAGATGAGGGTACATCTCCCTCACCTTTTCCACTTCCATTCACCTTGCCTTACTTGGTTTGTTGCCCTTGAGCCCAATTCGAAGATAATCGACACTTCCCCTCTTAGAAGTGTGTTTTCTCCTGTCAAGGATGGAATCCTCCTTTAGCTCGTCCAGAATTCTGGCAAGAAATATTCTATAGATGGAAGTTGAATATTACTCCCTTGATCATCAATCAAAGGAGGCTCATACAAATGTAAAATTTCCACATTGACAATGGAATACATTTGCATATATGAAGGAAAGTCAAGTTGAAATTCATTATTAACAACTTGTTTGATGATCTTGAATGGACCATAGCGAATGGGCTTGAGATTTTTACCTTATCCTTGAATCCTTTCTTTGCTTATGTGCAACCATACTTCATATCCTTCTTGAAACTTGTGATCAACTCTATGTTTGTCATGCCTCTCCTTGTATTTTCTCTGACTCTTCTCAAGTTGTTCTTGAACTTGTTGATGAATAATTTGAATTTTCTCAATGAACTTTCGAGCCTTGTCAATATCACTATGCCCATCAATTGTAACATCCTTCTCAAAGATGAAGTCTAATGGTGATTTCGACAAATACCAAAAACAGGCTTAAAAAGGTGAAGTATTTGTAGAAGAGTGCTTGGCCCGGTTGTAAGCATGTTGAATGTAATGCAATTGTTCATCCCACAACTTGGGATGTTTGCTGCAATATCCTCTCAATAGATGCACAACGGCTATGTTCACCACCTCGGTTTGGCCATCAGTTTGCGAATGAAAAGTAGTACTCTTTTTCAACTTTATGTCCATCATCTTCCAAATATTGGACCAAAAATTCCCAACGAACCTGGAATCCCTGTCACTAACAGTAGAAGTTTGCAAACCAAAATCAACCCATACATGTTGAAAATAAAGTTCAGCAGTTTGTTTAGCAGTAATGGTTTTCTTACATGGCATGAGTATACACATTTTACTAAATCTAAAAACTACTACATAAAGATAATCATGTTGTTTTCTTGACATAGGAATACCTCCAAAAAATTCCATGGAGACACTCTCCCATGGCCTTGATGGTATCGATAGTGGTGTGTACAATCCAAGCTTCCTATTACTAGGCTTGCTTGTTGCACACATCGAATATCCTCTTACAAAACGTGACACACTATCTATCATGCGAGGCCAATAGCAATACCTCTGTAGATGCGCCATTGTTTTGGTTACCCCAAAGTGTCCAGAAATAAGATATGAATGAGCCTCTCTCATGAAACTAAGTCTCTCTCCTTGTGGTATACACAACTTGCCCAAATGAAACAGCAAATTGTTATGCATGTGATAATCATTTTCCTCAACTTGATTCCTTTCACTCAAACTAGCATACACATCTTGAAAATCAACATCAAATGCATACTGTTCTATGTAACTCTGATGTACAATAGAACCATTAAGTAAAGTAGAAGCACTTATAATTGGCCTTGAAAGCATATCAGTAAATTTATTGAAAATACCTTTCTTGTGCCTTATAACCAAGTGAAACTGTTGAAGAAATACCATCCACCTGAAATGTCGTGATTGTTGCAATTGTGTTTGTGACTACAAGTACTGTAATGGTTGGTGATCAGTCTGTATAATCGTCTTTTTACCCATCAAGTAGTGTTTCCACTTCTTTTTGCTTTGTACCAACGCATATAGCTCTTTTTCATATGTAGGATAATTAGTTACAACATCATTGAATGTTTCATAATGAAAATCAATAGGCTTACCATGATGCAAAAGTATTTTTCCCATGGCATAATCACTAGCACCAGTTTGTATCTCGAATGGCTATCTCAAATTTGGTAATGAAAGGACCGGATCTGAACTGATCTTGTCTTTTAAAGCTTCAAAATATTGTTGTTGTTTGCCTCCCCATTGGAAGCCTTTCTTCACACTTGTCACTACATGCATACAAGCTGCTATGGCAGAAAAGTTAGTAATAAACTTTCTCCAATACTGAGCTGCGCCTAAAAAAATTATTACCTCGGTTACTATTTTGGGAGTGGACCAATTCACAATGGCTTCCACTTTAGAAGGATCAATTCTCAACTTTCCTCCTCCTATAGTGTGTCCCAAATAAACCAGAGAAGTCTTTCCGAATTCACACTTTGACATCTTAAGAAATAATTGCTCTTTCTTCAAAACATCAAGTGCCATTTTCACATGCAAGACATGTTCTTCTCTTTTTTTGTTGAAATGAGTATATCATCTAAATACACAATCACAAATTCATCAAGAAATGGACACAAAACATTATCCATAACATGCATGAAAGTCGTCAGTGCATTACACAAACCAAATGGCATAATCAACCACTCAAAGAGTCCTTGTTTAGTTTTGAATGCAGTCCTCCATATGTCACTTTCTGAAATTCTTAATTGATGATCTCCACTTCATAAATCTAACTTAGTGAAAAATTTTGCTTCTTTCAGCTGATCTAGCAAATCATCTATCCTTGGGAGTGGGTATCGATTGTTTACTGTTATCTTGTTCAAATCTCTGAAGTCTACACACATGCGCCAAGTCCCATATTTTTTCGGAATCAATACTATGGGTGAACCACATGGTGAAGTGCTTGGACTTATGAGTCCCTTTTCCAACGAGTCCTTGATTTGCCTCTTTATTTCATCATTATACATTATCGACATGTGATACATGCCGATATTTGGAAGAGGAAAATCTTGTTGTAACTGATTCTCATGTTGAATCTCCCTTTTAGGAGGCAATCCTGTTGGCTCCTAAAACATCTCATGATGTGCATCAAATACATCATATAAATGTGATTTCAACTTAGGATCACAATCTTCAAATGACCCATTATTAACATCAGCTTTAGGCACCAGCCTCTTTACCTGTCCAGCATTTACCATTGCAATATTTGTCTTCTTACGATGTGCTCTAACAATGTACTCCTTACCATATTTGAATACATGGTATTTTTTCTCATGGCAATGGAAGATCGCTTTCCTGACATACAAGTAAGGACTGCCCAACACAACACCTGTAATTTAAAGTGGAACCACATCTAATTCAACTGTGTCAAGAAAATGCGCAGTTATTGCAAAGCGCAATATGCACTTCTTTGAAACCTGTAAATTTGCATCATTACAAATCCAGCCAAGTGGATATGGTTTTGGATGTGGAATGGTCTCAAGATTAATTTTCTTGACCAAGTCTTCAGAGATTAATTTTTATTGTGACCCACTGTCAAACAATGTGTCAATATTGGTATGTTTGGATATGACCCTTACATGAAACAGTTCAATTCTCTCTTCTTCATTTGGAGCTTGTATGTGACAGTTTGAAGTACTAGTACTAGGTTTTGTTTCAATTTATTTCCCCTTCATGTTCTTCAATCCCATGGATGTAATTTTAGTTTCATCACCTGAATCCTCTCCTAATTCATGTTGAGTTGTCGCTGCAGTTTTTTTATACTTGGGTCCCTTTTCGGGATGTAATTTCCAACAATTTTTCTCTTCATGGCCTTCCCTTGAACAATGTTTACAAACCACTTTCTCTCCATCTTTCTTGACAGATGCATTCTTTTTTCCCTTACCTTTTGAGGTCTTCTCTTTGTTTTTCCCCTTAAAAGGTTTCTTTCTACTCTCATCAGTAATGTTTTTCCCTCTTGCTTATAAATGTGTGGCCTGAACACAAACGTCATCTAAGCTTGTAGGGTTAAACATGAGAATATTATGTCTTAGGTAGCTATGTAAGCCTCCTATGTACTTGAACAAAGTATCTTGGCTCTGAAAATATACCTCTAATAAGATAGCTCTTCTCCTAAATTCTTGGGTGTAGTCTTGCACATTTTGTCCTTTCAATTTTCTAAAATTTTGCTAGTTCATTATGGCTTTCTGCATGTGAGCTAATGGATAAAATTGTTATTTTATTGCAGTAATGAAATCAGTCGATGATAGGATAATCTTACCATGCTTCTTGATCTCCTCCTTTGTTTTGGCTTCCCACCAAACAAGAGTTGCACCTTCCATCCTCAATGACGCTAGTTGGATTTTGGTATCATCATCATGAAGGTTCTGAATTCTCAAATAGACCTCCAATTGCTTAATCCAATTATCAAGATTTTCTGCATTGACTTCACCATTAAACATTGGCAATTCAAACTTAACATCAAGTTTTAGAAAAGGAATTTTAACAGTGTTCTTTGACTTGTGTGACTAGTGTACTAAAGATGAAGTAGAGGATGATGATGATGAGGGTGAGGATGGTGACTTTCTGCTGCCTCCATTTCCTCCATTGCCCTTCTTTGATTTATCTTCATCATTGTGGCCTCCTAATGATCCCTAGCTTTCCTTGTGAAGTTTGGATCCTTCTCCTTCTAGTCTTTCATTCCTTTCTTGATAAAGGACTCTCACCATTTCAGTCATGTCAAGGAATGCTTTCTTGAACACTCTTTCTTCTTCTTTGGGATCCACCTCTTCCTTCTCCTGGAGGCATGCTTATTGCTTCTTCTTCTTATTTTTGAGGTGAACTAGGTGGTGGAGAATATGGAAATATCGCCCTCCTTTTTTGTGGATCACTTTAAGAACCTCCTTCTTCCACCAATTTTCCTTCTCCTCTCTTAAGCTTGAGCCTAGTAAGCATGAAAACCCTTGCAAAGAGTTTAAAAAAATATTTGCACACAAAAACACCAGAGAATAAACTCTAGCTCTGATACCAACCTGATTTGAAAGGAGTGTATTAGTTTTTTGTTTTAAGTGTCCTTTCAGTATTAAAAACATGTACAATTTGTCTCCATTTGTTTTCTTAAGAAATGAGTGTTTTAACCATGAAACATAGATGAATTTGTGAAATTTAAGCATGAAAATAAGCCTAAATAACACTATACAACAGTGTATAATTGAGAATAAACATTACACATAGGTTTTATACAGTAGGCGTGATGAAGCAGTTCACACCTCCTGGGCTACATCTGTTAGTCTAGCTCCCAATGGCATGTCCCTCTTTCTCATTATGCTCAAAATTGAAAAATACATGTGTTTAAAAGCCTTTAATGGTTGTTTTCTCTGCACTAGTGGCTCCATAATTCTCAAATTAGTTTAGGTAGACTCTTGTTTCATGCAAATTGGTCGAAAATTGACCTCCCAATGCATTTTCCCAATATCGGCTAGAAAAGCTCCACTAAAAGTGGATACTACACTTAACTGCCACTAAAAATAGTAAAAACCTTAAATTTAGGGCGCCTCCACAATACCATCGGATAATACCATTAGCATTGATATAAAATGGTTTGGGCAGGGTGGTCACATGCCAACCCCCCGCCTTTAATTCCGTGGTCTGACTGTTTGAAACTCTACATGGCATGGAACTCAGAGTCACAGTTCTGAAAACCATTTCCAAACCCGTCACATTAGTTGCCAATGAACCATGCCATGTGACTGTTATGTTTTTTCCGTCAGGGTTTACATTTATATAACCGTCGCATTAACCTTATCCACAAAAAATTGCCATGTGACATGTCTAACCTTCCGCCGGAGGTTACGGTTTAGAAAACCTTCATGTTGAAGTTTAATGTCACATCGTTACATGTGACCTCTTCCATTGAAACCGTCGGGATAAACGTTGGATTTAAAATGCCAATTTTGAAGTTTAAATGTTGTGGTTTAACTCTGGTCCATGTGATCGCAAACTTAGGGCCGCCAGTAGGTTGGGACTGTTGGCGGTCCCCCCCTCCAAATTGAAAACATATACATCATAAAATAAAGTGGTATACTAACATGGTAAGAACCAATAGATAGCGTAGATGATTGGAGGTATTGTCGGCTCCCCCCCCCCTTGACTCCACCAAAATTTTATTGAAACCTCCTGGGGACATGTGGTAGCCTCTGGGCTTGCCACATGTCGCCCATATAACAACCACTTTAAACCTGTATAACTCCATCCAATGGTCCCAAATGAAAATTCGTACAACCAAAATCATTGGCCCAGATTCAGCCACGTCGAATTCTGATTGGCTGTGAGAAAAGGGAATATTCCCCAGAATATGCCACCTATTGACTATACCTATATGCTGACTGGGCATCCCAATCACAAAAATTTTAGTTGTTTGGGAAAACGAACAGAACATGATATATTCCTCATACGACATCAATTTTTCGAACTGTTCATGGCGCCGAAATCGCAACGACGAGACCTTTCTGGTCGCTCAGCTTTGGTATAGTTTCAAGCACTTTAAATTTTGAGAAAAACACATGTTCTCGTGATCAGCAGAGGGGATTTACCTGCACAACAAATGGTTTCCAGGACTTCTACCATGGGCCTTTTCATTTTCTCTTTCGCTGAAGGGCGTAGTCTTGGGGTCTTCCCTCAGAGAGATTTGCGCGTTCCAGAGGACTGCCCCTTCTTAGTCTTGGATGGTGCAGGTGTTTCCATAACAGGCACTTCAGGCATGGTAGGGTCATCACCCGGTCTTGTGGCTACCATTTTTCAGGAATTGCGTAACCTGGCCCTAATCAGTGTAATGCGTCCTCAAACCCTAGATCCAAACTAGACATAGACACAACAAATGCAATGGCAAGCAAAGAGCTCAAAGCACAAAAATCACTCAGAAAGAAAAGGGAACTATTAAGACCCCATAGGTCATATTTATACTTGTGGTGCATCTTCAATGGCTCCTTGTGCATTAATGAGGCTCCATTACTGACAAAACAGTCCTAAATCTGGAAAAATCCCTTCGTTAAATGCATCCTAGACGCTCCCAAAAAAGGTAATAAATTTGTCTTATCCAGTTTTACTGTTCCAAGGGCTAGTTTTTCACACATCTGCAACCCAATCAACCTCCTTGTGCAGATATTGTGTGTGCGTCACACCTTATTACGCATATAATTTGGAGCCAAGGATAACCACCGACAGGTTGTCCCCCCAATGCAAGATTGTTGACTAGGTAATTCAAAGCATATCGGGTAGTGTCTATGACATCCCTTAACAGCTGCAAACTTCTCTGACATTTGTCATCCCAATAGAATGCCGCATCACTTCTGAATAATATGGCCATGGGCGTAGCGATCAACTCATACTTTGGAATGCACTGTTTGTAATATCCAACAAGGCCCATCATGGAGTGCACTTGTCTGAAATTCGTAGGTGAGGGGATCAAGGTTCCTTTGACCGCGTGTGGCTCCCTAGACTCCACAAGTGTCAATTGTCTACAATTCATAGTCTATGTTATCGACACGTTAATAATTTATGGAATCAAATATTGGTCATCGTGTTCCAAGCTAAATGTAAGAATAAAACTCTCTGTCATCGCAAAACATTCACTAGTGCCTCTGTGCAACTCTATCTCCAAGTACCATTCATTAGGCACTTTTCCCAACGTGTGAATAAACATATGGACCCATTCATGTCTTGGGTCTACACCCCATATATGATTCCATCTAGCCAAATGTCTGCACAGATCCTCTTTTCCAGAGTATACATCTTCCATTTTAATAACTAGGCATTCAAACTGCAACCTCATCATGCGCGCACATTCCTCCCAGTTACCCATATTCTCCTTATGAGTTTCCCACCATCTTGTTGGAGTAGCACGCAAGCCAAGATCCAAAGCATGGAATCTCTGTCCTTCAGGCATAGTCCTTTCTAGCTCTCCTACAAACATGTTGAAATCATTTGAGCCATCAAAGTGCGATAAATCACATACATCAGATGTTATGCAACGTAGGGACCGGGTCACACGATTATAGCGCAACGCAGACACCTCATGCAGTTGGTTTTGCTATTTTTTTAGTTCTTCATCAAAGTTTGAAAAACATGAGCTAACCTTCTCCCATTTAAGATTCCCATTGGCAGTTGGATTAATCCAGTATTCCTCATGCAAGGTTAGCTTATAGATTTAATCGATCTTGTCCTTAGCGCACACTAGTTCAATATAACTTTGGCCTTTTGCAGGATCTAGAGAAATTATTACCCTGACTCCTTTGCTTTAAAATTGCATTCTTATTCTCTTCATATTGATAACACCATCCATGTCAATGGCCCAATCCAATCCTAGCAGCGTGGGATAGGGATCAATATCATCTACAATTTGTATGACTTCCAAGTCTTCCATCACCTTGACACCCTCTATATTGACCACAACTTGTGATAGCCTCCCTAAAGGAATGATCTTCTGTTGATTGGCCATGCACAGTTGGATAGTAGACCATTCCAGCTTGGGCTCTCCCATACACGGCCACGTTTGCATAGGTCGAACATTAGCATCCGACACCAGATCTAAAATAACTTGGTACATTTCATAAGCACTAATATGTGTGTTCATACGCATCTCTCTACCTGTTCTCTTCTTGTTCTTGTATATTTTATTGACTGCACGTTGTTCTAACATGGGTTGTTCTTTCTCTACAAAATTATCTATCAATGCCTGCATATTTTCAACAACCTTCTTGTTGTGCAGCAACTTTATACATGCTTGTAGAAATGGTTTAATCTCTTCACGTCCTCTTACATCCTTCATTTTTCTACCATATGTTGATGTACTTCCTTATGCAAATTATTTTCGTGCTTCAATAAAGAGCTCTTTTGTGCGCTGAAGATTAAATCCTTCTTTGTTTTCAGGTGCTTTACGGATCCATACATCCGTGGTTGGTTGCTTTCCTTTATCTTCATTGGTAGCTACACCACTCCTGGCAACCACATTCACACATGGATATTCTTCACGAGTTTCTACGTGAACCATCTGAATATTTTTTTTCGGGGTCTGCGTCTTCTTTTCCTGCATTTTAGCAATCAAGATAGGACAATCTTCTATGAAATGATCAAATTTTCTACAATGCCTGCAGGACTGTCGTGCTGGATTCAGACAGTCGCACGCACAACGACCAACATCTCCACAGTTATAGAAAATGACTTGTCCTCTTCCTCGGCCAGTTGATCCACCTCCTCGACCTCTTCCTCTTCCTTGGAATCCTCTGTGCCTAGAAGGGGATGTTGGTGATGTAGGCTCAACATGCATTCTATATATCTCTACTTTATCCAACATCATATCAAAAGTGCGACAATTTTTCTCATCCTACCCTAATGAAAAATAGAATTTGCAAAATAACTGCTTCAAGTCAAGCTCATATTTTATGATCCTTGGGAAATAATCTGTGTCATGTAATCCATCAATTTGAAAAATAGTACACCATACAGGATTCTTCAATGGACTAGGACCTCCAGCATTTAGATAATTTTTGAAGACGGTAAACTGGTCTTTATGGTGCCTAGAAGCTTTGCGTTTTATACACCACACCTCTGCGCATACCTCCTTGCCTTTGACTTTCCACAGAATTTGAATTTCTAGTTGCATGGTTTCCAACTAATTTTGAATCTGTTGAGTTCCCAGCGCAATAGGTGTTGGGGTAGCCTCTAGTTTCATTGCGACCTCCACAGCCTCAGCTTGTGTGGCAATATTTTGTTGACCTAATGGTTGGCACATATGTGGGAGTAACATAGAAATGAACCATTCCTTATTTTGAGTATCATCAATAACAAATCCACCATCTCTGCTGATGCGCTTCAACCTTTTATCGGCCTCCCATACAGATTCATTAGGTTCCTGACGAATATCCTTCATTTATGTCACTAGATGCGCGTATGAATTTGGATTCTTAAACTGCTCTTTTAGGGCCGCTTTAATTTCTTCCAAGGTAGCATTAGGGTTTTCTTGAGTGTACCTGATGCACCACTCTAATGCACGATCTTGGAATACAGTAGCCAACTGAGCTTTTCTTATATAAATATTGTTAACTTGTTGAGCCTGCCATATGGCTTCAGTCACAAACCAGAAGTGATCAGTGTCCTCATTTCCAATTCCTCTGAAATTAGGTAACTTCATTGATTTAGACATATCTACTTTAGGGGGAGGTAGAGGGGGTGGAGATGTTCTGCGTGGGGGAGTAGGTGATCTGTGATGTGATTTTAGAAGTGGAGTGGATGGAGTTGGAAATAGATTCAAGGGTTTCTGATGTGATTAGATCTCTTCTTCAGAATCACTTCAGCTAGTAGTTTATGTTTCAGGTTCACTATTAGATCTAGGCTTCAGAGGGCTATAAATAAAATTTTCAGAGTCTTCGCGATAAATTCTTCCATTACGCATAGTTGGACCTCTTTTATACATTCAAACAGTATGTTCGCACATACAACCTCGTTCACACAATAGCATTTTCAACAAAAATTTCAATGAGGACAGGAAATTACCTCTAGGGCCTTTGAAAAACCTTCTTTTTTCTTTGAAATATGACTCAAATTGATCAATGGAGAATTCAGTCACAAATCCTTTGTAATATCCCAAATGAGGGATTTTCTACAACAATAAAAATATCTTAGGATATTCTAAAGTTGGAGATGCAGCAATATAGTTCATAACATATATTAAATAATGTTTCCTTTAATAACATGATCAATATCAAGCAATATGATTCATTTCTTCAACCCAGAGTGGGGAAAAACAGTTATTTTAGCCCTAAAAACGTTAATTTCAGAGATGTGCATAAAAATAATGGTAAAGGACGGTGGGATCCCTTATCTTAGGTCATGAGGGACTTACATACCAAATTTGAGCTGAAACAAATGACTCTCACTATGTTAAACAGATCGCCTACTCCCAATATGGCTTAAAAATGCCCAATCCCCATGACTTGACTCAACAGAAATTAACTAAAGCTTATGCAGCGTGATTTTCCGAAGGGTTTGAATAAAAAATAGCTTGAATATCAGATCTGGAGTTTATTACATGAAAGAATGAAGAAAAATGGAGATTCAGCTCCTTTATACATCAAAGAGGATAACCCAGCAAGGGTTTCATGAGATACACTGTATAAAAGTGAAGATCTGTAGATCTAGATCTGAAAAACGCAGTATACTGCAGAAGTATCTTATAACTTAGATATATAGCAAGATAATACATAAAAAATTAGATCTACAATAGATCCATATGTAAAAATTTCCTTATTATACATACCCCTTAGGGTTTTCACATTACATGAAAGAACAGGAGTAGATCTGAGTTTTACTGCAGCAGATCTGCAGAATGATTTAGAAAATCTGGAGTGAGCATAACAATAAATAGATCAGATCTGAAATAGACAAGGATTAGATGGCTAATCCATGGATCACCACGGTGAAGGAAGAATCCATACACCAGAGATCTCTCCTCCAAACTATTACCAAAACAACCTGCAATTATACAACTGAAAATAACGCAGTTTCAGGGATCAAATTGCATTGTAGGCTTTGAGGAATAGTTGGCCTAATACCAGGATCAAAATATGATGCCCAATAGCTAATACACTCTTCCAGGAGGATAAAAGACTCACTCACTGAGAAGAGGCACTAGTATAATCTAGATCTGAATAGATCTAGTATCCACTTGTTGCAGCTCACTGAAACAAGTAAACCCCAAAAGGATTCACATTGTTTAAGGGAGATGGAGCTTTTCCAAATGCCTGATACTGGAAGAGTAGTACAATGCCCTCCAAGAGATACTCAATGGAAGGAGAGAGAATCCCTAAACAGGAAATCCTCACAATTCTCTGCTAAACAGCCAAGAGAATGAGATATGTCTAAATAGACAATATACTCTAAAAATATAATATCATGAACAACCTTCTCTTGAGCCTTCTCCTTCCTTTTATAAGATGAGAGCTTGAGAAACCCTAAACCACTTTCAAAACCCTAACTCCTTTCACATAAAGATCCTCCATCTAGAACTGTGATGATCAACAAGGAGGTTCAATGCATCTGGACAGTGTTGTGATTTGGTCCTGTTGACCCAGTCAATCTCCTCAATCCTTATTCACAAGAAAGTGTATTTTATTGAGACAGCCCTGATTTTCCTCTGTTCACATTGGGCATTGATTTATTTTGGTTTTTTTAGGAGTTTATATGTCCTCCTTTACATTTTATTCACAAATTAAGAAAATCAAAGCAAAATGAAATATTCATATTAGCTTGGGCTAATTAGGAATATTACAGTCCTCCCCTCCAAAAACATTGCTTGCCCTCAAGCAACTAATAAGGTGAGTGCTGCAAATTCTCCCATGTTCCCATTAGAACATGTACTGCAGAAAATGTGGGAATCTCCTTCCCAAAAGGACACATTCCAGCCATGTGCCTCACTCAACATCATGTCTCCTATCAAGATAAAAACAACACCAGCAAGTGGGATCATGATTGGCATCAAAATAGGGGAATGACTGATGGTTCCATAAGGTGATGGCAGGTACCAACAGTTTCCCAAGTGGTGACAGCGCAGTTTTTCAAAATGCTTCTTCACAAAAATACATGGAAAATTGTTTCTTGATACATGGTTAATCATATGAATCAACTTAACATACATGTAATGACAAAACATCTGCCCAAGGCCACCTAAGATATGGTTGTCTCCATCATATGGTTTGGCCCAACATTGGTCATGGAGCAAAATCAAGAGCTTGCTTACTTCTGGAGCAATGCACTGCCAAGAGATGGAAAGAGCATGCAAATATTGTGTTGCAAAAACAAAGCTCTCACCATATGTTGGAAGTAACAAGACACATGGATCCATGAATGGATCCTCCATCGTAGTTTGGCACACTTCCATGAAGAGAAATGAACCAAGTTCTGCCTGCAAATCCTCTCCCTCATGTTCAGAAACCCAAGACAAGAAGAGTACATCATAGTAATAGATGTCCCCATCTACTACCTCATCTTCCTTACCTCCGCTTTGCCCATCAAGTGCATCAAGTGTGAAGTGATCCTGGGGATACTCCATCAATAAACCCCAACTCCAAAGTGGCAATGCTGTTGGCCTATGCAAACAGGCTCCCTCCAACTCATGGCTCCAATATTTGACATGCAGAATGTCAAAGGCATCTCCCATAATGTTGCTACACATAAGAAGTCTCTCCCATGGGGAAAGTACCTCTTGAACATCTAAGGTCAAGGAGTAGCCCCTTTTCACTATGATAGTGCCATCTTCTACTCCTGCAACATCATGAAAACTATGAGAGAAAATCTGCCCTTGCTCTCCCAAGAACATCCCAAGCAACAAAATCTTTTGTTGTCTCCTCATACTTCCATCATCCCAATCATGTAGTTAAAACATGGCGATTGAAATGAATAATTGTATGTCAACACAATGTGTCCCTACTCCTTGTTGCTCAATGATGCAAGTATCTTGCCACACATCTTTCCTCCACATACCCTTAGAAAGAGGATGATGGCCAAACTCTTTCAAGAGTAGCCAACGCAGTCATGCCTCCTGCTGCCTGGTATCATAGATCTGCAAGTAGATTTCCAGCTTCTTTCTCACTAGCCACATCCATTCATCCCCCGGTGGATCATGGATATCATCATGCAAACACTTGGTATCCTCCCGTTGTAGGACACCAACCTCCTTGAATATTTGAAGAGCCTTGCACTTCATGGAATGTTGAAGTGCACCTTCCATGGGATCTCTTAATGAGACCTCCTGCTCATTCATGGTCTTCCAAAACCAGTGGGGTCTTAGATCTGCTGCAAGTAGAAGTCTCTCTTTGAGCTGTGGAAAGCTCATTGAGAAAGTGTCATCTAGAGAGGAGAAAGTGTTTCTCATCTCAAGATGTCTACCCCTTATCTTCATTGCTTCCTGCAGGAATTTTTCATCTGATTTCTCCCATGATGAATGGGTCCTCCTTTCTTCACTGCTTCTCTTGGACACCACAGTGCAACTCTGCTGCTCTAGATTAGCAGTAAGTGATGGTCCTGGGTCATGCAACAGCAAGTTTCCACAGCCCTCTAAAATATTTTCTGCAATAAGAGGAAATGGAAATACAATCATACCTTGCTGGGCTTTGGGAACACCTTGCATGGCTACAAGAGTTCTTTCTTCTATTGTGTTAGCTCCTTAAACTGATGATATTGAAGGCTGCTCCTCCAAGGTTGTGATGGTTCTGACACAAGTCTTCTCAAGAGATGGTGAGGACTTCTTTTCCTCTGATTTCTCTCCATCAAATCTCTTAATCACCCCTTGAGTGAAATCTGCAAAAGAGGAAACTTTTGCATGTCTCATATTGCTGAACCACCATTTGCTTGCTACCCCCTCAAGGTGTAGTGCTGCAATCTCCACTGCTTCTCTCTCTACCACTGGATGTAGTAGGAAAAAGGCATTGAGTTTTCTTGCCCAAGCATGGGCTACAGATGTCCCATCAAAATTGGACAATAGAAACCTATTTCCCTTTATTTCTCCCTTGCTGCAATGCCTCCCCCCTTCCTTCAGTTGAATGAACTATGGGAAGGCTAGAGTCTCCTTGAAGGCTCTAGGTTGAGACTTATACTCAACAAGGTACCACTCAGGATCTGATGATCCAAGTGTCCTCCATGCTTCTTTTCTTCTGCTTTGTGAGAGTAGGAAGTGCATGGTCCTTCCTCTTCTCCTTCTTTTGTCTTCTTAACCTCCTTGGAGAGGTCCTTTCTGGATCTGAACATTGATGAGAGCAAGCTCATCTTCTTCATCATTCTGATCTCTGTCTTGAGACTCACAGGTTGATTCAAGGAAATTTGCTTTGATACCACTGTAATATCCCAAAACAGGGATTTTCTACAACAAATAGAATATCTAAAGATATTCTAAAGTTGGAGCTTCAGCAAATCCGGTGCTTGGCAATGTAAAATAACATCTCACCAGCAAATGAGAGCACAACAGCAAGGATATGGCCTATATCCTCCTTCCCAAGTGGGGAAATGCAGAAATATAGGGCATAAAACAACTGTCTTCAGAAAAGAATGCTATATCTGTGGAAAATGGTACTTGGATCCCTTAGAATATACAATATGTAGCTCACATATAGAATTAGAGCAAAACCAAATGCCTATAACCAAGTTATACAAATCTCCCCACTCCTAGTGCAGCTAGAAATCGCTCAAATAAGAGACTTGCAGCAAATACATAGGACTACTTCAGAAAATTACGTTGTACATTCTTGTTGCATAGAAATAAAGTGTTACATTACCTCTTCCCGAGTGGTTCCTTCATTCAAGTCTTCATACTTTCTCTTATGCACTGTATAGAACCATCTGCAGACTTCTTTTGCTAATCTACATGTATTTATTCAGCCTTCTACACATTTTCACACTACCACTGCCCAAAACAGCGTAACTTTCTGAAGCATTCCTATGTGTTTGCTGCAAGTCTCTTATTTGAGCGATTTCTAGCTGCACTAGGAGTGGGGAGATCTGTATAACTTGGTTAGAGGCATTTGTTTTTTCTCTAATTCTGGATGTGAGCTACATATTGTATATTCTAAGGGATCCAAGTCCCATTTTCCACAGATATAGTGTTATTTTCTAAAGACAGTTGTTTTATGCCCTATATTGTTGCATTTCCCCACTTGGGAAGGATGATATAGGCCATATCCTTGCTATTGTGCTCTCATTTGCTA
Source organism: Pinus albicaulis (assembly GCA_034641835.2). Lineage (NCBI taxonomy): Eukaryota > Viridiplantae > Streptophyta > Pinopsida > Pinales > Pinaceae > Pinus > Pinus albicaulis. The sequence goes on from MU968480.1 coordinate 41,179,745, forward strand.
GTGAGATGTTATTTTACATCTAGTGAGCTGATTTACATTGCCAAGCTCCTGATTTGTTGAAGCTCCAAATTTAGAATACCTTTAGATATTCTATTTGTTGTAGAAAATCCCTGTTTTGGGATATTACATCCTCCTAAGAGGCGATTGATCCAATGATCTACAGCGCGGGTGATCTTATTATCAAAATTCTCTACTTGCTAGATCAATTCAAGAGTCCACTCAATGACTACGCCGTCTTTTATGCAATGATGGAATTCAGCTAACCGCGACAACCACTCTTGTTGTTTGTACACAAAGGAACAAAAGAATATTTCATGCACTTATGTATAAATATATTTTTGTACCCATTGCTCGTCAGATAATTTAGTACTTCTATTCTCTTGCAGCACAAATTCAAGGATCTTTCTATCCAACCAATCTTGTAATTCATTTCATGACGGTTGCGACAACATCAAATCTCCCTTAAAATTATCCCAGTCCTGGCAATGGAACCATTTGTTGGCTTGAGGGGTCCATACCCAGGTTCAGAGTTTATGGATAAACCAAAAAACCCTCCAACTACTGGCCCTTTCTACAGTGATCTACTTGCGCAGACCAAAGTCTCACCCTAAGCTGTATGGGGGGGTGCTGGAACTAGGTTTCCGCACCCAGAGGGAGAAATTAATGAAGCGGTCCTCAACAAAACCAAATGAGAACTTATACAAATGCGCGCAACAATATATAACAGAATCACAGAGACCCCACAGTCATTAACATAATAACCCAGAATCATTGTTCGCCTTAGCTCAGATAAAAATAACATGACCATATCCAGATCTTAACCAATGCAAATACTTAAACAGGTCTATTAACCATCAATAATCATTCACAATCATATCTGATATCCTTTGTTTGATAATCAATAAGTAAGACATATAATGTGATCTTAATAGAACATAAGCAGTAAATAACTTAGATGCATAACACAGTAAACTTTACAAAAAAAATTATTTCTATTCGCTTCAAATCTGTCAATCAATACATCAACTTTCCCTTACAAAACCCTTACAAAACCCCTCCCTGCACACAACTAGTGGAGTCTGCAAACAGCCAGGACCAGGTATCTGCGCACACATCCAGCAGGAGCCTCTTAACCCAACCCAAACAACCCTTACAGATGCATAAACTTATCAAAGTATCATAAACTTACTTAGAACTTAACTTATACTTAGCTTAGACACAATATATCTATTTATATTCTCCTAGCGCGCAGATACCGTGGTCTAAAACCATGGTTTGAGGCCCACAGTTTACCCTTAAGCCCATTTACATCAAAATTTGGGACTTTTACCCACCCCAAAGCCCCTTGACTCCTTTTTCGCAGTGCGCACATAAAAAATTATACAAAATGACTTCGGAAATTGCGCCTCAGGGGACCCCACTCCAAAACCCTTCCCAACATTAGGTCAGATAGTTGTCCCACAACATTGATGGTGGGGGTATCTTTCTTCTTTCTCCCAGGTTTCTTAAAGCACTTTTCTTTGATGAGCTTATTGTAAATAGGAACATACTTAATGGCCTAGAGAGGGGTATTTTCACACACAATTTTTTCAGTTCTCCCAAAATTTTGTCTCTTTGGGGTGTGCTGACAAGGGTGGATCAGGCACTCAGGAAAAGGAGGTTGATTGGTCTGAGTATTTCTCTCTTCCTTTTCTTCCTCAACATCTACAGGTGGAGATGGAGGATGATTGTCTAAGATTACTCTTCCAGACCTGAGGTTGATCTCATGTATCTCCACAGCATAAGTTGGATAGGATATTTCCCCACTATCAACATGTTGTGCCTAATTGTTGTTCAGGTTCGGATTAGGTTGGGTAGGAATTAGATGCAACTTAAGTGGGTGAGTTGAGTTGAGTTGAGTTTGAGGTTGGGGTGGAGGAAGTAAAGCAAGTGGTTGATTATGTTGGGGCCTCCACCCTTGTGATGGCTCCACTGAGGGGGTTGAGGAACATTGTTGGAATGGTTGGTTCACAGGTTGAGGGTTGTATGGAGGGGTGAAAGGCCAAGTAGGAGGTTTGGGGCATGATGGAAGAGTGGATGTGTACCAAGACTGCATAGACTCATTTTGGTTTGTATGATAGTAGGAGTAAGGTGCACCTTGCATGCCCTACTAATATGACCGAGGCCCTTGAGGCCTCCTCTGATTTATGAAATAGAGTTTCTCGGGTACTCCTTCCCCACTTTGATATACAACTTTGAGCCTAAGAAAGGAGGGACACTTATCTGTGGAATGATTCTCTTCACAAACTAAGAAAACCTCTATGACATTTAGTGGACATTCATTTCGAGGGTGTTTTCTGGTACATCTAGGGTAGAATATAGCCAAGACCCTCTCTGCTTCCTCTTTCTTCCTCTTGATCTGCATTGTGTACATTTTTAAAGAAAAGGTGTGCATCATTTCACTTTTGAAGCCCTCCAACATATTTCCAATCTCATGCTTGATGGAGGTGGAAGAGGAAGGGGTGTTGGTCAACTTTGGCTAGCTCTACCTTTCTTCCTAGCTACCCTAGAGTGGTTTCTAAAGACAGTTTTGATTTCCTCATAAGGAATTTGGTAGATATATCCTCAAGACAACACATTAAGGGTTTCTATCACCTTTTCCCCGATCTCGCAGAGAAGTACCAATTTAAGTGATTCGGGATCCAAGGTGTAGTTGGCTATTTTATAGTTCAGCAGGAATATTTCTTCATAATCCTCCAGGGATTCATCAAGTCCCAGAGTCATCTTAAATATCTCCTCCTGTTTTCTTTGGATCTGCAGTAGTCTTTATATTTTTTTTTGAAGGACTCTTGAATATGTGCCTAGGTAGTGATGTTGTTCCCAAGAAAACCCATGAACCAGCACAAGGTTGCATCCTTGAGGGTGGATGGGAATAATTTTAGCTTATGGTCATTTAAGGCATAGTCATAGTTCCTGCATACAACAACAAACTCGAACACACCTAAAATGAGTGAGTGTTTGGTGTTGCTACAAGATTTCATGTAGTGCTACAAGATGTCCTGAAACGCTACAGGAAACAGGTTGAGGGTATTTTAAGGCCAGAAATGGTGAGGAAAGGGGTGGGAGAGGTGGAGAAAAGGTGGATATAGGTGGATGAAGGGTAGCCAGCCCCTTTTTCAAGCTCATAAATATTCACAAAGCCCGTCTTACACCCCCAAGTTGGCTCTCGATGATGTAGTGGAAATTTCCAAAAACAGAGCTGAATGTGACTTGTATGGAAGTTGGTTGATGAAGGCTGGAGACTGAGGCTAATAGTGTTGGGGAATTCCTTATTTAATATTGCAACAAGAAACAATGAAGGAGGCTTCCTGAAACATCATCCTTGATCCTAGTTGGAAAATAATCACCTAAACTAGGTGGGGCCCACACAGGCTATTTTTACGTGTATGTCTATTTTTAGACATGGTGAGCATATTCTATATGTAGCAGGAGGCTATTTGTAGATGGTTGTTCAAATGTAAAAAATAGATGAGATTCTATTTTTAGAAGATTGGGCGAAGTCTATTTATAGATCGCTGATCTAAAAATAGATGCATGTCGATTATTATTAGCTCTTAATAATAATCAGACAATAAACAACAACTTATTCTCTTGGAGCACTTTATTTCAGTGAACATATTTTTCAAATCACTGGGCTGAAGGAATTACGCAATTCCTAAGGGTTTATTGGATTTCATGCATGGAGGACTCAGTTAAAACTGAAGTGGAAAAGTTATGACAGAGTTGTAAGAGTAGTTTATGGAGTTGTATTCGGTTTAACTCAGTTATACTCAGTTGAGCTAGTTGTATCTAGTCTAACTGAATGATACACTAGTGAGAGTGGAGTGAATTAATTAGTTAATTAATTCACAAATGATAACTCATTGAACAACTGAACAATACAACAGTTAACTACAGTGCATGGAAATTTCAGTGGAGACCAGTGGAGAGATAGGTGAAAGGGAAAGATAGACTATCTGTTGTGACTATTAGTGATGCATTGATTGCATCCAACACACAATGGAGATGCCAATGAGGATTGCGCAGTCAATCCAAGAGTAATTCGAATTCATTCAGAGCTATTCTTCAGCAAAGATTGCGCAGTGGAGGCAGGCTAGCAGGTGGCATAGATCGGTGCATGGATTTGCAAGATTAGTTCTTATAGTGCATGACGATTATACCGTACTGAGAGCTGTGATAAGCTTTGTATGTTTGTATGAGATCAACAAGATCTCCATGTTACACAACATATAGTTGTAGCTTCTCAGCTTTAGGCCCTTTCGCTAAACCCACAGCACTTGACACTGCTTATGCTTCACATGTGTGTGCAATTAATTTTTTTCGCAAAAGATTAACAAGTGGAATAGATTCAGTATTTTTCATAAAGTTAAATAGTGTGAGATCAGGTGAATCAAGGAAATATGCATGCTTAGTGCATATAATTTCTACATTCCTCCTCTGTTGATCTATTCAATCCTGCAACCAAACTACGTATTCTTGCATTCATTATTGACAAATCTATCATGAAAATGGTGGAAAAGATGAGTTGAATTTAAATAAACCTACCTATGTACTTGAAATGGAAATCTATCTTTGCATCTACAACATGTCCATGATAAGCAAATTAACCTATCTAAATTTTCCAAGAAATCATAATCTAAAAGAAATTTTGGATCTGTGGTGAAGATCTACCCTCCTCAAGCTCCAATGGAAGAGGTGAGAGAGGGAAGCTTTGATACACAATTTTGAGATTTTATATGCTACTGAACATGAAATGGAAAGGGATTAACTACTGCAACATGAAATGGAAACACAAGTACATAAGAGAGACTGAGGCCAATGGATTGGACCCTAACCCATAAGCTCAGCTCCTTGAAACTAACTCAGTGGAGAAAAACCAAATACTCATTTTATTTCATTACCAATCTTGTACATAACATATGAAAGTCAGAAATGTCTATTACAAGATCTAAGAGTGCTCTATCTACCTCCAAAAAATGAATCCTAGTGATCTCTTGCTCTACCCTATTTATCCTAAAGGGTAGCTACCAAAAACTCCCTAAAAATTAGGTGGTTTTCCCCCTTGGAACTCGAGAGAAGTGGAGCTTGGCTCCCCTTGATCTTCCACTTGCTTGGTTGCCTCTGATTTCGAGTTGTTGGAGGATAATCTTGAGGATATATTGGTTGCCTTTAGAAGTTAAGGAGGTGTTCAACCCTCCTATAATCACTCCTTGTTGTCTACTTCGAGCCCTCATTGTGCAATCTTCCTAAAAAATGGCATATTCTCTTGATTTTCTTTCATTTAAACCACATTAGGCCTTCGAAGCATGACAACCCTTAATACTCCATCTACACTAAGAAACATATGACAATAATGCAATTAAATGTGTGAAAGAGAGAATAATTAGGCTAAAAAGGTGACAATTAACCCCTTAAAATTTACCTAATGATGGTGCTCATCAACCATCTGCTTGACCAATCATATGCTTTCACTTGGAGTTTTACCCTTACATGGGGAATATATGTGATGAGTGGTATTATTAGCCCGCCTCTTAACCTTTATATGTTTTGACTAGTTCCATCATGATCGGAACCAATTGCAACCCTTTACACCACTTGATCCTCTAGGTGAAGTCCTCTTGGAGCTCTTTTCATACTCCCAAAACATGAAAAGATTGTTGAGCACATGTCTTTTCGAACTCATTAAAGTAAATGAAAAGATGTATGCCCAATATAAGTTTAACCCTTTTCCATAATCGGATGGACTATTTACGAAAAAGGAATACTTTAGTCAAACATGGCTAAAAGGTTCTCTTGGGTTTTTTTTTATGCCTTTTCAAGCCCAAGAGACAAATTTACAAAAATGAACATCTTGGAATTTTCTTTTTCACTTATTTTTCAAACTCTTTGAACATGAAAAATAAGTCGAGTTACGCCTTCACTGGACTCGCTAAACTATTGAACAACGATGGACTCGTCAAGCATGACGAGACCGAACAACTCCTTCTCAGGGTTAGTTAAAAATACTCGGAAGGATTCATCCAAAGGATGAAATTTTAAATCAAGCATATGTTATCCTCCTCAATCTTGTCAAAAATAAAGAGGTACCGGCCGGAAATGGTTGGGAAATTGGAAAAGCAGGGCACAATACCTATTAATGGTTTTGAGACACTCTTGAACATGCCACTCTTTCACTTCATTTTCGTGACTACTTTGGGTTGGGGAATCTACTTGCCTCATTGTTTATCACACCTTAATCAAGGGTCTTTGATTCAATGCTGCCAACTCCATTCAGTGTCACCGATATGTTCAAGAGAAATTCCACCCTTAGTTGATATCTGATACAATACCTTAAGCCTTACTTCATGTCCATCACTCATAAACCAGCTCATGATCATTATTATTTTGCCTCAAATCTTGATACCCATTTCGTGTCATTGATGGGGGATACATCAAGGCCCTCCTATGATGGGTTGCTTCCTTTCGACATTAGCACATTATCCAAGAAGTTGACTTAGAAACTCCCTTCAGTGCATTGGACCTTGCATAACTCAATGGCAATTTTCCTCACTTTCAGCGACAAGTTCCCGCCATTGGCCTTCGAGCGAAATATTATGTGTTGTGTTCAACTTCAGCTCATTTATTCACACCACATAGATTGATTCTAGTACCTTATGGGCCATTATAATTATCAGTGGTTCCTCTTGCGTCTGTTAATGACTTACATCATTGGTCGATAATCAGATGGTGTCTTCCATGTTCAACTCCAACTCATTTATTCACATGGTTAGACTCATACTATTGAGTGACGAGGTAGAAGACCCCAGATCTAGTTTCATCCATCCAAATTGTGTTTTCAGGATTCATACAATATCATAGAGTATGGTGGGTATGATCACTTAGAAATTCATTTGAGCATGGGTCCACATCTGTCATCAGTGGACGTGACTTTTATTATTGTACATGTAAATTGGCTTGTAGGTTGAGTATGGATATGCCTACTTCAGTAATGATATAATGATGATAATGTATTGTAACATATTATGATCTCAACCAAAATTTTCTTGATCCACACTTGTCACAAAGCAAATCACTTTATTCCTCAATCATTGCTTCTGACTTTGTACTTTAAGGTGAAATATGTTACAGGTCATTTTTTCACATCTTCTCAAACAGCCTAGAAATTAGATCAATCAACGTCCTTGACACCTTGCAATCATCCTTTTGCAAAGCCTTAAGCATTATCTCTCCAAAACATCCAAATCTCTATCACTGGGTTCCAAGGAATGGAATGAATGGAGCATTATAAAGCACCTTTCACTATCCCAGATGGTATTCATGGTTCTACCTTTTCGTCAGCAACCTACATTGTTAATCAACTCAAAAACGTAGATTTTGGACCCATTGCACTTTCTCTTCTAGCAACCTACATTGTTGCATGTTGCATAACTGAGCAAATGCACTAAATAATGCATGTTTCCTTTGTTGCAGGTGCGATGGTTCTATAATTTCGGGAAAAAATAAAAAATAATTTGTAATCTTCTCTTTCTAGAAGCTTCTAAAGTGGTTTAACCATTTACTATTGATTGAGATATCGAAATCCTATCCTTGATATTTTATATCTTATCCATAGAGTGTATCCTCCCTCATATGTGGATCTAAGTCCTAGATTGGTAACACCCAAACTACCCTATTTACCCTATCAATTCAATGCCTCTCATAGAGTTTGGGTTGGCTTTTGGAGACTCTTAGTTATGCCCTGATTTTGTTGCTTTTTACCTAAGGATCCATTACCATCCTTGAGTTGTGATTGAAATATTTCTTTGTGGCTAAGGAAGGGCAAGTTAGGTGGGAGACATCTACGTGGTCAAGATATGTCAAAAGGGTTGTAATTTTCTCCTACATTTCATTAATACAAAAAGTTATGTTTTCCTATGCTTATGTCTATTTGATGCATATGTATTTAAATGCCTTCTTGATTCATTGATTAGAGAGGATAGTCTATGGTATTTGCATCTTGTACTTCTTGTGCTTGTTATAGTTGTTTTGCAGGTTCCATTTTTATAAATTGGAGCTGGAACTAAAGTTTAAAAGTAGGGAGAAGAGGAGGAAATATGTTGGATTCTAGGTAGGCCTTTCCTCCATTTTCTAATTTCTTTAAGGAAAACACAAGTATTTTGTCTTTGTTGTTTCTAGATCGAGCCACGATCTAAGGAGTTCACTTCTGTCTACAGGAGAGAATTTTATATCAAACAAGGTGGAATTTTGAGTTGGTCACTAGTTGATCCAGGTGGCTTTGGAAAAGCTCAAATTTCAATCTCAGCGAACGCAAGTCCAATCCGTAGACCTCGTCATTTTGAATCCATTGGTGCAAACAACACTCAAATCTAAGTCCATATGACTAACTTATCACAGTCATAAGTTCAAAAGTTAAAGCAGGAAAGTGGGACCCATAAGGTATACGTGGCAGCTAACTATCCAATTAATATGAAGCCCAACACATAGCACTGTCATTAGCTCTTGCCCACTATGAAAGACAAAAAAATATATATATATATATATATATATATATATATATATATATATATATATATATATATATATATCCCATCTAAAAACAAAACTATTTAAAAATATTTATTAAAATAACCACATAAAGTGAAAAAGCCACATTATAAACAAAAGGTTCATTAAATAGTTATGATCCAAAATATATATATATATTAAAATGTCATGGTGGGGTTATTAAAAGTATGGGTTTTAACAAATCAAAACCAACAAATTATTGCAAACCATATTACAAATTGGTTGTAACAAACAATATTTTAAATTAAACAAAGTGATCAAAAAAAGAAAAAGAAAAAAAAAACTATGGTTATAACATCAACAAAACGAATATTTGATTCCTTTTATGGTTTTTATAGCCATAGCACATGGTTATAATATAGTCAATGACATTAGCAGGTCAACCAAAGCGACGATGTTAAAATTGAAATATTATATTTAAATGTAGTCAGGGCAAGTATGGAACTCACAAATTCCTTAACGGGTCAAACAAATTAACACAATGTGCATTGACCAATGGGCCACGGGCCCACACATTGAAAAATCCACCAACTCATGAATATTTAAAGGAGCTCATTTGCTTACAATGGGAAGCCGAGAGGAATAGGGCGACCAACGAAGAGGGTCGAGCCAACAACAAAATGAAACTAGTACCCTAGAAGTTGCGAGGAACCCCACCTGGATATAGTTCCCTAGGTGGAATATTTTGGAGAATATTCTTTCACATAGAATCACTGAGGAAATCTTTAAGATTCCCTTGAAGCTGATTTTTTACAGAAGCAAAATCATGCAAAGTTTATACTCAAATGAATCGATTTTTTTCCAAGAGTCTGATGGCGTGATTGGATTTCTGATCTTAGCAGCAAATTTTTTAGGAGCAAAATTTTGAGGGTAGAACCATAAAGTTGGAACCTTGACATAAGAATTTGCATGGAATCTGAAAGATTCCCTAGAGACCCAAAAATGTCAGTTTCAGAACCAGACCGACTTGATACCCATTCTTCTCATTTTTTTGCAACGAACGCGATGGTGCGATCATATCTTTCATCTGGACAGTCAAATTCCATTCAAACAACGAGAAGGAATCTTTGGGAAATCTTAGAGATTCTAGAGGGTCCATATTTTCCCAAGTCATAAGGGGGTCATTTTACAGTCAGACTTCACGATTTTAGCTAGGAATTCAATCGTGTAGTCTGTTTCTTTATCAGAGGTGTGCATTTTCAGGCCATCCTCGAAAGTGGAGGTATAATATGCATTGTTGCCATGTATCTTTTGATTTTTGCTGAGATGATGATTTGATTTTGAGATCCATGTATGCCACTTTGTGATAGGATCCTTGTATGCCACTTTATGTGAGAGATTGTTATCTTGTCATGCTGAAGGAGAGCATTTATAAGTGAGAGTTTTTATAGAAGAGCGTCTTGTGGAGAGACATGAAACTCTAGATAAGGGAGTTATTCTTTGTATTTGACAAACAACACATGATGTACTCATCATCATATTGCAAAATTTAATGAAGAAGCCTCTTCACTCTTGACACCAGGCCCAGAGACATAACCCACACTAGGTGAACTCTGTTATAAAGTTGTGTGTGTTCCTTGATTTGATGGTTGTTGTTATGTTTCTTCTTCTTTAAGTATGCACATGTGGTTTTTCATACTCTTTCACATGTAATTCTGCTAACATCACAGAAGTAAAATATCTTGGTTAATTCTGGTAGCTGAGAAAATCTAGATCACTAGCCTATTGACATATCGGGATTTGCATGGTATTGCAGTTACAAAAAATTCATTGATAGTATATGATATCATGATCTTGACATATTGGAACATGGGCTACCACATTATTTCCATATCTTCCATATTCCCATATTGGCACACCAACCTATTAGTATATCGAGACCCCAATCATGTCAACATATTACCTGTATACTGACATACTGAACCCCGAGGAATTTGGTAATTGAATTGTAATGAAAAATAATGATATAAAGGGGCTCTGACATGATAAAATAGAAATGGATGTGGACCAATGCAAGAGTGATGCATAGTTGAACAGATGTCAAGTGCCAACCATGTGGAAGGCATAGATGATGATGTGGCCCTTAAGGGAATAAATCTTTAAATAGGAATGACTTCATTTCTCGAGCTTAGAATGAGATGATGAAAAGCTATCAATGATCAAAATATGGTGGTACTATTAGAAATATGATTTGAGGTGATAGATGAAAAAGGACATTTGATAATCTCAACTTCATAATAAACCTTGGAGATTGGGTCTAGTTACACCCCACAACCCTAATACAACATTAGGGTATTAGGTGTGCTACATATTGAACATCCAAATCTAAAAAAACACAAAAATTTTGTTTTTACAAAGTTATAGACCTTGGATTCCTCATATCCATGCCATTTGAAAAAATGGATGCCACACTAACCACCAAATCATGTCTTCCACACTTATGGGCCATGTCACCATACCACATTGACATGCCACCCCAACATGTAGTACGGTTTAGGAATCATTCCACATGGGTTCCACATAACCACAATGAGGTCTATCCAACTGGCTTCTTGATCTAGGTTTTTAAAAGTGTTGGCATTTAATTTTTTCCTAGAGACCCAGACATCCAAATATATAAATATTTGAAACATTCTATATCTGCCCCTGTCAACACTTTATAAAATTTTGAATTCCCCCAAACTTCTACACTCATGTAACTATGTCGTCAAAGTTTGATATGCGTGGTTTTTTTATTACAAGAGTCTACCCATTCGAGCACCCTGCTATCCAGAATTTTCTGTGGATGTTAATTAAATAAACTTATTGATGACTAGATATTAACGTATCCAGAACATACTAAAAGTGTTGCAACAAAATAAAACTCCTATCAATTCCCCACCCTTTAACCCTTTTCATTTACTGGCCCTTGATCATGATAATCGTTAGCCCATATGATAAGGGGCTAAGGCTAAAACTTTCGTTAACATGCACTTGCAATAACAATTTTGTTTTTGTAAAAATGCATTAGTTCGCACTTTAACAAATATTGGTTGCATTTCTAAAGGAAGAATGCATCTTCATAGAGACTGTATGAAACCAACTACAAAAGAACAACAAATTACCTTATTATAATAGGAGTAGGGCATGAAATACTCAATTTAAAAGAATGAGGGTTTAGAACTAGATTTCCAATAGTATTATCATCAAATCACATGGAAAGAGACATGTGACAATTTACTAGAAACCCTCATTCTATTTCTTTTATTCCATAGAGGGTACAAAGAAGGACATACATAATTACATAATATGCATTAATTCCAACAAAATGTATTAAATTTTACAACTTTAACAATTCAAAAGGCACCATTTATGGAGTATAAATTCATATTTATTTACTCATTGCACTTTCAGAATTTGTGACTAGAATTATGTAAAGAACTAATAAGAGCAATGATACAAGATGACCTAAAAAAACAAGTAGACAGAGCAATTTCCACCCAACCGCAGGTGGTTTGCTATAAAACTCCACCCCCATCCAGGCTATGATACCACTAAGGTGGTGTAGGAAATGAGTTCTAAGATAAACTTATAAGAAATTCTACCACATAAATTTTTATTACCAAGTTTGTAAAAGACAAAGTTGCTCCAAGTACCCACATGAATTTCCTCCCACAACACAATGATCACTTCCTTATACTTCTTGGTCCCTCAAAAGTCTCTCCTTCTCCTGCTTTTCAATGAAGCCATAGAAAGGTCCAACTAATGTCAAAAATTCTTGTAGATTTGCCTAGTTCTATTAACAAGTACGTTTGCTTATTTTCATGGTTGGTTTGATCTACATGATCATGGCACTCTATTTTCTGCTTTTATAGTCTCTAAAACTTCACTTTTATCCCTTTTCTCAACCACCTTCTTCCTATTCCAATCTTCCCATGCATACCCTTCTAACAAGAATTTTACCCCACTACTTCTTGTTCAAAGAATATAGGGGAAACACCTTGCTAAAGCATACAAGTGATGGCTTAACTCTACTATTTGGCTTTATCTACTACTCATAGCTTAAACAAGGTGTAGATGACAATGTAGGATATATAGAAGGAATGATAAAGAAATCCCTTAGACCCCCTAACCTTTCGCCACTTGTGATATCATAGCCCCTATAGGTGCTCATATTTGTTCGTCTTGGTCATCATCATTTTATTAATTGCAAAATTAAAAATATTTACCATGTTTACACCATGGTATATATACCTCATGGTGATCAATATATCAAAAAAATAAAACACCCATGCATAGTTTTAAATAAATTTAATTATAAACTTTCAAAGAAGAAAAAATTGGGTATTACCATGAACTTCACAAAGCATGAATCAAACTAAAAATATTGTTGTGAGTGTTGGAGCTAATTTGGGAGACTAATAAATAATTTAAGGAATACAGGGGAATATTCCCTAAAAATATGCTAAAAACATTGATTTTATAAGGGGATGTTGCTTTGTATATCAATTTTCCTTAAATTTTGAGGTTAGACATGTTAATTTTTCTTTTAAAAAAAACTAAATTATAAGAAAGCAAGTGTAATATGCAACATTGTTGCTTAGTACTTGTCTCTTATGCAAAAAGTTATTATAACTAGGATAAAAAAAAATACTATTGTTATGTAAAAAATTGTCTATATTTATAGTGATTTTTAAACATATTTTTCTAGGTAGAATACTATGTTGAATAACAAAGTTACTTTTATACCTACTATGTTAGATGGAATGAGAATCAAATCAACTTTTATATTGATTCTATGCATAAAACTATTGTTATAGAGGTAGATGAATTTGTTTTGTAAATAAAATGTTAAAATCTATAGGTTATAAATCAATTAAAATGATGGAAAAATGATCTTCCCACCTACACTATGCTATTACCAAGATCATACAAGGCTTAGTTATGCTTAGATGTCCTTTGGAATAATTTTGCCTCCATAAATGGTTTTCACTCTCAACCCCTCCCATAAATGGTTTTCACTCTCAACCCCTCCCATATAATTTGCACTAATAAACTAAATAATAAAAAAATCAATTCAAAAAATTAAAAAAACCAACTCGTCTGCATTTCATAATAAAATAATAAAATAACTTTGTATTTTAATAAATTAAAATGAGATTATGTACTTTAAAAGTTCCAAGGCTTTTGAATCACGAATTTCTTAAAAGGTGAGGAGGTTGTGAATCTCCTTTGTTTCTTTACTTTTCTAAACAAAAGACTACACATCATTTCCATTGCAAGCTTAACACACATGCCATAGGGTATTAATAAGTCGAATATAAAAATAGATATAATTTTCTTTCTATGTAAGTATTTCAGGCTAAATGACAAAGACTCTCCATGTAAGAACATTAAATACCGAGGCAAGTTCAAAATCTACACGAACTCAAAGCTTTTCGGATAGCACTTAAATTAAGACGTAAAGAATATTTAAAGCCCCGCCGCTTCTCAAGAAATTTAGCGGAACAAAATATCGAAGCAATATACTGTCTTCCACCTTGACGGAAGGAAGGATATAATATAAGCTATGAATTAATTTAAGTTATGATACAAATTAACTAGGGTATTTAACATATATGTATATAGTACAATTGTGCACATGGAGTTACAACATAATTTTTAGATTTTATTTTTTTTAATTCAAATTTTTATTTTAACAAATGTAATTTTTTTTTTAACAATATCGGTTGCTGAATTATATTTCAAAAAAATTTGAGGAGGTGACTCTTTGTTACATGCAAGAGTTTCTGAGGAGCAGCAAAGAAGGTAGCTTCCACAAAATGCTAAGCTTTCTTTGTGTCTACTGTTCAGAAAATTCTGAAATACAGATAACGAGTAGATACAGACAAACTGAGAGAGCAGTGGTACAAATTTAAAAACCATGTTGAGAAAAGGATGGGAGCAGATTAGTCAATGCTCATTGGGCGTCCGGTTGAACCAACAGTATTGTCATTTGTGCTTGTATTTCTCACATTGCTGGAGCTAGAACTTGGGGCTGAGTGCTTTTCCCGCATATATTTGAGAATTTGGACAGATTCTTCCACATGGGAGCAGCGGTTGGAGACATCATTGAACTATTGTTGAAGAGATGTAACCCAGTGCAGGAGGAGATTCACGTTCGATTGCTGCTTGGCATCTAAGATTTTTTGTTGAGCGCGTATTTGCTCCAGCGCTACCTGGAGATCAACACAGTGGAGGCAGTCTTCGCTACGAGCTATTGTGAAACAAAGGGCCGGGAATGATGGAATTGAGGAGAGAGGGAGTGCGATGAAGGGAGGTGATAGCGAAGAGCGGGGGAACAAATACATTTTAAAGAAGATAAAATTAGTCATTTCAATGTCTTTGTCCAATCAGAAAATTGAAATACAATTTAAATTAAAAAATAAAAATAAAAATAAAAATAAATAAATAAATAAATTATTTTATAATTATCAAATATTTGATTTAATATTTAAATGTTTCAAAAATATGGTAAAACCATAGTAAAAGTTGCTATATTTAAAACAATTAATTAAAAGTCAATCACCTTTAACTAAAAAGTAATTACAATATATATGCTTTAGACAGATATAAAAATATATCTTTAAATAAGTAATGTTGTTGAATGTAATAATGGTTTTGCATTCAATCAAAATATACTACTTTTATAATGACATAAAATTTCTAGAACCAAGATATAAAAATACATCTTTAAATGAGTAATGTTATTGAATGTAATAACGGTTTTGCACTCTATCAAAATATACTACTTTTATAATGACATAAAATTTGTAGAACCAAAAAACTAATATATGTAAAAATGAGGTTTCATAATTTTTGAAATTTCAAAATAAAATTAGAGCCATGATTAAAAAAAATAATTCAATTTGATATTTTAAGTATGTACATGTACTGTGTAGAATAATTGATTGTAGAGTGTATTGTTAAGTTTCTTCTATGAAGGTTGTCACTACAAAGGTTGTCACTACAAAACCTTGTGGGTTTAGCTAGCTAAAAATAAAATAGTAGGCACATGTACTATTTATTAATTGAAATATGTGAAAAATCAATTCATTTAAATTTAAGAGTAATTTTCTACTAAAACTAAAAATTTAATTTAATGATGAAATTGACCCATTTTCTATAGGAGGAAAGTCACCAAAAAGCCATTTTTTTCTAGTCATTTGAGGAGATTACTTGAATTGGATGGAGGTTCCCCATGTAGTTGGCGAGGAAGAGGAAGGGCTTTTTAATGCCTTTTCTTAAAATAAAATAAAAGTTTGTTTAAATTAAATTTGAGGAACCTTGTTAAATTTAGAGTATCCATCTGAAATTCTAGGAGGTTACTTAATTTGATCTTGCACAACCTCTTCCTTGAAATATAAACGAATAAAATTAAACTACCCACTAAATTAAACCTTCATAAAATTTATCTTATATATTATTAGGTTGCATCCTCTACAATGTCTAGCTCCAAAGGAATCATATTAAAAAACCTACATATATTCCTTTCACCCAATGTTGAAATAATGAAATCATGCAACTACAAAGTCTATTGAATTTTGGATTAGAACATGAAATTCTACTTCTTCTTCTTTTTCATGTAAGTCCTAAGTTGAAACCACCACAAACATACTAAAATATTAACTTGTAATTTTAAAAAATTAAATAAAATGAAATAGAAAGTAAATTAAAAATAACTATCAACTTTATGTTAAAATTATTATTATAAGTTAAACATAAAGATGAAGAAGCATTATATATCAACTTGGGAGCAAATTTAATAAAATGCATCAATTTTTTTCAAAGTTGATACAAATTGTTGAATTTATTCTAAGTGCACTTATAATACTTCTTTCATTTTATGTTTAACTTGTAATATTAAAGTCTTAAAGGTCGTAAAATGTAAAGTTTTAGTTGTCTAAGAAAAACTTTGTAGAGAAACCTAAGGGATGTTTTCCCACATTTGTGGATGGCATCCTTAGTTAGTAAACACATTGGCATAGATTAGTGCACCTAAAATAGGGGATTCGAATTACACACTTATGAACATGGAACTAGCAAAATGCCCAAGAACATTGGTTGCATCCAATTGAGCTAACCCCTTTAGCTAAAACTTTTGGAAACATTTCATCTCACCCTCAAGCACTTAAGTGAGAGAGAGATTATTGTTACCTTGATAGCTCCAACTAGCCCACTAGGAGAAAACATGTTACAAGTAGGATTTGAACTTGGGTGAGGAGGATAACAACTTCTCCTCTTGACCCCCAAGGTGAATTCATTTGACCATATGTAAATTAGAGATACATGTCAAATTATACTTAATTTTCAACATTACGGGTTAAAAAACAAAGAAGTTTGGTGGTGGTTTCAACCTCCTAGGACTTCACATGAAGAAAGTAAATTTCATGTCTTGATCCAAAATTCCATAAACATAATAATTTTAAAGATTATGGGATTTCATGACTAGGTGAAATGATACAATGTGGACTTTCTCCTATGATCTCCTTGAAGTTGGACATTATAAGAAAATGAATCCTAAAAGTATAGATATTTAACTCTACCATCGTTCAATCTATTGGGTGGTGTGTTTGTGTGTCCCACTATTTCACAAGAGGAGGTTATTAGAGTCTAACAAGGTTACTAGAATCAAATTCAAATAACTTCCTCATTTTTTAAGGAAAACTACAATTTGATTCCAAATACATCCTCAAATCTGAATAACATCCTTGAATTTGAGGAAGGTTTCCCAATTCCATATATATGTTTATATTTCAAGTTATTGTTATAATTATATTTTGAAGTAATACATTTAGGAATAATGAAAGCTTTTTGAAATATTTATAACTATACAAATGTGCTAGTTTATACTCCTTTAAATATTCATATAAATAGTGATTATGTCTTAATTTTATTTAGTTTTTTTCTCTTTTCTAAAAATCAATTTGAATCTCAAAATATATATATCTGTGTGTGTGTGTGTGTGTGTGTGTGTGTGTGTGTGTGTGTGTGTGTGTGTGTGTGTGTGTGTGTGGAAATAAAATTCACATTTTCCCTATGTTTATATTTCAAGTTATTGTTATAATTATATTTTGAAGTAATACATTTAGGAATAATGAAAGCTTTTTGAAATATCTATAACTGTACATTTTGAAGTAATACTATAATGATAGCTTTTTGAAACGTTTATATTTCAAGTTATTGTTATAATTATATTTTGAAGTAATACATTTAGGAATAATGAAAGTTTTTTGAAATATTTATAACTATACAAATGTGCTAGTTTATACTCCTTTAAATTTTCATATAAATAGTGATTATGTCTTAATTTTCTTTAGTTTTTATTTCTAGCATCATTTGAATCTCAGAAGGCACCTCTTTCTCTCTCTATCTTACTATCTATCTCTGTATATCTACCTCTCTCTCTATGATAAATGCATTTTCCCTATGTTTGTTTTGCTTTCAAAATTTATGAAAAACACAACTCTAATAAATTTACCAAAAAAAAAAAAAAAAAATAGAATCTATAAAAGGTTTCAAGTTATATAAAGGATATTGTTAACCATAAAATCATTGATTTTACACCACTTTTTTTGGGAAGAGAATATATATGGATTCTAAAATGACTAGTCTATAAATTAGTCATTATATTCACAATAACACTTTGAAGAGATTTAACATTTAGTAACTAAAAGGAACACTATCAATGAAGGAGGAGGTGATGAAGGCCCATCAACATTTTCCTTCTAATGCGAAGAATACTATATCTCATAGTAATGTTTTCAACCTTGTTATGGATTTTGAATGGGTAGTTATAAATGTCATGGTCATTGTTACCCCTTCATATCTAATGGTAATTAGAGGATATTTTTTCTCCTATAGTCGTAATCATTAACAACATTTATATAATGGACATTCATGTTTCTTCACAAAAAATTGCCTAGAGATGTCTCACAACATGCTTAGTTTACTCACTATGATTTTGTGACCGACACACATGAGATACATTTATTCATTGATTCATACTAAGTGTTAACAACGTATGTATTTGGCATGAAAGTAGTGACCATGGGTTGAATTGGATAATGGATCATGAAGCCTTGAATCAGGGAAAAATTTAAGGATATTATGTTTATTATAGAGTTTATAAAGGGAGGCAAATACTATATTCAATGTCCATTTAAAGCTAGGCAAATCATTAATTTTCCATGGAAAAGTATACCAATTTTGTGAATAATTCCTTATTGAAAAAAGTTGTTAGGAAAAATTTTAAAGTTAAACTATTTATAATTAAGGAATAAATCGATGTTTCTTGTGTTGGGAAAATATTGTCACTTCTAATTTTATTGATGTTATATCTAATATGCATATTATATTGCAATTTACTTGTTATATGAGTGTTTATCGTTGTAGTCTTACATGTAAACATTTCAATGGAAAATATCAATATAGGTTTGGGGACTCATGGATATTGCTATGAATAATATTATAAAATAAGAAATTTTCGAAAGATACATCAACACAACTCCCAATTGAAAGGCTAATGAAACATATCCTAATTATAAATTTCCATAAATAATGATGTGCAATATAACTTTATAGCACACTACTTTACACTAACAATCATTCTAATAATGTCAAAATAACATAAAGTTATTGGGATCTCATAAATCCATTTTTTGGTAAAGAAATTATTTTCATATTAATTTATAAAATCTTAACAAATTACACGAGAAATTAGATAAAAAGGAGATAAGTTTGTTTTTGGGTTAAGTCAACATAAAAATAATTTGTTTAAGTTCTCTCACTAGAACTTGCCTTGCCTTGAATATTTTGTCATGTCGAATAAAGAAAGGTTGTCACTGTCAATATTAGAATTTAAATGGTGTAACATTGACTAATTTGTAATAAGTTGAAACATAGGATCAAATTAATTGTATATGACTTATTTATATCATTCATAATGATAAGAATCTGGATTAGGGGCAAAAAATTGCTCAAAATTCAAAGTGCTCGGAATTGCACCATACTAGAACGACAGTGACCGGCCCGTCGCCAGGAATCCAACGCAACTCGTTTTGTCAAAAACTGAGTTCGGATGAAGAAGTTACATCCTATTGATCGTCATTAAGAACATGCAAATTTTTTTTTAAAAATGCAGAATAGGTACAGGTTGATGACATGACATCCCAGTCAGCATGCAGGGAATCTTCTTCAGTTTTTTCCCAATGGAACTGTGACAAGTGTCACTACGAGATTCACCAGGTTTGGTTTGAGAAGGTGAAATTGCCCAATGTCCTCCAAGGTTGAATTTGGGTTCATGATAGATATTTATGTGTTGGAATTATTATTTTTATTTAAGGTTGGATATATATATATATATATATATATATATATATATATATATATATATATATATTATCTTATATGTATGTATGTATGTATGTATGTATGTATGTATGTATGTATGTATGTATGTATGTATGTATGTATGTATATAAAATGAAATCTAAAAATAGTTTGAAGGTTTCTATGGTGTGAGTTTTGAGTTGGGGAATTCAATATCTCCACAGTATTCATGAAATCCAAACTTTATATTATATATTCCACATATAAAATTCTAAACCTTATAATTCCGACACCATAGTCCGAGCTAAATATTAAATGGTGGGCAAAGTTTAATATTGGAGCGCATATAACTAAACCTATGGTTTAATTAACGGTGGGCGCATTATATTTGAACTTTTGGTTAAATCATAGTCTGGTGGTAAATATAATATGATTGCAAAGTTCGATTAGAATTTTTTATGGCGCATTTCAATTATGGTCCAAGATGTATATAGGATGGGCGGAGGGCGGGTCGAACCCGTGACCTCCCCCTCCTATCTCAGCGCCTTCACCAACAAACCACGCGAGTATAACTTGAAGAACTATGTGCCCCACATATATTTAAACTGTAATGTGTCTCTGATGGCGAGAAGGGAGGGGGCAAACCCTCCTCCCACGTGACCTTACCATATGCCCAAGTCAATAACGTCGAACTAATTGCACTTAGTGCACAGTTTATTCCTCTAATCCGGGTTTAGTGTCAGAGCTAACTGGAGTCTCTCTATTTTTAGAGGCAGATTACTAGGCAAAATTGAATGAGGCCTATATTGATCAATTTTGACCCATTTTGGCTCAGGAAGAGTCATTTCTAGTATATTGGCATGCTCTGAATCCATTGGAACAACTTACAGAGGCAGAGGAGCAATTCTACAGGTTATTTTGATCACTTGGAGAATTTTGAAGCCTAGGGCCACCAGGAGGGAAGGCCATGCCTAGATCAGTTGAAGACCAATATTGGCTCATGAATAGTCATTTTTAGATCTATTTGATGCTCTAAAAACAATGATGCAATTTTCATAGGTGTTGGAGCACTTATGAAAGTGTTTTTGACACTTTGGAGATTAAACAAGCCCATGGCCACCAGGATGGAGGTCAAGCCTAGATTAGTTGGAAACCAAATTCAGAGATTGAATCGTCATTTTTGGGGTTTTTGGGTGTTCTGAAGCCAATGATTTATGTAATCAGAAATTTGACTCTTAATCCCAAGAGGTCCTAGCTAGTTGAAGCAGGTCCATGGAGATGTAGCCTAGGAGGGGTGAACTTCGTTTTCATCCATGGTATTATGTGATTGTTGTGTGTTACTCTTTCGTATTTCATTTGTTGTACACGAGTTTTTAAAAGTTAATTAACTCATAATTTGATTATCAAAGACACATGAAACTTGACACATAAACCCCTTCACAAGTGGTTAACTTGAGACGATCCTAATCACAAATTTCTAATACTGATGAGGGAGCTAGCATAGCAATAACTAGTTTTCCCATATTATATCACCTAATAATATACACTTGCCTGCAAGGTTGTGGATTGAAGGTGAATGAGTGCATTGTTAAGGCACTCCTTGTGATAAGTCATTGGTTCAAATCCCTTGTAGATTAACTAACCCAAAAAAATTCTAATAATATCCAGTCCTTCGTATTTAAAAATTCTAACAAATCACAATTTGTTTTTGCTCAATACATAGCTTTCTAAATCATTTTTCAATTTGTCTCGTTCCATCAATAAACTTCACTTTATAAAGTGATTCATTCTTTATATCGTTGATATTTAATATTCAAACATGGGATGACACCATTTCTTTCCTCATAATACAATTGCTATGGATGAAAAGAGAAAATGAAATGGTTACAAAGCTCCAAAAACTCTAAAATTTAAGAGATTATGGTTTTCATATCCTTACAACTCTCAAACCTCTTTATATATTTTGAAACAATTTGAAATCCCTAATTTAGAAAATGCACTCATTGAGTTATTAATAAATTAAACATTGCTCTTTCTTAACTTAGACTTCTTACAAAATATATTTTGGTGATATGGAGAAGATAAGTACTAATCATTCAACAAAAGCTCTTTAAGTAGCCTTCAACAACAAACATATTTGAGATATGTCAAATGACAACTTACCTTTCTATCTTTGTAAACCATGATCATAATATCAATATTATGAAGGAGAACAAAATGGATAAATTGGAAAGGGGTATAGATTTCATTCAAAAGAATAAAAGCCTCGAACCAAATTATTAACTTTTCCAATTCTACGAAGATTATTTTGAATTGGTGGAAATAGAATTACCTAATTAATAATAACAAGATTTGTAAGTGGAAACCTAATTAAAATAACATTGTTTATTCAAATAAAACCAATGATGTGTGTTCAAGTAAAATCAATACATTGCAAGGCTACAAAAAAAAGTACCGAACTTGGATTAACTTATAAAATTAAAGAGTGATTAGTTGAAAAAATGCATGTAACCACAAGTTATATAAAAACTCATAATTTAAGAAAATGCATGTAAATACACATTAGATAATACAAAATCTATATATATATAAGAAAACACACACTTTGTAAGCTGCAATCGATATTGTTCAATACTCGACAATAGAAAGTATGATACTATCAGAAAAGTATTAAATCAAAAATTATAATGCAGTTCTAACCATATATTTGGCCATTTAAATTATCCCCGACACATTGTGGTATACTTTCTAACATGGGTTAACGTTAAATTTAAAAAAAATTATAAATTGAAAAGATATATGTAACCACAATTTATATAAGAACTCGTAATTTGAGAAAACACTTGTAATCATATGTCGTACAATATATTATTATAATCATTAAAAAAATTTGCTCAAAAGATTATAATATACTATTATAATCATTAAAAAAATATTGCTCAAAAGATTATAGGACTATCTCCTTATCATCCTAATCCCTAAAAAAAACTGTAAAATCCAAATATATACGAATCTCCTTCTGGAATATTGGAGAGAATAAACGCAACACGTTCACAATTGAAGTTTCAACATATACCCTTCAATTAGTTTTTAAAAAAAAGTCATCACAAACCTCCTTGTAATACAAAAAGTCATCACCAACCTCCATGTAAGTGTTTGAGGTTTTAATAAATAAGTTATCAACAAACTCACGTGCTAAAATCACTAGTTAATCAAGTAAAATCAATGATATATTAAGTTATTAACATAAATCCATTATTTTTCTCTTAAATTACTTTAAAAATATAAATCTATCTATATTGCTTAATTAGAAATAACATCATTTATTCAAGTAGAATTGGCTCAATGCAACATTATAAAATAATAATTAAAACAAAAAAAACAAAAAAACAAAACAAAACAAAGTTAAATGTATTTCTCAATATATATTGGACTTTTTAAATTACATGTCCAGCTATAAGTTCTTTTTATTGACTTAAAATTGTATTTTTTTTCTCCAACTATTAAGATATTTAAAAAATACCTTAATAAAATTTCATAACTATGAGATTTCCTAAATTTTGATATAAATGGCTCAAATAAGACAAAATATATAATGTTAATGCATCGATATGATTGTGAACATGCCTTTTATATCATGGATTTTAACATGAAGTGTGATAGCAAAACGTATAATATAATTTTAGTCTCGATGGCCAATCTTGCCACTCGAAGCATGTTACAATGGAAAATACCAAACTTTTAAATGGGCTTAATCACTTCAAATACCATGGATGAATACCATGGGTCGTTGAATACCATGGTCTTGAAAACTTTTTAACCTTTAACTATGCTTCATCACATTAGGGGTGGAAAGAGGGGGGGGATGATCATTCACGCCAAGGAACATTAGGAACTCAAATTTGCTTAGGGATTAGACAAGGTGACTAATAATGTTTCAGAAGCATATGCTCTCTACCAGGGATTAAAACAAGTTGTGCAATTACAAATACAAGAGATAATAGTGGTTGGATATTCACTCCTCATTATCTCCAAAATACTGAATGGATCCCTCCCTTTTGATCTCAAGCATGCTAAATTCATCAAAAGCATTCTTCATCTATTCAATGTCATCCTAGACAACAATGTCATCATATGTTAAGGGCTAACACTATTATAGTTGATGAATTTTCCAACCTGGGCTCCTCTCTCTCCAAAGGAGAGATAATATGGAAAGGACAGAGCTATGGGATTCACTCCCTTAAGTATCATATGGATTGAATTAATTTTGTAATAATAATCAAGATATGCTAAAGGGGGGAGGTTCCCTAGCCTTGGTTCCTCAACCATCAACACAAGGTGTGCATGCACTCTCCTAACATGCAATCTCTTCTTAATTTCTCAAAGTGATGTGGAGAAAATGGAACCTGATGAATGGGTGGCACGAATGTTCGTGCAATGTGAGGACTCCACTCTTTACGATGATGATCCTAAAACCTCGGCGAGGGTGACGTCATGGATTGATGGCTTCAGTGGAGGAACATGATCACACAATTTCTTAGATGAAGAGGATCAGTGGAGCGATACTTCATGGAGGATGATAACTCCTCTCATGATGCCAACTATAGGGGGGATATTGACGAGGAATGAGACTCTTCAAAAAAATTGGTTCCATTGATGTTTTTTATGCTCTAATAGTTGCTCTCGGGCGTTCAATTTAGTTTGGTTCTATATATGACATGGTATCGTTGTGGTACCTATTTATTTTAATTGAATTAATTCATGTTGGTAAAGTGATTTTGACTCCCCCGTTATTGGGTCTTAGTATTAACATCCACGAAGTTGAGGAAACTTGGGAATGTGATTTGTGCTTTCTTTCAAACTTTTGTTTCCACCTGACTGTTGAATCCCAAAAACTTATGGATTCAAGGGGGGGAAACAATGGGTTGGAAAAAACCCTCCAGACAATGTAGTAGGAAATCATCGATTTACTAGAAGGAATGCAATCCCTCCAAACTCGCTTGCACAACCTAGAGGATGAATTGGACTTCTTATGCTTTCAAATGGAGGAGATAAGAAAAGAGTGGAAAAATGAAAAAAATGCAAATTATGAAGACAAATGTGTTTCCTATGATAATCAATCACATAATTAACATCTACAAATCTCATGAAATGTAAATTTAATTTCTTGTTTGATCAATTATGGCATTATATAAGAGATATAAGGAGGAAAGTAACTCTGATCGCCTAAATAAATTTTAATTAGAAAGTAGATACATGATGGAGATAGAAATAAAAGTTTTGAGAAGCAACCTCTTTTATCTATTGTATCTTGTACTTCATCTGAGTTTTTTGCTCAAACTTTTTTAATACAAAATTATTTTTCCCGCCTAAAAATAAGCTAATATGATTCCTTATTTCTCTTATCCCCTTGGAAATAGCTGAATATGATTCCTTATGACATATATGGTGTCGTTATTTATATACAAAAACAATAATAGGGTTTTGAAATAAGGCGAAATATGAGATATTTAAATAATATAAAATATTTTCCCACCTCAAAATATTATCATGAAAATTCACCTTTTGGCCATATTTCACCCCAAAAATATTTGGCTTTGAATTTGTGCCTTTTTCCTAGTTTCATATTGGTGGTCATCATCATCCTTCTAGCCAAGTGCAGTAACTATTGGGTAGAGAGGTACTAATGTGGGACTTTGATAATGGTAATGTGTTCATGTCTCCATCTCAGTTGCCATTACATCGGAGGCGTTCTCTTTATTAGATTGGGTAGGCAAACACTATTCACCCCACCCAATCATAGAGCTTCCTCATCGCCCTTATAACCAGTTATATCTTGACATGTGTAAACAGATTATTGGTCCTGTCTGTCCATAACTTTCCACCACATTTCCATCTTCCATATAAGACCGTGGGGTCGGTTGGATTAAAAAATGGGAGGAGTGGGGTGACACATGACATTAAATCCTGCCACCCTCGAGGGGCGTGTTCACGTGTATTGGTTAGGCGCCACGTCATTATTACATATTGGATCTATGTATTTTAGTAAATGGTATTTCCTAAATAATGGTATTTCGTAAATGGTATTTTATTTACTCGAAGACCATAATGGTATTTCGTAAATGGTCCCCTTTTTTTATTTTTAATAAGTTATTCCGTAAGGATAGAGGCAAATACTTAGTAGTTTTTTGTTTATGGATATATTTTTCATTCAGAGTTTTCATTTTTATTATTATATTGTTTATAAATTTTTAATGAGTATAGTTGTGATTTTTCGCTTTTATTATTTTTTATATAAAAATTTTTCACTAAAAAGGCCAAGAGACTAATTTTTTTACTCTGAGCCAGTTATAATGTCTGGTCATTTAGGATTCCATGTTGATTTGAGTTTTTATTTTTATTATAATATTATTTATAAAATTTTAATTTGCATAATTGTGGTTTTTAGTTTTTATATAAATATTTTTCACTAAAAAGGCTAAGAGATTAATTGTTTACTAGGACTCGTTATAATGCCTGGTTATTTGGGATTCTCATTTGACTTTTTTTATTTTTGTTTTTTCCGAGGTAAAATCATTTTTACTATAAAATTTGGGTGAATTATTTTTAGAAAAATAGCTCCAATGCGTGTTCATGTGATGTTTTACAATCTAAATGAATGTTTATATATTTGAGAGGTATATTTAATAAGATGTTAATGTATATTTCATAATCTTAACATCAAGATGATAAATTTGAATGAATGATCTTATATGATAAATTATAAATTAAATTTGAATAAATTATAAAAAATTTCAATGAATGATTTTTCTTATATTTGATAGATTTAACATTTAAGATGATAAATTTGAATGAATGATCTTATAGGATAAATTATAAATTAAATTTTAATGAATTATAAAGTAAATATGAATGAATGATCTTATATGATAATTTTTTTGAATGAATGATCTTATATCATAATTTTTTCTTATATTTGATAGATTTAACATTAAGATGATAAATTTGAAATTATATTTCTGTAATAATATTTTATAAACGATTTTTAATATATTTAAAGTTCAAACGTTGTGCACTTGTTATTTATTTTTTCTCATATATTTGATAGATTTCACATTAAGACGATAAATTTGAAATTATATTTCAGTAATAATATTTTATAAACAATTTTTAATATATTTAAAGATCAAATGTTGTGCACTTGTTAATTTATTTTTTCTCATTTAAGTATAATTTGAATGAATGATTTTATATGATAAATTATAAATTAAATTTTAATGAATGATCTTATATGATAATTTTTTCTTATATTTGATAGATTTAACATTAAGATGATAAATTTGAAACTATATTTCAGTAATAATATTTTATAAACAATTTTTAATATATTTAAAGTTCAAATGTTGTGCATTTGTTAATTTATTTTTTCTAGTTTAAATATAATTTTTAATTTGAAACTATATTTCAGTAATAATACTTTATAAACAATTTTTAATATATTTAAAGTTCAAATGTTGTGCATATGTTAATTTTTTTTTTTCTGGTTTAAATATAATTTTTAATATACATCTTACTATTATGAAATTCAATTTAAATATAATTTTAAATATACATCTTCCTATTGTGAAATTCAATTGATAAATCTGAAATTATACCTTAGTTGTATGTTTTGCAATTTACTAGTATACCACTGAACTGAACCACTTCATTTCGTTGATGTTATGAGTTTCACATGCTCAATAATTGTTTTGAAATGTTGTGTTCTATGCAAGGTTTCCTTTCCTTCATTTTCTCTCTTTGATTCTTATCCCACCTTGGTACTTTCTCCACTTCTCAAATGTTATATAGTAAAGCATAGGATCAGAAGGGAGCACCAAGAGGAAGGATACCATCATTAATATGCCATTACTCTGAGACAATTATGTTACTGTTACTTTATGTTATGCCATTACTCTGAGACAATTATGTTACTGTTACTTTATGTTAGTGTAACTTTCTTTTTACATTTAACCTTCTATTATATTCTTTAAAAGATATATAGAAACTAAAATTTCCATATATTTCAATTAATTATTATTTTCCATATTCCCCTGGCATTATTTTGCACCTCTCGGTGCAAATGCTAGTTTATTTTAGGTTGGTTGTTACGTATCACACATATTTTTTCATGCTTCATAATCCCATGAGAAGAAGGGTCCTGAATGCTTAAGTTTGATGCAAATTTATTTAAAAAAAAAAAGAAAAAGAAAAGAAAAGGTATAAAATACATAAATAAATTTACAGATTTTTAATATATCTGGTAAGGTACTTTAGACACTGTTAAATCCTATGCGAAGTTAGTTCAATGCCTACCTTAATTTATTTACTTATGTTTCCATCTTAGGTCTCGAATGGATCCCATTTCAATTAAATTTCCTCATTATAATATTATAAATTTATAACGTATGTTGTCAAAGTAATTCGGGAGATTGTGAAAACCTGTCTCAAATTTAAGTTTGATGCAAATTTATTAAAAAAAGAAATAAAAAGGTATAAAATTCAAAATATAAAATAAATTGTAAGGGATATAAATGATAAGTCAAAAGCCAAAGTAAATCTTTACCTCTAGCCCCTCGCTAACAAACCATTGCACCAAATCATACACAATGAAATAAATAACTAAACAAACTAAATTATATGATCCCAAATTGCTATGCAATAAAATTCATAAGTACGAAAAAAAGACTATGAAACGAAGTAAAAGAAAACAAGAAAGGGGTAGGAGGACATTGTGTTGAGGAAAGGGTGACTCAAATCATAAGTGTTCCCTCTACAAAGGTACTCATGTGGATGAATATATCATGTAACCTCATATGACTATGTAATGCCACTCATGAGGCCAAACCCACACCATTCCATATACCATCACATATGCTCCTTAATTAGTTTCTTAAGAAATACCATTCCTCTTAAGTATCAACATCCCTGGTACAAGTTAATGATGATCCTCCCATATCTAAACTTGGAAAATGGCATGAATTCTACAAGGTATTACGTAGTTGAAGAGGATACCTATTTTGATCTACCTAATGGCATTTGCTTATGACAAGAATCACTTTGTATGTTGCATTGACTTCTGTACATGCCTAAATTGATGATCATACTTGGGCACTTGGAGCCCCTCTTTGGATGATGTAATTTGCATGGATATGATATGGACATGATAATTGATTCCTTCGGAGCACATTGGAGGGTTATTTGTACCTTTTGGAGGCCATCTAAACAACTTTTTGTAGAATGTACCACTTCTTTTGGAGGTCATTACATTACTTTAGAGGATGTTGGGCTTCTTGATGATGTGGCACATATGTAGAGATGATATAACACCACTTAAAGAGGGTGTGGTACCTTGATGATGGGTTGTTGCACTTTTTTTATGATGATTTGACACCTTGATGATGGGTTGTTGCACTTTTTGTGATTATTTGGCACCCTGATGATGGGTTGTTGCACTTTTCTATAATGATTTTACACCTTTGATGATACGTCACACCTCTGGGGATATGATATGAAATTTGTGAACAAAGCATCACACTTCTAGGTTGGAACATTTAATTTTTTGAGTGCCTACACACTATTTTGGACTGAGCTCTCCAACTTTTAAGGTAATTTATGCCACACATGTGAGATTGAGCATGCATTTATGATGAAAAATATTGTCTTATTAGCACATTTACTTCATTTTTGAGGCATAATTGGGGGTATTAAGACTTATCCACTCTTGTATCATGGATTTTTAATGTATTGTTACTATACCTCTAGGATTTGTAAGAGATGAAAGCATTATTTTATGTTTTTGGGGCTTTTATTGGGTGATAAGGGTGCTTAGTATCTCATATAAAAAATAGAAGCACTTCTCACTTATAAATTATTACTACTTGTGGAGAATCATGACTACTTGTCTATTATTCTTTTTTCTCTTAAATCACTATGGATGGCTAGTTAGAGTGACTTCTTGAGGATGATGTTTTGTGGATGACCTTACTACTTCATTGATGCTCATTTTTAGGGTTTTGGGTGTGTGGGAAATGTGAGGAGAAAGCCCCCCACCATTCGTGATGCATCCCCATGGAACACTATAACTAATTGATTTTCTAGGGTTTGTAGTATACAATCCTATATATTACCTTAAATATACCTAAATCTCTTTAAGGGAGTCTTTAATTAACCCTATATATCCAAAAAATATATAGTAGACACTAGTCTTCTCCCATTTATTCAATCAAAAACTCTAAATTGGCTTTTTATTTTATGTTTTAGGGTAGCTAGACTTTTATAGCAACAATATTTTCATTTTCAAGCATAAAATATCCAAATGTCTTGGCATTTATGCATATATTTTACTTGAAAATCATGTTAACAAAATAAAATTGCTAGCTGATTTTATTTGCAACCTAATTAGGGTTGAACATCGAAGGTTTCTTGGTTGCTACATGCACTAAAAATATCATAATTTTTTGGTCGATGAAACACTACTTTTATCCATCATTCAAACCCTAAGTTTACTTGCTTATCACTTATCTCAAGGGTTGAATTTATTGTTGTTGTTATAGCTTATATCACTACATTAATTATGCTATTTTATGCAAACTTTTCCATAGTCATTAGTTTTTTCTTGATAAGTAATGTTTGGATATCATCTTGCATTAATTATTGACTTGCTAAGCCTTTTAAACAACCATAGATCCACAATTATTCAAGTTTGAAAAGTTCTTTAACAATCACCTTGTCCTTACCTTGTTTATTATATTCCATTGGTGGTGAATTAAGTAGCTATATAGGTGTATTTAGGCTTGATTGTCTCTTTACTTAGGAATCATAGAGGCTATTAGCAAAGCCTCCTTTATATTAGATTTGTCCTTCACTAAGATGAGGGAAGTTGTTGGTTAGGGGACAATGGTAACTCTTCTAGTGTTCCATTAGTCTTAGCACCTTGTGAAGGCTTTGCACATTTGTGCTATTTTTTGTGATAACGATCATTATGATAGGGAAGAACTATGAAAACTAAGGGGATATGGGAGAGATAATCACCTTGATAGGTTGAATTATGTAGGAGAAAATTAATGAAGATAATTACAAACGAGGAATATTTTTCTCTATGCTTATCCAAGGTCTTTCCTTTATCATTCATAAGATCATAATAGTTAGTTTGAATAAGCACATTCTTACCAATGTCAAGGTAAATAGGTTCCTAAGACAAGGAATAATAGTTGATGATTATAAATAACAACCCACCAAAAAATGTGGTACTTTATATTGAAAACTCTCCCAACCTCCCAAATAAATACTATCTTTATAATCGTCCCATTTCCCTTAAAAAAAGGAGTTAAAAATGATTAAATTTTTATAATCCCTTACATTACAAATGCCCCATCCTAAAATATATTTGTAAACACTTCTACCACCATATAACTCCAAACTAATGATCATAAAAAAAATGATGTTCACAACAAAACATGAAACAATATATGTAGAGAGGAAGGATGGATGTGAGGCAGTCTAAGGTTCTTTTGCACTATGAATATCCACGTGCCTTAAAACAATGCCTTGACTCCCTCCCTGTGGAGACATTTTGGAGTGGCGAGGAGCCTCCAGTATCTTTCTAGTGCGTGGAAATTTATTCTCTATCGTTTTTGCCTACATGGATCGATTTATCTTTTGTTGTGTTGACCTCCCACCCACCAAGGGATCAAGAAGACAAGGTTACGTAAGCCTATATCTTGTCTTTTCTATCTCTATGATCAAGTTAAAGATTTGTGATCTGATAAAAAATTCCATTATTTGCTGGTATGTTTCGTTTGTCCTTAGATTAAGATCAGAGTGATGGTATTTAACATTTTTTCGTAGTCCACAAATGTATTTGGGTCAGAGTCAAGTTTTACCAAAGGTCTAATTTATAGTAGAGATGAACCACTATGCAAATCTGACCTTCGGTATCAATAAATATCAGTTCTTATCTCTAGATATTCCCTTCTATGGGTCTACTCTTTGTATTTTATATCCATATCTAGAAAAAATACAAATATAAAGAGAAAAATACGAGACCTTCGTCTAGAATTTAAATGGGAAGGCCATTATCCGATGGATCTGGGGCACATATCTAGTGAAACAACTAAAGCAAAGCCTTAAAAAGGACTTGGGAATATAAAAAACACTCCAAGTTTTTTATATGAAGGAATAATGCTCCAAGACTCTCTCTAGCTGAAAGATTATGGCATGGCATGTAGAAAATCCACATAGATTCAACTGATCTTATAATATGCTAAAACAAAAATACTTGAATCTATTCTACAAATTGCGGAAACCAATTACGATCACATATCACATGAACAAGAAAGAGAAATAATTTCAATTGCACAACACAAAGATGTATCTAGGGAAAGCCTCAACTAAAAACCCCGCTATCTATATATTGCATTAAGTCAATAATATGAAACAATACAATGCTTCTCTCAGGCTTGAGAGCTCTCTGCACTATCTATGGTTGTCTCACTCTGATCTGAGTAGTTTTGTTCCAATACTTAACCAATTCCTTGGCCCTGTCTGACCATCCTTGCTCATGCATTCCTAAGGGAATTAAGCCCCTATTAATTAGGAAATTCCGATCAATTGATTACGTAATGTATCCAAGGCATTCAGATGACCTCATGCATGACCTCTACAATTTTCTAATTATACAACTAATAGTCTACTTCCCTTTAACTTCAATATCAATTGGGTCACTCTTAGAACTGACATGCAACAACTATTTACATCGAATTATCAGTTATCTGATTGATCACTACATGTGAATTAAATCATTTTTAATTCATTGGACCTCTCACTAGTTCATCCATCAGTTAGAACTAGTTAAACTGATTTTAACTCAAATAATTAAATTAAACAAATACAACTAAAAAATAAACTGCAATTGGACCCCCTAAAACTTAAGAGTGAAATCTACATGCCTCCAGTTTGACCCCCAACTCGAATTAATTGAGCTAACTAAGTCTTCCCAACTTAGTTAACTCGTACAAGTTGTCGTGTGATGTGGAATTACAATTTCCTTCTAATTTAATTAAGGGAAAATTAAATTAGAAGCCTTTCTTGTTGCCAATTTCAAAATGGCAAAGGATTCTACCATAATAATAATAACTCTGAGGCTATGAGGGGGGATATACAACCTTCATAAAACCTAATACAAATCCTAGAAACCCTAATTGATCAACCTCGTTCAAGGATGCATTAAAAGGGAAGACCTTCACTCTAGTTGATCAGTTCCAATACCTGCCAGGACTTTACATTGTCGAGAAAATGGACAAAGTACCAAATATGGACATAAAAACTATAAATTTAAAGTCATACTTTTTTTATCTACAATCTAAGGCATTAATAAATTGATTTAATGGTTTATGGCCGAAACCTGAAGACTTATATATGAGAGGGTGTTCTCATCCTGGACATAAAATTGTGATCTCTATTTATGCTCTAAAGGTTTCTTTATAGTACAATTTGATACACTGCAATATATGGAAACAATTATCAATGAAGGGCCATGGCTTTAGGGTAGAGCTGAGCTTTTTGTCACTCCATGGTTCCCGAATTTTAATGCTACAGTCATGGTGGTATAAAAAATGCCAGTATGGGTGAGGTTGCCAAACCTCCCTCTTCCATTTTGGCACCATCAGGTTTTGGAGGATATCAAAAAAGAAAATTCAAGAAAATAGACATGGACAGAACAATAAATGGTATCTTTTCATTTTCCAGGATATGTGTAGAGATAGACCTTATCAAAGGTCTTCCTTATCGTCTTCTTCTAAAACATGAAAAAATTTAGTGAACTCGGGTGTTAGATTATGAGAATACGACATTCTGATGTCGTAGCTTTTTTCAAACAAGATACTTGTAGAACACCTGCCCGTGGGAAAAAAGGACCCCCGAAAAAGAAAAAGAGGCAGGCCCATAAGCCAAGGGGATGGCGGTTTATTAACACTTCAGAAGACGAAAAAGAAGAGGTCGAGGAAAATACTCCAAATATAGAAGCACAAACACAACTTGGTAGCCAAAAAAATGGCGAAGTTGGGGATAAGCCAAGAACAATGGTTCATAGCTAGAAGAGTATTGAATCAACATAAATCACAATATCAAAACAACAAAAAGCAGAAACACCCATTGAAAAGGAAACAAGGGGCATAAAGATATCCCATGTATCTAAGAGATCATACTCATACAAAGAAGTCCCCCTAAAGGCAGATGGCAATCAACTAGAAATAGTAACAACCACTCCCATTCAAGGAGTTTGGTGAAAGGTGGGGAAAAATAAAGGGAAAAAAAGGAAGCTTAGTGACTTTTATCACACTAAACTTCGACAACATTATGTAATTTTCATAATTTCTTGTTTTATTGTGCATCAACCAACATGTTGACATGACCAAATACTTACAAGCATCTGTAGAATGTAATTTTGTTCCTTGTTTTCAGGTTGAATAAAATTATGTTTTTTTTTTTGAAAAAAAAAAAATGAAACATTGACTACAATAAATTGATACAACTATATAAAGTTTATGATTTTTTTCCTAATAATATTAAACATTAGGGAAATATTGTAAAATAAAGTAAAATAATAGAAACCATAATTAAAAAAGACCATAGAGATTTGAAGTGATTTTCACCTCATGGGGACCATTTATGAACTAGCACGAGGTTGGAAAGGAGTTTACCAAATAACAACCACTTGCTAGGTTGTTGTTTTTTTTTAATGTTTTTTACTATTGGTTTAATTTAATATATGTGTTCATCTTTTTATTAGTGAATCATAATAGTTTATTTGGTCACTTTATGTAAGAAGGATTTGACATTTTTAATGAATACAAAGTTCATATTTAGTTAAATTGTGATGATAGAGAATAATACATTTTCATAGATATCCAAGACTTGCACTTGGATTTAACTTAAAAAATATGTATTATTCATAAACTCAACATGCACATATGCCATTATTTTCATTCTCACTTAGTTCAAATTCCTACATACTCGAACAATAAAATCTTCATGGGTTTCCTAACATCTCACTGTCCTCACTATTAGATCACAATCGTAGTGGCTATAAACATGTACATACGACAAAGGTGCATATGAGTTGGATATAAAGTAAAATAATAATGGAATACTATTGCACCAACATTATCGATGTTAAGGTTATCACTTGACATCATGTGCAAACTAGAATCCATATTAGAGTGAAAGGGTTCAATTGCAACAAGGAGTGGACATGGTCCAAGCCAAATCAACAAATACTATGAATAGTCCATCACTGAGTGAGAGTGAGCCTCTTATGATGATTTTTGATTGAATTGTGAACTATCGTGCCAATAACTCGCTCAACTTGGTCCATAATTGAGTCACCACTAAACTTTCATTTGTCCCACAAGGATGGGAGTAGGATGCATGAAGGACACCCATAAACATAGAAAAGGAAAAACACATTGGCATTGCAAAATAACAAGTTTAATGTGTGTGTGTTGTTTTTGTGAATTCACCACGTCACATGATCCATACCACTTAAAGTTTATGATACAATATCA
Organism: Pinus albicaulis; assembly: GCA_034641835.2. Lineage (NCBI taxonomy): Eukaryota > Viridiplantae > Streptophyta > Pinopsida > Pinales > Pinaceae > Pinus > Pinus albicaulis. Next base: position 41,215,300 of record MU968480.1, read on the forward strand.
TGAAGTATCCCTTAAGTTTGGGTGGACCACTGCCAAACCCCTACCCTAGCGAATAAATTTATGATAAGAGTTAGTCTCATTTTTTATAATATGAGACCATACTCGAGGATATGTGAAAGTAGTAATATTTCTCACAAATAATACCGATGAGCCATTGATGACCTACAAGGCATGTCTTTTAACTACTTTGATTTTAGGCCATATTTTAGAATATGCCATCATAATAAAATAGCTTGTAACTTTACATAGATAACAACTGCAAATCACAAATAACCCATTGGACATGGCATATTCAACTTTGTTAATATTAAAATGAGAAATAATACAATCACATCAACCCATAAACTTAGACTTTAACATTAAATTTTAAATTGACATAATAAATAAATAAATGCACCTTATAAATAATTTATCTTATTATAAATATATAACAAAATATTTAATAAAAGTATATATACACTCATTACCAAATAAACATAAAACATAATTGAAAAAAAACTCATTAACAAATAAACATAAAATATAATTGAGAAAAAAAAACATATTAGTGAGTTTTTTTAGTTTTATTTTATAACATGAATTGATGCCTATCCACGTTTATAAGCCATTTTTTTCACACACACACACACAAATAAATAAATAAATATATATATATATATATATATATATATATATATATATATATATATATATATATATGCTCGTGAATCAAGGAAGAGTCACTACATAGCCCTGCCCTAGAATGGACCTCGGGGGTTGTGGGGACCAAACCTCGGTTGGATCACAACCTCAAAGCTTACAAGCCATTTAATTTATATGGTTGAGATAATATTTTTTAATATAACAATTAAACTTGACATCAAATTAATATAAAAAATTTAGTTGTTTGTTGGATAAAAAAAACTCAAAATTTAATAGCTAAAATTTTCAGAGTTGTCTATCGACGCGACAAAATAGCCCTGACTACAGTTTTTGCTGGAATCCGGTATAATGTTTTTCAAAAAATGACGTGTTGGATTGTTTGAATAGTTTTTTTGATGGTGGAAATAGATTCAGCACTATCAAAACCCCTGACGCACCCAAAATCCTGAAGTTTGACAACCATAACCCAGATTTTCAAAAAAAATTGCCGAAATTTTTCATAATCTTACCGAAATTTCTAAGTTATTTTTGTGGGTTTATTTTAGACTACTTGAGAAGTTTTAGACTAAGCTATTAAGAATTTTGTGCTGGATAAATTTGGTAAGGGTATATGGGGAAACGAGTTGGGTAGAAAGAAGAAGTATTATGTTCAAGAATTCAACCCACTTGTGATCTCCAACAAAAAGAGTACATTGGAGCTAGCATTCTGTGGAGAGCAAAGGTTCTTATTTCTCAATTAAGAACTAACTCACATCAACTTCGGTGTGAAACGGGACTGTGGAAGATACCTAAAGAAGCTTGGCAAGAAAGGGTATGTACTTTTTGCACTTCTGGGGCAGTGGAATCAGAAAAACTTTTCATTTTGGAATGTTATGCTTTCAGAGACATCAGGGACAGTTACCGCAGTATGTTATCATCAATTCTGTGGCATTTTCTTTTCAGTGAGGGAACCCTTAGAAGATTAGGTTAGCTCATCATCAATTTGAGTAAGAAAATGATTAAAGTACAAAAAACAAGGAAGCTGGTAGTCCCGTAGACTATTTTTAGTCTTAAGGACATTAAAATATCATTCATTCATTCAATTTAAACTTATCATTTTTTTATTAAAAAAAAAAAAAAAACCATAAACAAAAATCTATAAAAAAATATTTTTAGCCCATAAACCTATTCAACCCTTAAATACATTGAAAATAAATAGAATATCGTCCCGATATTTTTCATAATCTTACGGAAATTTCTAAAATTATTTTAGACTAATCGAAAATCTTCTATCCTCTTCCCAATTTAAACTTATAATTTTTTTATAAATAAAAAATAAAAAAAACATAAACAAAAATCTATAAAAATATATTTTTAACCCATAAACCTACTCAACCCTTAAACACATTGAAAATAAATAGAACATCGTCCATTTCCCCATCCAATTATAACCCGAAAAGCCATTTTTCAAAGAATTCAAGCTTCTAGAGGCTTGATCCACGGTCTTTCGTGTTAGATTGAACCATTTAAAATAGCCATAAATATTGCCTATTTGAGCACATTAGGCTTAAAAATTGAAAAAACAACGAGGATAAACTCCTTTCACAAACCAGACCATAACAAACTTTCACAAACCAAAACATAACAAATAAGAAAGTTGTAGTCTAAGGAGGCCACAATTTTGCCTGGAAAACAATAAAAATTTCGACAGTATTTTGAGCAAATCTGGCAGAAAATTTGGAAATCTTGGTTAGCTGTCAAACTTCAAGATTTTGGGTGCCCCAGGGGTTATTGATGGTGTTGAATTGGTTTCCATTATCAAAAAAATGATTCAAACACTCTCAGGATTGGATTTTTTGAATTTTTTTCACTGGATTCTGACCAAAATTTCACCATCTAGATGAAATTGGCCAAGAAGAAATCTTCATCCTTACGGTGATTGAAAAGTTACAATTGAATCCAAGAAAATTTTGAAACAAGAGGAGTAATCCTTTGAAAATATTAGGTTAGTTGTGCCCAGAGAAGCGAGGTATACTCTACAGTCCATGTGGAAGAGATGTTAGTCATATCCCATAGGTGAGTATGTGGTTGGGTAATGTTGTTAAAGGAAAAATTAAGGGTTAGACTGTCAAAAAGAAAAAAATGGAAAAATCTCACTATTATATACATGTATGATTTTTTTTCAAGGTAAACCTTGCAGGATCCCCTGCTTATTTGAAATTCTTTGATGTATCTAAATCAATGTTACCATACTTGGAATCAGCATTAAATCGGTGAGGCAAAAGAGCGAAGAGTTTGAATCGGATCAGAAAAAATCGGGAAAAAATTGGCGAATTCAATAAATAAATATATACATATATATTGGATTAAAAAAAAAAAAAACATTTTTCATTGATATTCAATAAAGCCATGTCCAAACAATGCATAATATCAATAGATGTCCAAAATATCATGAATGAATAAGTATATCATATATGTTATGAGACCAAACCTGATCCAGATTCCAAAGTATTGAGTCCTGCCTCTTGACTCCTAACCAGTGATTACATAGAAATTTAGAACTCGAAGCATATGCTTCTAAAATTTTAGAGAATATTGCATACTAATTATTAAAAATTCAGTAACTAAGAGTCTAAGACTCTAAGACTCTAAGAGTGAGAACTAGAAGTGATTCCTCCCACTCCTTTGCTTGCTTGACTCTCAAAGTTCTCCAAGTCATGTAGGCTTAAAAGAGGAGCCTCCTCTAATTGGACCCAATCCGATGCATTTGTAGTTTGCAGTTCTATTTCTTGAAGGTCGATTGGTGAATGGTCCAAACCTGTCATTATCATGAGACATTGACACAATGAAGTGTGAATTAAAGTTTGAAGTTTGAAGTTTGAACTTTAAACTTTAAAGTGCAAATCAGATTATGAAAGTTTGAAACCTTCAAATTCAAGCCCTCACCTAGTATTTGCTTGTTGCGAAGTTCTAGATTGTAATGAACAAATACAAGGTCATTTAGGTGTTTTTGTGTCAATTGGTTGTGCTTCTTAGAATGTATTTTCTCAAACATGCTCCAGTTGCGCTTACAACCTAAAGCACTGCATGATTGGTTTAAGGTTCGAATGGTGAATCTCTTCAAATCTGGCGTATCACTACCAAATTTTTGCCACCAAAGACCTAGCAAGTGCCACGTGAGTAGTAAGTTACTAAGTAATAAATACTAAATAGTAAAAACTTAAAAAGACAACAAAAAATAATAAAACATTAACATACAAAATAAAGTTTAAACAAATTTAATGAATTGATGAAGCCTTCAAGCCTCAAAGGGTACTTGGCAACATCTTAGTCCTTTCTCGTGTAGCACAGGTATAGGAAAATAATTTAGCTGGAGCCCTATAATCTTGTAGTTGGGAAAAGAAACGACTTTGAAAATCTGGATCAGAGAAGCACCTTTCAATGCATGTCATAAGTGCTCTGCCAACCTCCCCATCCTCATTAAATTTTCTCTTATCATAAAAATATTGTGGGTTTAAGAAGTACCTAGCAACATGTAAAGGGGAATGCAATTTCTTATCCCAACGTGCATCAAGAATGTCCCAAAGAGGCAGATACTTTATCTCCTCATCTCCATATCTTCTTTTGATGGCCTCCTTTGTGAGATCCATCGCCTCATAAATGTAACCCATAGCGGGTTTGTTGTTGAAATTTGGTTACCGGAGGACAGGTGGTTCCCTAAGGCTTTGATCTTTGGCCTAGGGAAAAGTGTCCAAATGTATTACTTTTTCTCCTAAAGTGACTTTATAAGTTATAAAGTCAAATCTAATTTAAAAGTGACTTTAAGTGATAAAGTTACTAAGTCTAATTTTAAAGTGACTTTAAGTGATAAAGTTACTAAGTCTAATTTTAAAGTGACTTTAATAGAGTCAATGTGAAATTAGAAAGTGAAAAGTGACTTTGGAAATAAAAGACTAAGAGGGTCTTTAATAAAGTCGGGTGAATTAAAAAATAGAAAGTGAGATTTAAATGAGCATTCAATATCAACCCTAGATCTAAAGCTATCTTGGCCATTGGATTTAGGTATTCCCCAAAAGTCACTTAGGGTTAGGTTAAAGGAGGAAAAGAGGGAAAAGACCATTCAATCTTTCATGAGCAGATTGAGAGAGGAGGATAGAAAGCTAAAGAGAAATTTCTTAGTAGAGGGAGAGCAGCAAAAGATACATAGCGAATCTGTACAACAGGAGGGCATATTTCCCAAGGAAGCATTTTCAAACAGCAACATTTATTTGGCATGGTTACCAAGATAGAATCCTTATAACACTGTTAGCATGCTTTTCGAGACAAGTACAACGTTGTTTTCAAGGAGCAGATTAAGCAGTCAAGGGCACAATTTTCGAGGCAGCATTTCTAGGCATGGAAATCAAGGAGGGATTGTTGTATTGTCCGTACAGTTTCATACAGGCAGAATCTAGCATTTTTTCCAAGGCAGCAAGTACAACATTTAATGATGTAATTTTTCCTGTAATTTTTTGTTTGCTGTTGGCATGATTTTCAAGGTGGAAAGTTGGCACAGAAATCGAGATAAGTGGGTTTTGTGTTTGTTGTAATTTTTAATGTGTTTTTTCTGTTCATTGTAAAAGCATATTCAGAAATAAAGAGAAGCTTTCGAACTGGTTTTCCCCAAGAGTTGTAGGGGGTTTTTCCAAGGTCATATTGACCAAAAATCAGCGTGTCAAATTTCTGTGTGTGGCTGATTTATTTTCTGAGTTTTTATTTCTGCAATTTTCAGCACTGTGAAATTTCCAAAATTTGTGTTTTCAGAAAATAATTATTTTTCCAGCATGTTGAATGTATGGTTATGGGAATGGGCATTTAACTTTATGGGAAAAATAAGGAGAAACTGAAAACTGGAGTGGGTCTTAAAATTTCTACATGGTATCAAAGTTAGTTTGCTGAAAAGTGCAGTTTGGAACAACAAAGAGAAAAGTTACAGCAAGCTGATTTTACACACAGAAAACTGAACCTTTACCACAGCAGTGTCATTTTAAGTTTATTGGGACAACAAGCGTGTCTTTGGGTTTGAGGGTGGAGGATAGGTTGGATGGGCATAGCAACTATAGTATATGGAAGGAAAGAATACAGAGCATCTTTGAGGAGGCAGAAGTCTGGGGTATAATGGTGAATACCCAACAACACCCTATGAATGTGCTTACTGATGCTTTTCAGTTGGCAGACTTTAATAAGAAGAATAAAAAGGGTAAGAGACTGATTCTGGATGGTGTTAAAGACCATTGCATTCCTCATGTGAAAGGAAAGAGACTTGCTCATGAGATGTGGATAGCCTTGACCAATCTCTACTAGAGTACCAATGAGAATACAAAAATGGTCCTAAGGGAGAAGCTGAAGGCCATTAAGATGGCAAAGACTGATAGTGTTACTACATACCTCACAAATATCACTAATGTGAGAGATGAGTTGGCAACAGTTCGAGAGGTCATCCACCCACTAAGTTGTTGTGGATTGCAATGAATGGCCTTCCCAGTTCATGGCTGAACTTTGCTGATGGGATTTGTGCACGTGAGATCCTTCCCACTTGGGAGAGGTTCTGGGATGATTGCATTCAGAATGAAATCAGAAAGAACAGCTAAGGGTAGCCAAACCAATTGAGCAAGATGAGGATGTAGCATTGTTAGCAGGAGGAAAGAAAGCAAGCTTCCACAAGTCGTGGTGGGGGCAAAGGCAAACGTAAAGGTAAGCAGTTGAACAAGGAGAAGGACTATTCTAAGGTGAAGGGTTGGAATTGTCAGAGGATGGGACATTATGTAGTTGTGTGTCCGAATAAGAAGAAGAAGGGGAAGAACAAGACCATGGCAGCATCAACAGAGATAGAGGATTTTTCAGAGAACATTGACTAGAAGTTTGGGTCCATTGCTTGTGAGTCCACTAGTGCAGGTTCACCTACCACAGAGGGTGAGAGGGAGTGTGCATTTCCCTTCACTAGCGGGGCATCTTCAAGTATTTGGTATGTTGACAGTGGGGCTTCACGTCAAATGACAGAAATCCGTGAGTACTTCTCAGAGATTTCAGAGAGTGGCGCTGATATAGAGGTAGTACTCAGAGACGACAACATTGTTAGAGTAGTCGGTGTGGTTACATTGACATTTGATAGGGAACCCAAACCTCCCTTGAAGGTGTCAGATGTTCTCTATGTGCCAGGGATGAAGAAGAACCTTAGATCTGTCTCAAAATTGGAGGACAGAGAGCATGAGGTATTGTTCAGGAGAGGACATGTGCTTATATATCCCAGGGGCACTCTAGTTGATTCAACTAGAGTGATTGGTGTACGCCATGCAAAGGTGTACAAGTTTGCATTTCAGCCCATTTTGGCATTGAGCAGTAGTACCGACAACAAAGCTAGTTTTTTAGAGCTATACGAGATTTGGCACCGCAGGATGGGGCACATGTATCACGGGGCCTTGAGGACATTGTAGGGGATCACTACAGGTGTGCCAGATTTTAGTATTGATCACCTAGACACATGCAGAGGATGTGTGATGGGAAAGTTCTCCAAATCCCCTTTTCCCAGCAGTGACAACAGATCGATTGGGATACTTGATTTGATTCATACCGATATGAGCGGTCGGATGTCTCATGTTTCCTTGAGTGGATATGAGTATTATGTTTTATTCATTGATGATCACTTCAGGAGGACCTAGATTTATTTATTGAAGACCAAGAGTGAGGTCTTCAAGAGGTTTCAGGAGTTCAGACTTCTTGTGGAGACTCATACAGGTCGAAAGATCAAGTCCCTCGGGTCAGATAGTGGAGGGGAGTACACCCTTGGTGATTTTGTTGATTATTGTGCAGAGGCAGGCATCAGGAGGGAGTTCACAGTTCCTTACAACCCCCAGCAGAACGAGGTTGCGGAGAGGAAAAACTGATCCATCGGAGGGGCTGCCAAAGCCATGCTACATGATCAAGAGTTACCTTTGTTTTTGTGGGCAGAGGCCTGCAACACTGTTGTATATTTGCAGAACAGGAGTCCACATCATGCCTTGGGGCATGTGACTCTGGAGGAGGATTTTTCTGGAAAGAAGCCTGATATTGGTCATCTTGATATCTTTGGGTGTATTGCAGACTCCTACGTACCCAAGGAGAAGAGGACCAAGCTAGAGCCCACCACAGAGAAGGGTATCTTTGTGGGCTACAGTGAGACCTCTAAAGCCTTTTGGATTTATATTCCTGCACAGAGGAGAGTTGTTGTCAGGTGAAATGTGGAATTCGAGGAGGACAGAGCTTTCAGGAGGTCATGGGAGTTAGAGTATCTGGATCAGCCAGACCCTTAGAGTGTCGAGTCACCAAGTGGTGGACCGGGCGGGTAGGGATCGTAGCACCATTACGGTAGCATCCACCGCGGAGCGTGGCCTGCTGCAGTCGAGGTGGTACTGGCAACAGCAAATTATTCCAGTAGTTCACTAGGTATTCCATCGAGACAGGCTTGATATGGAATCATCGTTGTTAAGAACAAAGCTCAGTGTGAGGACAACAGACAAAAATTAAAAGGAGTTCAGTTTCAAGGGAACAAATGAATGTATTTCCGGGAGAAATGATTAAGGAAAAGGAAACTCAAGTGGCTTGTGGATACTCTTGAGAGAGGCTACATCTGCTGGTCAAGACTCAATCAGAGAGTATTTCACCTGGAAAGGCTCGATAGCTATATGGCAATTGTTTTAAATATCATGACTTCGAACCTTTCTAGTTATGAAGGGGCAGCCATTTATGTCCGGGAGAGAGGCCATGCAGGAGGAGTATTCTTCTATCATGAAGAATGATGTTTGGGAGGTGGTGCCGAGGCCTGAGGGCAAATCCGTGGTTACTTCCAGATGGCTTTACAAGGTAAAGCATGCTGCAGATGGCAGCATTGAGAAATTCAAAGCAAGGTTTGTGGCTAGAGGGTTCTCCCAGGTAGAGGGAGTTGATTATGAGGAGACATTCGCTCCCGTGGCTCGATATACTTCCATTCGCTCCATTATATTGATAGCAGCATAGATGGGTTGGAAGATCCACCAGACGGATGTGAAGACCACATTTAAGAATGGCTTCATACAAGAGGAGGTGTACATTAAGCAACCACAGGGCTTTGAGGCACATGGGAAGGAGTCCCATGTGTGCAGACTGAAGAAGGCCCTTTATGGCCTTAAGCAAGCTCCTAGAGCTTGGTACTCCAGGATTGATATGTACTTGCAGGAGATGGGTTTTACAAAGAGTTATGCAGATCTAAACCTATAATTTATTGTAATAGGTGAGGAGCCTCTCATTCTAGTGTTGTATGTGGATGACTTGGTCATTACGGGTGTAGAGAGACTCATAGAGAGCTGTAAGAGAGATCTTGCGTCAGAGTTCGAGATGAAGGACATTGGTTTGATGCATTACTTTTTGGGTTTGGAGGTATGGCAGGAGGAGGGGCATTTATTCCTGGGACAAGGGAAGTATATTGTGGACATCCTTATCAGATTCCACATGGAGGATTTTAGACCCATGTCGACACCTATGATCACAAACTGGAAGAAGCTTCACGCTTCAGATTCTGAGTTGGTGGATCTCACATTGTATAGACAGCTGATTGGTTCCTTGATGTATTTGGTCAACACTAGACCAGATATATGTTTTGCAGTCAACACTGAGCCAGTTCATGTGTCAGCCCAGGAGGGTGCATTGGGTTGCTGCAAAACACATTTTACGGTACTTGAAGGGGACAGTGGAGTATGGTCTGGATTATAGGTAGGGAGATGGAGTGAGATTGGCAAGTTACACTGATTCTGATTGGACAGGTTATGCTTCTGATAGGAAGAGCACTTCAGGGTGTTGTTTTGGGTTGGGTTCGATAGTGGTGTCGTGGTTCAGCCGAAAGTAGCAGTGAGTAGCATTGAGTTCAGCAGAAGTAGAGTACATGGCAACCTGTCTAGCTAGTTGTGAAGCCATATGGCTTCGCAAAATGTTGTTTGGCTTATTTGGTCAGCCGTTGAGACCTTCAGTGATTTGCTGTGATAATCATAGTTGCATTAAACTCACAGAGAATCCAGTATTTCATGACAGGTCAAAGCATATCGACATCAGATATCATTTCATCAGAGACTATGTTCAGAAGGAAGCTGTGAAGCTTGAGTATATTCCCACATATGAGCAGGTAACAGATATTCTTACCAAAGCCTTACCACGAGGCAAGCATGTCTACTTCAAAGACAAGATGGGTGTGGTGAGGAACACCTTCCTCAGTAAGAGGGAGTGTTGAAATTTGGTTACCGTAGGACAGGTGGTTCCCTAAGGCTTTGATCTTTGGCCTAGGGAAAAGTGCCCAAATGTATTTAACTTTTTCTCCTAAAGTGACTTTAAAAGTTATAAAGTCAAATCTAATTTAAAAGTGACTTTAAGTGATAAAGTTACTAAGTATAATTTTAAAGTGATTTTAATAAAGTCAATGTGAAATTAGAAAGTGAAAAGTGACTTTGGAAATAAAAGACTAAGAGGGTTTTTATTAAAGTGGGGTGAATTAAGAAATAGAAAGTGAGATTTAAGTGAGCATTTAATCTCATTCCTAGATCTAAAGTTATCTTAGCCATTGGATTTAGGGATTCCCCAAAAGTCACTTAGGGTTAGGTTAAAGGAGGAAAAGAGAGAAAATATCATTCAGTCTTTCATGAGCAGATTGAGAGAGGAGGAGAGAAAGCTAAAGAGAAATTTCTGAGTGGAGGGAGAGCAGCAAAAGATACACAGCAAATTCGTACAGCAGGAGGGCACATTTCCCAAGGCAACATTTTCAAAAAGCAGCATTTATTTGGCATGGTTACCAAGACAGAATCCGTACAACATTGTTATCATGCTTTTCAAGACAAGTATAGCATTGTTTTCAAGGAGCAGATTTAGCCGTCAAGGGCACGATTTTCGAGGCAACAATTCTGGGCACAGAAATCGAGGAGGGACTGTTGTACTAACTGTACAGTTCCGTACATGCAGAATCTGGCACATTTTCCAAGGTAGCAAGGACAACATTTAATTCTATAATTTTTCCTAAAATTTTCTCTTTGTTGTTGGCATGATTTTCAAGGTGGAAAGTTGGCATAGAAATAGAGATAAGTGGGTTTTGTGTTTGCTGTAATTTTTACTGTGTTTTTTCTGTTCACTGTAAAAACATATTCAGAAATAAAGAGAAGCTTTCGAACTGGTTTTCCCCAAGAGTTGTAGGGGGTTTTTCAAGGGTCATATTGACCAAAAATCAGCGTGTCAAATTTCTGCGTGTGGCTGATTTATTTTCTGAGTTTTTCTTTCTGCAATTTTCAGCACTCTTAAATTTCCAGAATTTGTATTTTCAGAAAATATTTATTTTTCCAGCTTGTTGAATGTATGGTTATGGGAATGGGCATTTAACTTTATGGGAGAAATAAGGAGAAACTGAAAACTTAAGTGGGTCTTAAAATTTCTACATGGTATCATAGCTAGTTTGCTGAAAAGTGCAGTTTGGGATAGCAAAGAGAAAAATTATAGCGAGCTAATTTTACACACAGAAAAATGAACCTTTACCACAACAGTGTCATTTTCAGTTTATTAGGACAACAAGCATGTATTTGGGCTTAGGGGTGGATGATAGGTTGGATGGGCATAACAACTACAATATATGGAAGGAAAGAATGCAAAGCATCTTTGAGGAGGCAGAAGTCTGGGGTATAATGGTGAATACCCAACAACACCCTATGAATGTGCCTACTGATGTTGTTGAGTTGGTAGAAGTTAACAAGAAGAATAACAAGGGTAAGAGACTGCTTCTGGATGGTGTTAAATACCATTGCATTCCTGATGTGAGAGGAAAGAGACTTGATCATGAGATGTGGACATGGTTGAACAATCTCTACTAGAGTACCAATGAGAACAGAAAAATGGTCCTAAGGGAGAAGCTAAAGGCCATTAAGATGGCAAAGACTGGTAGTGCTACTGCATACCTCACAAACATCACTAACGTGAAAGATGAGTTGGCAGCATTTGGAGAGGTCATTCCACCCACTGAGTTGGTGCGGATTGCAGTGAATGGCCTTCCTAGTTCATGGCTGAACTTTGCTGATGGGATTTGTGCACGTGAGACCCTTCCCACTTGGGATAGGTTATGGGATGATTGCATTCAGAATGAAATCAGAAAGAATAGCTTAGGGCAGCCAAACCAGTTGAGCAGGATGAGGATGTAGCATTTTAGTAGGAGGCAAGAAAGGCAAGGGAAAGAAGCAAGCTTCCACAAGTGGTGGTGGGGGCAAAGGCAAAGGTAAAGGTAAGCAGTTGAACAAGGAGAAGGACTATTCCAAGGTGAAGTGTTGGAATTGTCAAAGGATGGGACACTATGCAATTGTGTGTCTGGAGAAGAAGAAGAAGGGGAATAACAAGTCCATGGCAGCATCAACAGAGATAGAGGACTTTTCGGAGAGCTTTGACCAAGAGTTTGGGTTCATTGCTTGTGAGTTCACTATTGCAAGATCACCTGCCACGGAGGGTGAGAGGGAGTGTGCATTTCCCACCACTAGCGGAGCATCTTCAGGTATTTTTTATGTTGACAGTGGGGCTTCACGTCATATGACAGGAGTCTGTGAGTTCTTCTTAGAGCTTTCAGAGAGTGGCACTGATATAGAGGTAGTAGTCAGAGACGACATCATTGTTAGAGCAGTCAGTGTGGGGACATTGACATTTGATAGGGAACCCAAAACTCCCTTGAAGGTGTCAGATGTTCTATATGTGCCAAGGATGAAGAAGAACCTTATATATGTCTCAACATTGGAGGACAGAGGGTATGAGGTATTTTTCAGGAGAGGACAGGTGCTTATATATCCTAGGGGCGCTCCAACTGATTCAGCTAGAGTGATTGATGTACGCCATGCAAAGGTGTACAAGTTTGCATTTCAGCCCCTTTTGGCATTGAGCAGTAGTACCGGCAGCAGAGCTAGCAGTTCAGAGCTGTGCGATATTTGGTACTGCAGGATGGGGCACATGTATCATGGGGCCTTGAGGACATTGCGGGAGATCACTACAGGTGTGCCAGATTTCAGTACTGATCACCTAGATACATGCAGAGGATGTGCGATGGGAAAGTTTTCCAAATCCCCTTTTCCCAAGAGTGACAACAGATTGACTAGGATACTTGATTTGATTCATACCGATGTGAGCGGTCGGATGTCTCATGTTTCCTTGAGTGGATATGAGTATTATGTTTTATTCATTGATGATCACTTCAGGAGGACCTGGATTTATTTCTTGAAGACCGAGAGTGAGGTCTTCAAGCGGTTTCAGGAGTTTAGAGCTCTTGTGGAGACTCAGACAGGTCGGAAGATCAAGTCCCTCAGGTCGGGCAATGGAGGGGAGTATACCCTTGGTGAGTTTGTTGATTATTGTGTGGAGACAGGCATCAGGAGGGAGTTCACAATTCCTTACAACCCCTAGCAGAACGAGGTTGCGGAGAGGAATAACAGATCCATCGGAGGGGCTGCCAAAGCCATGCTACATGATCAGGGGTTACCGTTGTTTTTCTGGGCATAGGCCTGCAACACTGTTGTATATTTGTAGAACAAGAGTCCACATCGTGCCTTGGGGCATGTGACTCCAAGGGAGGCTTTTTCTGGGAAGAAGCCTGATATTGGTCATCTTCGTATCTTTGGGTGTAATGCATACTCCTATGTACCCAAGGAGAAGAGGACCAAGCTAGAGCCCACCACAGAGAAGGGTATCTTTGTGGGCTACAGTGAGACCTCGAAAGCCTTTCAGATTTATATTCTTGCACAAAGGAGAGTTGTTGTCAGGCAGGATGTGAAATTTAAGGAGGACAGGGCTTTCAGGAGGTCACGAGAGTTAGAGTATCTAGATCAACCAGACCCTCAGGAGCAGCTGAGTTAGTCACAGGGATTGAGTGGGTAGGGATCAGGAGGTACATTGATTATGGTGTCAGGTCATTCAGTGAGCAGTGGCTCACAGAGTTAGAGGGGTGGTGCTTCGCGAAGCATGCAGAGCAGTTCACTAGGTAGTCCACTGATGGACAGTTCACACGATACTTCAGCATCTACAGGTTCAGGTTCAGGCAGGAGGACAGTAGACAAAAATTCAGGAGTTCAGGCTCCTGATGAGGAGGAGGAGTTTCATTATCCAGTGGGAGAAGTGTTCTCAGGGAAGAGGAAGCCCAAGTGGCTTCAGGATACCTTGAGAGAGGCCACATCTGTTGTTGGGCCGAAGAGACCTGTCAGAGAGAGCAGACCACCTGAGCGGTTTTATAGCTATATGGCAATCGTTGCCAACATCGTTGACTCTGAGCCTTCTAGCTATGAGGAGGTAACTAGCGAGCAGGTCTGGAGAGAGGCCATGCAGGAGGAGTATTGTTCTATCATGAAGAATGGTGTTTGGGAGGTGGTGCCGAGGTCGAAGGGCAAATCCGTGGTTACTTCCAGATGGCTTTACAAGGTAAAGCATGCTGCAGATGACAGCATTGAGAAATTCAAGACAAGGTTTGTGGCTAGAGGGTTCTCCCAGGTAGAGGGAGTTAATTATGAGGAGACCTTCACTCCCATGGCTTGATATACTTCCATTCACTCCATTTTATCGATAGCAGCAGAGATGGGTTGGAAGATCCACTAGATGAATGTGAAGACCACATTTCTCAATGGCTTCATACAGGAGGAGGTGTACATTGAGCAGCCACAGGGCTTTGAGGCACATGGGAAGTAGTCCCATGTGTGCAGACTAAAGAAGGCTCTTTATGGCTTTAAGCAAGCTCCTAGAGCTTAGTACTCCAAGTTTGATACGTACATGCAGGAGATGGGTTTCACAAAGAGTGATGCAAATCCGAACCTATAATTTATTGTAATAGGTGAGGAGCCTCTGATTCTAGTGTTGTATGTGGATGACATGGTCATTAAGGGTGCAGAGAGACTCATAGAGAGCTGCAAGAGAGATCTTGCGTCGGAGTTCAAGATGAAGGACATTGGATTGATGCATTATTTTTTGGGTTTGGAGGTGTGGCAGGAGGAGGGGCATTTCTTCCTGGGACAAGGGAAGTATATTGTGGACATCCTTAGTAGATTCCACATGGAGGATTGTATACCCATGTCGACACTTAGGATCACCAACTGGAAGAAGCTTCAAGATTTAGATTCCGAGTTGGTGGATCCCACATTGTATAAACAGCTGATTGGTTCCTTGATGTATTTGGTCAATACTAGACCAGATATATGTTTTGCAGTCAACACGATGAGCCAGTTCATGTGTGAGCCCAGGAGGGTTCATTGGGTTGCTGCAAAACACATTTTGCGGTACTTGCAGAGGACAGTGGAGTATGGTCTAGATTATAGGCAAGGAGATGGAGTGAGATTGGCAGGTTACACTGATTCTGATTGGGCAGGTTGTGATTCTGATAGGAAAAGAACTTCAGGGTGTTGTTTTGGGTTGGGTTTGGCAGTGGTGTCGTGGTTCAGCTGAAAACAACAGTCAGTAGCATTGAGTTCAACAGAAGCAGAGTGCATGGCAGCCAGTCTAGCTAGTTGTGAGGCCATATGGCTTCGCAAGATGTTGTTTGGCTTATTTGGTCAGCCGTTGAGACCTTCCGTGATTTACTGTCAAATCATAGTTGCATTAAACTTACAGAGAATCTAGTATTTCATGAAAGGTCAAAGCATATCGACATCAGATATCATTTCATCAGAGGCTATGTTCAGAAGGGAGCTATGAAGCTTGAGTATATTCCCATAGATGAGCAGGTAGCAGATATTCTTACCAAAGCCTTACCACGGGGCAAGCATGTCTACTTCAGAGACAAGATGGGTGTGGTGAGGAACACCTTCCTCGGTAAGAGGGAGTGTTGAAATTTGGTTACCGGAGGACAGGTATTTCCCTAAGGCTTTGATCTTTGGCTTAAGGAAAAGTGTCCAAATGTATTTAACTTTTTCTCCTAAAGTGACTTTATAAGTTATAAAGTCAAATCTAATCTAAAATTGACTTTAATTGATAAAGTTACTAAGTCTAATTTTAAAGTGACTTTAATAAAGTCAATGTGAAATTAAAAAGTGAAAAGTGACTTTGGAAATAAAAGACTAAGAGGGTCTTTATTAAAGTGGGATGAATTGAAAAATAGAAAGTGAGATTTTAATGAGCATTTAATCTCAGCCCTAGATCTAAAGCTATCTTAGCTATTGGATTTAGGGATTCCCCAAAAGTCGCTTAGGGTTAAGTTAAAGGAGGAAAAGAGAGAAAAGATCATTCAGTCTTTCATGAGCAAATTAAGAGAGGAGGAGAGAAATCTAAATAGAAATTTTTGAGCGGAGGGAGAGCAGCGAAAGATACATAGAAAATCCGTACAGCAGGAGGGCACATTTCCCAAGGCAGCATTTTCGAACAACAACATTTATTTGGCACGGTTACCAAGATAGAATCTGTAGAACACTCTTAGCATGATTTTCGAGGCAAGTACAATGATGTTTTCGAGGAGTAGGTTTAGCCGTCAAGGGCACGATTTTCGAGGCAACATTTTTGGGCGCAGAAATCGAGGAGGGACTGTTGTATTGTCCGTACAATTACGTATAGGTAGAATCTGGCACGTTTTCTAAGACAACAAGTACAACATTTAATGCTATAATTTTCCTGTAATTTTCTGTTTGCTGTTGGCACTATTTTCAAGGTGGAAAGTTGCCATGAAAATCGAGATAAGTGGGTTTTGTGTTTGCTGTAATTTTTACTGTGTTTTTTCTATTCACTATAAAAGCATATTCAGAAATAAAGAGAAGCTTTTGAACTGGTTTTCCCCAAGAGTTGTAGGGGATTTTTCTAGGGTCATACTGACAAAAAATCAGCGTGTCAAATTTCTGTGTGTGGCTGATTTATTTTCTAAGTTTTTATTTCTGCAATTTTCACCATTGTGAAATTTCTAGAATTTGTGTTTTCATAAAATATTTATTTTTCCAGCTCGTTGAATGTATGGTTATGAGAATGGGCATTTAACTTGATGCAGGGGCATTAGACACTAGCTAGCAATGTAGGAGGTTTTGTCCACATGTTGTGGCTAGGAGGGTTCGAAAAAAAATGAATTGCAACAGCTAGGTGTCAATACCTCAGCTGACTGTTTCATTTAGATTAGTTAGATTTGTAGAAGTCGAATAGTTAGATTCGATCCATCTGTCATGTTTTAGTTAGTTGAATTATTGTAATTAGGCTTTTGATTTTCTAAACGGTCCTCATAGAGGAACCGAAGAGACACATTGTAATGTATATAAATTGTATCCCTCGGATGCATTAGGGGAGAGGAGATTTCTGTAATAAAAGATTTGTGTTAAGCAATTGCTTCCGGTTGAATGAATTTCAGTTCCTGTTGATTATCAAACTGTCTTGAATTGATGTTTGTGAGGAAATTTGTTTAACTGTGAGGCGATTGAACTCTGTGCGTATATAATTTCTGAATGGAACTGTTGTACAGTCTCTGCATCCTACTGTCTACTCTTTCTCTTGAATTATCCGAACAAACCCTATTGAATTAATGCCACCCGCAGGCGAGGTCTGTGTAGAGAAATCGTGGTCGTCGAACTCTGGTTGATGATAGTGCAAAACCCGCTTACGCAGAGACAGAATTGTTTTTCTATTGGTATCCTGACCCGAGGCCTGACATGAGTTAACAAACGAAGAGCATAGGAAGGTAGGCGATTAACCGTGGTCAATCATTGTTCCAAATCCGCGAGCGGATTTGCGAAACCGGACTGCCCATATCGCACCGCTTTTGTGGAGTGAGCGGTATTTCCAAATTGGGAGCAATTCCATTGAGTGCTCGACACGTGGCAAAGGCGGGACCCCTGAAACCGCTCTCATTGTGCGCCATCGCACGTTAACGTTCGACCAGGGAGGCCGCGCGATATCGTTGAACACCGTCGATCTGGGAGGAAGCCATCGGACGATGGTCGCTTTCGGAAGTAGCGCGAAGGATAATCTAAGGTACGGTGCGTGTATATGATCGGCCATTGATATATATATGTGGGCCTGGAGCCGAAGGTCCATTTCAAGTCATTTATTCAAAAAGTATCGGGCTATTAATATAAATTTTGGAGATATAAATTAATTTCAAGGTTTGCAGAGTATTTTTTTATTTGTCTATTTCTTCGAAGTTGGTAAATAAAATTCCAAGAAAAGAAAGAAGACCACGTGGAGGAAATCTAAGTTAATAGAGGAAAATGCTGACAGAGCCACGAGAAGAAACTAGCTCTCCTTAGGGGCCGACTTTCAGTTTTGTTGCCGTCATAACTTTATGGGAGAAATAAGGAGAAACTGAAAACTTAAGTGGGTCTTAAAATTTCTACATGGTATCAGAGCTAGTTTGTTGAAAAGTGCAGTTTATGACAGCAAAGAGAAAAATTACAGCAAGCTGATTTTACACACAGAAAACAGAACCTTTACCACAACAGTGTCATTTTCAGTTTATTAGGACAACAAGCATGTCTTTGGGCTTGAGGGTGGAGGATAGGTTGGATGGGCATAACAACTATAGTATATGGAAGGAAAGAATGCAGAGCATCTTTGAGGAGGCAGAAGTCTGGGGTATAATGGTGAATACCCAACAACACCCTGTGAATGTGCCTACTGATGCTATTCAGTTGGAGGACTTTAACAAGAAGAATAAAAAGGGTAAGAGACTTATTCTGGATGGTGTCAAAGACCATTGCATTCCTCATGTGAGAGGAAAGAGACTTGCTCATGAGATGTGGACAACCTTGACCAATTTCTACCAGAGTACCAATGAGAACAAAAAAATGGTCCTAAGGGAGAAGCTGAAGGCCATTAATATGACAAAGACTGATAGTGCTATTGCATACCTCACAAAGATCACTAATGTGAGAAATGAGTTGGCAGTAGTTGGAGAGGTCATTCCACCCATTGAGTTGGTGCGAATTGCAGTGAATGGTTTTCCCAGTTCATGGCTGAACTTTGCTGATGGGATTTGTGCACATGAGACCCTTCCCACTTGGGAGAGGTTCTGGGATGATTGCATTCAGAATGAAATAAGAAAGAACTAGCTTGGGGCAGCCAAACCAGTTGAGCAGGATGAGGATGTAGCACTGTTACCAGGAGGCAAGAAAGGCAAGGGAAAGAAGCAAGCTTTCACAAGTGGTGGTGGGGGGAAAGGAAAAGGTAAAGTTAAGCAGCTGAACAAGGAGAAGGACTATTCCAAGGTGAAGTGTTGGAATTGTCAGAGGATGTGACACTATGCAGTTGTGTGTCCGGAGAAGAAGAAGAAGGGGAAGAACAAGACCATGGCAACATCAACAAAGAAAGAGGACTTTTCAGAGAGCTTTGACTGAGAGTTTGGAGAGCTTTGACCGGTGTTAGATTACGAGGATATGACATTCTGATGTCGTATCTTTTTTCAAACAAGATAATTGTAGAACACTTGCCCATGGGAAAAAAAGACCCCCAAAAAAGAAAAAGAGGCAGGCCCATAAGCCAAGGGGATGGCGGTTTCTTGACACTTCAGAAGACGAAAAATAAGAGGTTAAGGAAAATAATCCAAATATAGAAGCACAAACACAACCTGGTAGCCAAAAAAATGGCGAACTTGGGGATAAGTCAAGAACAATGGTTTATAGCTAGAAGAGTACTGAATCAGCATAAATCACAATATCAAAACTACAAAAAGCAGAAACACCCATTAAAAAGGAAACAAGGGGCATAAAGATATCCCATCTATCTGAGAGTTCATACCCATACAAAGAAGTCCCCCTAAAGGCAGATGGCAATCAACTAGAAATAGTAACTGCCACTCCCATTCAAGGAGCTTGGCGAAAGGTGGAGAAAAAAAAAGGAAAAAAAAAGGAAGCTTAATGACTTTTATCACACTAAACTTCGACAAAATTATGTAATTTTCATAATTTCTTGTTTTATTGTGCAACAACCAACATTTTGACATGACCAAATACTTACAAGCATCCGTAGAATGTAATTTTGTTCATTGTTTTCGGGTTGTATAAAATAATGTTTTTTTCTTTGGAGAAAAAAACAAAACATTGACTACAATAAAACGATACAACTATATAAAGTTTATGAATTTTGCCTAATAATGTTAAATGTTAGGGAAATATTGTAAAATAAAGTAAAATAATAGAAACCATACTTAAAAAAGACCATAGAGATTTGAAGTGATTTTCACCTCATGGGGACCATTTATGAACTAGCATGAGGTTGGAAAGGAGTTTACCAAATAACAACCACTTGTTAGGTTGTTGTTGTTTTTTAAATGTTTTTTACTATTGGTTTAATTTAATATATGTGTTCATCTTTTTATTAGTGAATCATAATAGTTTATTTGGTCATTTTATGTAAGATGGATTTGACATTTTTAATGAATACAAAGTTCATATTTAGTTAAATTGTGATGATAGAGAATAGTACTTTTTCATAAATATCCAAGACTTGCACTTGGATTTAGCTTAAAAGATATGTATTATTCATAAACTCAACACACACATATGCCATTATTTTCATTCTCACTGAGTTCAAATTCCTACAGACTCGAACAATAAAATCTTCATGGGTTTCCTAACATCTCACTATCCTCACCATTAGATCACAATCGTAGTGCCTATAAACATGTACATACGACAAAGGTGCATATGAGTTGGATATAAAGTAAAATAATAATGGAATACTATTGCACCAACATTATTGATGTTAAGGTTATCACTTGAGATCATGTGCTAACTAGAATCCATATTAGAGTGAAAGGGTTCAATTGCAACAAGGAGTGGACATGGTCCAAGCCAAATCAACAAATACTATGAATATTCCATCACTGAGTGAGAGTGAGCCTCTTATGATGATTTTTGATTGAATTGTGAATTATCGTGCCAATAACTCACTCAACTTGGTCCATAATTGAGTCACCACTAAACATGCATTTATCCCACAAGGATGGGAGTAGGATGCATGAACGACACCCATAAACATAGAAAAGGAAAAACACATTGGCATTGCAAAATAACAAGTTTAATGTGTGTGTGTTGTTTTTGTGAATTCACCACGTCACATGATCCATGCCACTTAAAGTTTATGATACAATATGATGAAGTATCCCTTAAGTTTGGGTGGACCACTGCCAAACCCCTACCTTAGCGAATAAATTTATGATATAAGTTAGTCTCATTTTTGATAATATGAGACCATACTCTATGATATGTGAAAGTAATATTGCTCACAAATAAGATCGACGAGCCATTGATGACCTACAAGGCATGTCTTTCAACTACTTTGATTTTAGGCCATATTTTAGAATATGCCATCATAATAAAATAGCTTGTAACATTACATAGATAACGACCACAAATCACAAATAACTCGTAAGACATGGCATATTCAAATTTGTTTATATTAAAATGAGGAATAATACAATCACATCAACTCATAAACTTAGACTTTAACATTAACTTTTAAATTGACAAAAAAATAATTTAAATGCACCTTATAAATAATTTATCTTATTATAAATATATAACAAAATAATTAATAAAATTATATATACACTCATTACCAAATAAACATAAAACATAATTGAAAAAAAAACATATTAGTGAGTTTTTTTAATTTTATTTTATAACATGAATTGATGCCTATCCACATTTATAAGCCATTTTTTTCATAGACACACAGATATATATATGGGGTTGTGGGGACCAAACCTCGGTTGGACCACAACCTCGGAGCTTACAAGCCATTTAATTTATATGGTTGAGATAATATTTTTTAATATAACAGTTAAATTGGACATCAAATTAATATAAAAAAACTCAAAATTTAATAGCTAAAGTTTTCAGAGTTGTCTAATGATGCAACAAAATAGTCGTGACTACAGTTTTTGTCGGAATCCGGTAAAATGTTTTTCAAAAAATGAGGTGGAGTGTTTGAATCGTTCTTTTGATGGTGGAAATGGATTCAGCACCATAAAAAACCCCTGATGCACCCAAAATCCTGAAGTTTAACAACCATAACCCAGATTTTCAAAAATTTCTGCCGAAATTTTTCATAATCTTACCGAAATTTCTAAGTTATTTTTGTGGGTTTTTTTAGACTACTCAAGAAGTTTTTAGACTAAGCTATTAAAAATTTTGTGCCGGAGAAGTTTCGTAAGGGTATATGGGGAAACGAGTTGGGTAGAAAGAAGAAGTATTATGTTCAAGAATTCAACCCACTTGTGATCTCCAACAAAAATAGTACATTGGAGCTAGCATTCCGTGGAGAGCAAAGGTTCTTATTGCTCAATTAAGAACTAACTCACATTAACTTCGGTGTGAAACAAGACGGTGGAAGAGACCTAAAGAAGCTTGGGAAGAAAGGGTATGTACTTTTTGCACTTCTGGGGCAGTGGAATCAGAAAAAATTTTCATTTTGGAATGTGATGCTTTCAGAGACATCAGGGACAGCTACAACAGTATGTTAGTATCAATTCCGTGGCACTGAGTTTTCAGTGAGAGAACCCTTAGAAGATTGGGTCAACTCATCATCAATTTAAGTAAGAAAAGGATTGAAGTATAGAAGGCAAAAAACAAGGAAGCTAGTAGTCCCATAGACTATTTTTAGTCTCATGGACGTTAAAATATCATTCATTCATTCAATTTAAACTTATCATTTTTTTATAAAAAAATAAAAAAACATAAACAAAAATCTATAAAAAATATTTTTAACCCATAAACCTATTCAACCCTTAAATACAGTGAAAATAAATAAAACATCATCCCCAAATTTTTCATAATCTTACCAAAATTTCTAAATTAATTTTGTGAATTTTTTAGACTTGGCGAAAATTTTCTATCCTTTTTTCAATTTCAACTTATAATTTTTTATATATTAAAATATATATATATATATATATATATATATATATATATATATATATATATATATATATTTTTAGCCCTTAAACCTACTCGACCCTTAAATACATTGAAAATAAATAGAACATCGTCCATTTCCCCGTCCAATTATAACCCGAAAAGTCGATTTTCAAAGAATGCAAGCTTCCAGAGGCTTGATCCGCGGTCTTGTGTTTACTTTTCGATCCCAATTTCAGATTTCGAGAAAGGAGAAAAAGTAATATCGCATGGCGTTGACTTTATAGATGTATAAAAGCATGGTAAAATATCAATTGAAACATTGCTCGTGTCGCTTATGAGAAGCGAATATGCCGCTGGCAGCGTCTGCAATCTACTTTTTGAATCTTCGAGGGGATGTACTCATCAATCGCCTTTACCGCGATGATGTCGGGTATGCGCTCGTCTATCTTCTTGTATTTATTTTATCACAGGAAGACTGTAGAAGTTGGAACCATATAGTCTCCCATTTAGGGATATTTATTTGTGAAAGCCGACATAAAATACGGACTTCCATTGCCATATTTCGGTTGAAAACTCTGGCAGTACGCAGTTTATGACAGTGAAGTCTTACAATATCAATTAACAAGTCATTGCTTATCTGATGTGGTCATGACAAACTCCAAAGTTAATACGAGATGATAATAAACAGAAATAACTATAGTTAAAAATATCACCAGAAAGAAGTTGGGAACTGTGGAATTGCGGAATTCTCGCAATAAACGTGTAATCTAGCTCCAAGATTAACTCTTTTTGGGAACTTGAAATTGACAGACCAAAGATGGTAGTCTTTCGTGTTAGATTAGAACATTTAAAATAGCCATAAATATTGCCTATTTGAGCACGTCAGGCTTAAAAATTGCAAAAACAACAAGGCTAAACTCCTTTCACAAACCAGACCATAACAAACTTTCACAAACCAGAACATAACAAATAAGAAAGCTGTAGTCTAAGGAGGCTACAATTTTGCGTGGAAAACAATAAAAATTTCAGCAGGATTTTGAGCAAATCTGGCAGAAAATTTGGAAATCCTGGTTAGCTGTCAAACTTGAGGATTTTGGGTGCCCCAGGGGTTATTGATGGTGCGAAATTGATTTCCCTTATAAAAAAATGATTCAAACACTCTCAGGATTGGATTTTTTGAATTTTTTTCACTGGATTCTGGCCAGAATTTCGCCATCTAGACGAAATTGGCCAATAAGAAATCTTCATCCTTAAGGTGATTGAAAAGTTGCAATTGAATCCAAGAAAATGTTAAAACAAGAGGATTAATCCTTTGAAAATATTAGGTTAGCTGCGCCCAGAGAAGTGAGGTATACTCTATAGTCCAGGTGGAAGAGATGTTAGTCATATCCCCTAGGTGAGTATGTGTTTGGGTAATGCTGTTAAAGGAAAAATTGAGGGTGGGAATGTCAAAAAGAAAAAAATGGAAAAAGCTCACTATTATATACATGTATGAATTTTTTTCAAGGTAAACCTTGCAGGATCCCCTGCTTGTTTGAAATTCTTTGATGTATCTAAATCAATGTTACCAGACTCGGAATCGGCAATAAATCAGCGAGACAAAAGAGCGAAGAGTTTGAATCGGATCGGATAAAAATCCGGAAAAAATTGGCAAATTCATTAAAAAAAATATACACATATTTCAAAAACATTTTTCATTGATATTCAATAAAGCCATGTCCAAACAATGCATAATATCAATAGATGTCCAAAATATCATGAATGAATAAGTATCTCATATATGTTATGAGTCCAAACATGATCCAGATTCCAAGTATTGAGTCCCGCCTCCTAATTCCTAACCAATGATTACATAGAAATTTAGAACTAGAAGCATCTGCTTCTAAAAGTTTACAGAATATTACATACGAATCAGTAAAAATTCAGTAACTAAGAGTCTAAGAGTCTAAGACTCTAAGAGTGAGAACTAAAAGTGATTCCTCCCACTCCTTCGCTTGCTTGACTCTCAAAGTTCTCCAAGTCATGTAGGCTTAAAAGAGGAGCCTCCTCTAATTGGACCCAATCTGATGCATTTGTAGTTTGCAGATCTATTTCTTCAAGGTCGATTGGTGAATGGTCCAAACCTGTCATTATAATGAGACATTGACACAATGAAATGTGAATTAAAGTTTGAAGTTTGAAGTTTGAACTTTAAACTTTAAAGTGCAAATCAGATTATGAAAGTTTGAAACCTTCAAATTCAAGCCCTCACCTAGTATTTGCTTGTTGCGAAGTTGTAGATTGTAATGAACAATACAAGGTCATTTAAGTGCTTTTGTGTCAATTGGTTGTGCTTCTTAGAATGTATTTTCTCAAACATGCTCTAGTTGCACTCACAACCTAAAGCACTGCATGATTGGTTTAAGATTCGAATGGTGAATCTCTTCAAATCTGGCGTATCACTACCAAAGTTTTGCCACCAAAGACCTCGTAAGTGGCAAGTGTTCATGTCACGTGAGTAGTAAGTTACTAAGTAATAAATCCTAAATAGTAAAAACTTAAAAAGACAACAAAAAATAATAAAACATTTACATACAAAATAAAGTTTAAACAAATTTAATGAATTGATGAAGCCTTCAAGCCTCAAAGGGTACCTGACAACATCTTAGTCCTTTCTCGTATAACACTGGTATAGGAAAATAATTTAGCTGGAGCCCTATAACCTTGTAGTTGGGAAAAGAAACGACTTTGAAAATCTGGATTAGAGAAGCACCTTTCAATGCATGTCATAAGTGCTCTGCCAACCTCCCCATCCTCATTAAATTTTCTCTTATCATAAAAATATTGTGGGTTTAAGAAGTACCTAGCAACATGTAAGGGGGAATGCAATTTCTTATCCCAACGTGCATCAAGAATGTCCCAAAGAGGCAGATACTTTGCCTCCTCATCCCCATATCTTCTTTTGATGGCCTCCTTTGCGAGATCCATCGCCTCATAAATGTAACCCATAGCGGGTTGTTGTTGAGATTTTGTGTATTTGGGGTAGCACTAGTTGAGCTCTAGCTCCCAAATTTTGTGGAGGGACTAGAGTACACTTGATCTATAAGACCCATAAATTGATTTGGGAAATTTCATCTGGTTTAGGAGATATTAAATTAATTAATTATTTTAATGTATTTCCTAAGTTAAAACTTAGGGAACTTAAATAATTAAAGTGAATTTAATTAAACATGTGGTGAAATTGTCTTAAGTCACACGGATCAAGCTTTCTTTTAATCTTAGCCATTGATTCAAGATTTGATCATGGCCGTTGGTTTTCCAACGAGAAAAGTATAAAGGAAAGGCTTGGGGTCATTTGTAAAGACACACAGAGGCAGAACACTGAAGCTAAGCTGAGATTCTAGGGCGGGTTTGCTAAGAATACTCAGAAGTGTTTCAGCTGCAGAGAGGGAAATTTAGGCCAAGGGGATGATCTGATCCCGGGGTCTAGAATCAGCAAGAGGCAGAGATCAGCTCAGAGAGGCAGCGCAGAAGCAGGAGAGCAGCAGCAGCAACAAGGACAGCGCAGTCCCTCAAGGACAGGGTGATTTTCAGCAGCAAGCCCTCAAGGGTTACGCAGAGACCCAAAGGGGGTAGCCTAAGGACTGTGTCACCTAGTCTAGGGTAACGCAGCCCTTTCCGGAGCAACGCTGAGGGTCAGAGGCAAGGTTGTTGGGAATCGTTCCCCCCCGATCCCGCTCCCAAAACGCGCTTCGTTCGGGAGCGTGCTTCCGAGCTTGAATAGACGCTCCCTGTTTTCTTGGGAGCTTTTCAGGGAGCGCTCAGGAGCGAACGCTCCCTGAGCGCTCCCTCCATTTAAAAAATGATTCAGAAGCGTTTTTCAAATGGAGGGAGCGGTCTTCCCGAACGCTCCCCGGTGCGGAAAAAAAATCCGATGGCGAATTTTCTGAATTTTTTGGGAGGGAGGGGGGGTTGGGTAAATAAAATCCCTCCCCCTCCTCATTTGTTTGTTATCGTTGTTAGTTTGAGAGCAAGAGAGAGAGCTTGAGATTTGAGAGCAAGGAGAGCAAGGAGAGCGCAAAGAGAGAAGGAGAGAGCAAGGAGAGAGCAAGGAGCAAGCTGCAAGAGAGCAAGAGGAGGATTGAAGGAGTCAGGAGTCAGGACAAAGAGGTAGGATTTCTAATCTAGTTTTTATTTTCTATATTACAATTTTAAGTTGTTCAAAAATGAAAACTTGAATTTTTTTCTCAATGTTGCATTTTAGTGTGTTGAAAAGTGAAAGATTGAATTGTTTTTTTTCTATGTTGCATTTCCTATTCCCATTTGGCATTCCTCCATTTTTTTTTGCAGGCTAGAAACTTGAAACATCTTGGCTATATGGCTAGGGATTTTCTTCATGTTGGTTCCTTTCTTTGTAATAATGGTGTTGGAGAGTAGAAGAAAGAGGCCTATTAGAGAAGAGGAGGATGAAGAAGTGGGTTATAGTGGATTTGATGAAAATCCTGAAAAGGAGGAGTATGCTGAGGAGGAAGGGGGGAGTGGAGAACATGAGGTCACAAAGACCCCAACTAAACAAGACCAAAGTCAAACACCATTGTGGAAATATGTTCAGAGGCATGAAGGAGGGAAAGGTGGTGGAACCACTAAATTTCTTTGCCCCCATTGCAATAAAGAATACACAGGTTCATACACCTATGCCAGAAGGCAGCTTTGTGGGAAAATGCCAGGGGATGGAGAGAGAAATCTAGGAATCAAAATTTGTGTAAGTGTGCCAGCAACAGAGAGAGAGAGAAATACAGAAAGGAAGAGGAGGCTGCCCTACATAGATCCAAAAGATCTAGGGGTTTCATTGATTCTTATGCACCATCAGGTCCATCACATTATGGACAAAGAAGTCCATCAACTTCCACCCATGGCAGTGGATATGGAGGCACACTTGGACCAAACATCTCCTTAAGGCGTAGAACCATATCCGATTTCCTTGACGAAGGGTTGAGGAATGATGTGGATTCAAAATTTTTCCGGTTTCTCTATGCATGTGGGGTGCCATTCAATGTTCTTCGCTCACCTTATTGGCATGAAATGGTTTCTGCCATTAATGATGTCCCCAAAGTATAGAGGAGCCCTGGGTATGACAAGGCAGAACTGTGAGACTTGATCATGAAAAAGATAAAATGAGTAATTCTTTGGTTAGAATGACAAATTCTTGGAATGAGCATGGGGTGTCCATTGTCTCTGATGGATGGACCAATGTAAAAGGAAAGCCATTGATAAGTGTTCTGGTTGTGTCTGTTAGTGGTGCAATATTCCTTTCAGCATATGATTATTCAGACAAATTCAAGACCGACATTAACATTGCAGAACCATTACTTGAAACAATTGAAAGTATTGGGCCATACAATGTCATCCAAGTCATCACTGATAATGCTGCTAACTGTAAGGCAGCGGGAGCAATTATTGAGGATAAATACCCCAACATATTTTGGTCTGGGTGTTTGGTTCACACAATGAACCTTTTGATGCATCATATCATTAAAAACAAACAACCTCAATACAAATGGCTTGGTGATTTGTACAAGAGAGGTAAAAAAATGATAAAATTTATTACAAATCATAGCAATACCCATGGGCTTTTCCGTACTCACTCAAAATTGGAGTTGTTGAAGATAGCAAAGACTAGATTTGTTAGCTATTACCTCACCTTCAAGCGCCTTTTGAAGGTAAGAGAGTCATTGGCAGCCATGGTATCAAGTCCACACTGGTAGGTCTTAAAGAACAGGGCAGCAACAATAGTTGACAGGCAAGGTTTTGAACATGTGGAGGAGACCGCCCTTGATCCTTTGTTTTGGGCACGTGTAAGGGAAATTTTGAATTTCACCAAGCCCATTTATCACATGATTCGTTTTTCAGATACAGTTAAACTAGTGATTGGGGAGGTGTATGAGCAAATGGATAGCATGTTGGGGAAAATAAAAGATGTTGTTAAGGAAAATGATCCCAACTTGTATGCAATGATTTACAACTGTGTTTGTGCACAGTGGAATAAACTTAATGTTCCACTATATGCCTTGGCATATATCCTTATGCCAAAATGCTACTCTCCATCTTGGTTGGGCCAACCTACACCTGGAGGTAGGGTTAGGATCAAACCTCACACAGATCCAGAGGTACAAGAGGGATACATGAACGCATTAGACAAGTCGGTCCCCGATAGGGAGGAGTGTGCTAGATTGCGCCTTGAATTAGGCAGATACTTTAGCTGCACTGGTAACTTTGGTTCTTTCCATGCAATGGAAGACAGAGACAGATTTGATGCTCTCACATGGTGGGAAGCATATGGCGGCATGGGACTTTTGCCAAAGTTGGCAAAAAAAGTTCTCTCACAAGTTGTAAATACTTCTTCTGCAGAAAGGTGGTGGAGCACCTACAGCTTCATACATAATGTGAGAAGAAACAGGTTGAATGAAAACCGAGTTGAAAGCTTGGTTTATGTGCACTACAACTTGAGGTTGTTGAGTCATTACTGTGATCGGGCATATGAAGATAAACCATATAAAGTTTGGGACAGCAACCCAGAGGATGATAATTTGGAGGACGACACTGTACATATGGAAGAATTGGAAGCATAACTTTTGAGGGATGATGATGAAGCAACAATAACCATGCCACCGCCACACATAGGGCCAGTCTCACCATCCAGTAGCAGTGCGGGTGCCAGTGCCAGTGCTCGATTTCCAACTATTGTTCCTTTGTAGATTCAACCTCCACCTACATCCTCACGTTGCCCTCTGCCTTCTAGTTATGGTCGTGGTACTCCTGAGAGTACTAGAAGACCACCATTGCCTCGTGGTTCTCACAAATTAGACATTTCTCGTGGGTGTGGCAAGGGGCCAGCCAATAGATAAAATAGATTTGTTGTTTACTAGTCTTTTTTATTTTCTAGTAGTTTTTAACTTTTATAACTGTTGAACAGTTGAAACTTGACTCTTTCATATTTATTATGATAATTTTTGTAAACAATATATGACAATTTAAGTTTGAAGTTTGAATTTGAAAGGTGAAACTTTGAAGTTGGCATTTATAAGTTTATAAGTCATTATGAATTATGAATATGATGCTTCATGAAAGTTCATTTTGTTTCATTTTATAACATTTCTTTTCATGTTAAATATTCTTTGTTGTAATGGTTATTGGTTACACTTAGCTTACAAGTACAACTATGGTGATCAATGAATCAATGATGATAACTGTTATATATTGAATTTTGAAATCAATGAATCAATGATGATAAATAATATATATCAATGATGATAAATGTTATATATTGAAATTTGAAATCAATGAATCAATGATGATAAATGTTATATATCAATGATGATAAATGTTATGTATTGAATTTTGAAAGCTTGAAACCTTAAGATTGATGATTCATGAGACTCAAGAGTCAATATGTTGTATGTTTCCAACTTGTGGGCATGGTTGATGAAGATTATAATTTCTTGATGATTGACGTTATATGGTTAAATCCATGTTTTTATGTTTTTTTATGTCTAATTCATCATTCTACATGCTTTTGTTGACATATATGCATCAAAATATTAAAAAATATATATTTAAAAAAAAACGCTCCCCGAAACGCTCCGGACCGGGAGCTTTTGAAAATGGCTCTCCCGCTCTCGCTCCTGTTCCCGCTCCCAAGTAACCATGGTCAGAGGGGCTTCAAAGGCTGATGTAGAGGCTTTCAGGGGCAGCGCTGGGGTTTCTAGGCCCTAATTTTGACTGAGTTCTGTAAATCTCATTTGGGGGTGTGGATCAATCATTATTTTGGCCCTAGATCAGCCAGTGAGTTGTAGATCTATTATTTCTCTGTCGGGTTTTCCAGATCTGGTACCCAGGCTTGTTGTATTCAAAATTTTTTTAATAATAAAACCCTCTAGCAGCCAAAAGACCGGTTTTCCCGCATTGGGTTTTTCCGGGGACTATTTGTCCAAAAATAACTGTGTCACTTTGTCTATGTGTGCATGAACTTGTTCTAGATCTGGATTGGTGGAGATTTGTTATGTGTTTTGCTTCGATTTTAACTTGAATTTAGTCAGTTAATAACTTGTCTAAGTAGGAGGAACATAACCAAATTAACAGTAAATAAATTCTGCATAAAGTGTAAAGATTCATAAATTTCCATATTTGTCACCATCAACCATCCTGAAAGTTCAAGGCTCAAGCTTTCAAATTTAAAGAAACATGAAACTTTGAAAATAAAAAAAGCTTGAAATGAAATTTTAAAACTGAAAAAGTTAAAAGACTTGAAGTACCTGAGAACTCTGACAAGGGACTTCGTCACAACAATAATCTCTTCGGCTTCTTTCCAAAAACCTTCATTAAACACAAGTGCAACAATTTGAATGCCTTCAAGGGCCTTGGAATGTTTTGATGCCATCCACTCAGGTCCCAAG
Organism: Pinus albicaulis; assembly: GCA_034641835.2. Classification (NCBI taxonomy): domain Eukaryota; kingdom Viridiplantae; phylum Streptophyta; class Pinopsida; order Pinales; family Pinaceae; genus Pinus; species Pinus albicaulis. Next base: position 41,246,210 of record MU968480.1, read on the forward strand.
AACATCCTCTTCAGATTTATCTTTTGCTCAACCACATATTGCAAAGATATGAAATTTGTTGCAAATCTAGTCATTGCAGGTCGAACAATTTCTTTACCTTCAGTGTATTTTCTCATAGTGTTTAGGACAATAGTGTGGTTGTACCATAGTATTAAAAACTGGAACCGGTGACCGGATCGGTGGACCTAATGAACTGGGTTTCTGACTGGAACTGGTCTAACTGGTACTGGTCAGGTCTAAATGAACTGGTTTTTAAAAAAATACATTAAATAATTAATTTTTAATTAAAAAAAACTATTTATAAGATTTGTAACTATGATTCCAAGCCAATAGAGACTAAATATGCAAAGTTTTCTCATTTATATACAATGTAAAGGTGAATATATCAAAATGGCACCAAGTGCAATACATATCATCGAAAAAATACATAAGCAATGAGGCTCCAAGTGGCCTATAAAGTCTAGAAACAATGCTACAAGCTATGAGGCCATTGGCCTACTACAAGACTACATATTAGTGATCAACAACATGATCACTCCTCATCATGATCAAAATCATTACCACTACTAGACAAGGGATCATCAACATGAGCTACATAAATAATATGGCTCAAAGTTTGAGGACTCCTAAAACTCCTCTACAACTTTAGTAGTAGTAGTAGTATTAGCAGCAAAAATAGACATCAAAACTACAAATCACTGAGCAACATGGTCTCTCATGAAACTCATCATTGATTCATCGCTACTAGAAATGGGATCATCAACAAGAGATACATAAACGTCATCTAGCTCAAAGTCTTCAGACTTGGATTGCTCAATCTTATAACATGATAGAAATTGAAAAAGTTTAACATGCCTAACCAATGATTTTGGTTTTAGTGAAGGGTTCATCTCCTCAACCTTAAAATGCGGTAGAAAAAGATTAGCATGCCTAACCAGTTGTTTTCCTTTGAGTGAAGGGTACATTCTTGTTAAGGCCACGGTAGGGGAGTTCAACAATCAATACCACCAACATCAACAAAGTTCAACAATCAATGCCACCAACATCAAGGTTCTTAAATGACTTCATGCTCTTGATCAAATGCCAATCTCATACCCTTACACATGATAGAAACAAATGGAAACATTGCAAACCCCCAAACCATGAAACCCTGAAAACCATTAAGTCTGCTGAATTTTGAGTGAAATCTAAAATTCTAGTTTCTCCATATGAAATCCAATGAGGTCGAAACCACTCTCAAACATCCTAAGTCATTTCATGGTAATGTTAAAAATTTAAGTAAAAGGATGAAAATGAAAAATAAAGGAAATGTCACTTTTACTTTAAGAATTTAACATTACCATTAATTGCCAACATTGCTAGGGATGTGTCCGGAAAATGAGAGGGTAGGCATGCTTTTCTTAGAGGAGATGTTTTTGGAGGAAAACAACCCTATCATTCCCTCAAAAAAGCTCCAAAACTCACAAAAATGCATTATGTGGGGTCCATAGTTGGCCTAGCAATGAACCGGCCGGTTCCATCCTAAATCGACTGGTTAGTACCGGTTGGACCAGTTTTTTTGGCGAAGAGGAGGGTTGAACCCGATTTTTCTACCGGTTTGACCCGGTCGGCTAATGAACCGGCCGGTTGACCGGTTTCCGGTTCAAGCCAATCAGTTTTTAATACTATGGGTTGTACAGGTATTTGGTTATGGATTTTTCCTTCTCCACAACCTCATGTATCCAATGAAGCTTACCAATGTCCTCAAGCATTAAATCTATGCAATGGGCTACACAAGAGGTCCAAAAAATAGTGGGGTGCCTAATTTCAAAATGTCTACCAGTAGCCATATAATTAGCTACATTGTCAGTGACAATTTGTAAAACATGTTCTTCTCCCACTTCTTGAACGACTTCGTCCATCATTTCACAAATAAGTTGGGTAGTCTTAACCTTTTCTGAGGCATCCACTGATTTGAGAAACATTGTGCGTGCTGGAGAAGATACAAGGAAATTTATTAAAGTTCTATTCCTCTGATATGTCCATCCATCACTCATGATGGTGCACCTTGTTTCTACCCATGATGAACGAAACTTAGCTAGCACAAGCATGAGATCTTCAACACTCTCTAACAACAAATATGTCCTAAGGCTCTCTGATGAAGGGGCTTTGAATCCTGGACCTGCAGCAGTGACTGCATCAATCATAGCTTGCCAATAAGGACTTCTGGCATAGTGGAAAGGTATGTCAGAATAGAACCAAAAGTTAGCAATGGCCTTCCTTGCCTGACTATGGATATTTTTTTTCAACCAGTGGCATCCAAGGTAGGTTGGGAACTAGGTTTTGTGCGGGGAGCAAAAAAAGTGTTTATGTTTCCACCTCCAGTGTTGAATGCAGGAAGATTCATCTGGCCTTGAGTTTGACTTGGACTTAGAGGCATGTGTGGGAAACTTGGGAATGGCATTGAGGACTCAAGAAAAGGAGATGAAAAGGGGGTATTGGAAGAAGAAACGTCAGCTCCAAGAGTTCTTATTTCTTGTTTTTGCTTTGTTTTCTTAGCATTATGCTGATTCAACATGCCAAGGGCCAAGGTTGCTTGGTGTTTGACATTATCATCAACCTTGTTGCAGAGACCTATATCATGTTCGGGTATCTGTGTAAGGTGGTAGTTGAATCTATAAATGCCTCCACTACATTTCGCTTTGCAAAATTTACAAAGGAGCTTGGGGTTTCCGGGAATCTTGTCACAATAAGCCCAAGTAAAATCCTTCTCCCTCGGCATTGTTGTGGTTCCTGCAAAATAAAAAGACATAAAAAAAATAAAAAATAAAAATGCAGATATTTATTATTTTGGAATCTTGAATCTCTGATATAAATTTAAATTTAAATTTGAAATGATGATTGTAGCATAATGAGCATAATTTTAAATTTTAAGTTTACTGTTTGTTGCTATCAAATGGAGCAAGTTAATATCGAAAGGCTTGGTTGCGATAAGTATGGGAATCGATGAATTCGCCAATAATTACTATGTCAATCCCATTACTAGTGCATGGTATACTCATACTGTTACCGAGTTCCAGGATCATCTTCTAGAGAGACTCACAAAATTTATATAGGTGACCATATTATCTTCACATTAATGATGATGTGTTTCATGTTGACGGATATATCAATATCAGAGAATTTACGAAATTGTTTTTGATACCAAATGATTTTGTCACAGAATATTTACAGGGAAGTTGCCACCCGATTTGGCCTCATCGGTCTTCCTACTTTTGGATGTTTGCATTCACAAATTAGTAAATTACTCTCCACAACTTGCTCGGTAACATGTGCATTGATGAGTTTAATGATGTGGCGATGTCATTTAATAAAAAAGCTACATCCTGGTCTTAAAATGGGTTATATTGACATATATGATGACTTGTTGTTAAAATAATAAACCTTTGGGCGACGACAATGTGAATGTCAATGCTACTCCAATGATCAATCCCCACAACGGTGGTGGCAGGCGGTTGAATGAAACCAGACTGCGGTTGAAAGAAAGTTGAAACCACAGCTCGAATGAAACCACAACGGATGAAACCAGACAACGGTTGAAAGAAACTTGAAACCACAACTCGAATGAAACCAGACACGGCGAATAAAACCCCATAGTGTCACGACGAATGAAACTCCACGACTAATAAAACCACAACGTCGGCGGTGGTCGACGACGACGGTCGAATGAAACCACGACGCAGCGACCGGGTGAATAAAATGGTAAACCACACAGCAAAAACCTAAAATAAAGATGCCGATTTAAATCGCCGAAGTCGCGGAAGTCGGGCATAAGTGCCAAGTCGCGAGTCAAACTTGCGCTGACCACGAGTCAAACTCGGTCAACGCAAGTTTGACTCGCGCAAAGGCAACTCGGATCGTTTGGTGGCCAAGCATAGTTTAAATCTCTATTAATCGGGAATGTCGCTGATTCTTGTTTCATTGGTCTAAATGGAGGGTGAGTCAACTATTGATTTTATTAGTAGATGGTTATCTCGAGGGACACAACTGGACTCAAATCTATGAACTGTGGTCTCCCCATATACCTTGGGTGGATGGTTCAATTGATTGAACTAACCCTATAGATATATCTCAAAGTGTTAGTTCAATGGATTGTACTATCCCCGAGAACATACTTTGGGTGGATGGTTCAATCAATTGAATTAACCTTTTGATATATATATATATATATATATACTTTGGGTGGATGGTTCAATCAGTTGAACTAACCTTTTGGGAGATATATAATTCTTTTTGTCTTTTTATTTTTTAAATTAAAATTAAAATTGTAATTTTCCTGCAGGATTCCTTTCTTTTTTTCTTGGAATATCTAGATGGAAGACAGTGTCAAAGCAGCTAGTAACCCTGAGGAACTCAATCGGATTGGAATCTGCAACATACCCTTTGACAGCATACCTTTGATGGATGGTCAAATAAATTAAGTTAACCCTTGATGGATACATAAACTAGCAGAGATCCACCCTTAATCCCAGATCTTTTAAGCAGTAGTAGGATTCAGGCTTACATCATTTTTTGTTGACCTATTGGTGCTTAATAAATCTAGGGCTAAGATGTGTCTATGCTAATGTTAGAAAATCATGCCCATTTTATGTACTGATTTCCATGTCAATAGTGTCACATTGATATTTGCTGTGGATTTAATGAACGCAGTGTTGAGGAAATCAGGCATACAAACAGTCTGCGTGAATCATTATTTGTTAGATTAAAGTCTTATGCATGATGAACACTAATAATATTATTTTGTCTTTTTTTTTAGTATTCTTCATGCGAGAAAGTTTAGTTCTGATAATTTAGTTTAGTTTAGGCTAGAGCAATAAATAGCTGAAGAAAGATTTCTTTTGTCTTGTCTCAAAATTCCAAGATTTTGTACTGTAAATATATATTAATTTGTGAATGAAGAAATTTTAATATACAAAACATTCATAGCGTGCTCCTGTTATGTGTTTCTCTTGAAAAGTGAAATGGTATTGGAGGAGTTGAACTTGTGAGGTAATGACAGCCCCATGTAAGGGAAAGAAACAGTCCACTTTGAGTGTTACATAAAAGGATGGAGAATGCTGCAAACTAGGTTGAGTGGAGGGCTGGACTATCAAATTGGAGAAACTCTTCAAATAACTTTTAATTTTTATTTTATTTTTTCTTCGTGTGGGCAAGGCTTCAGAGCTAGGTGCAAGCCAGTTTGATAGCACCATCGATGACCAATGAAGCTATATTTCCTAGTGAACCTTTTCAGCATTTCCAATGTGTACTTAGTTTTGGGTGTGAACATGTTGCCATCTAAGTAACAGGACACCTCCAAACAGGTCCAGTGTCTTGTATTCTTTGTGATGGACACCAATATGTGAGAACACGTTTCGGATACATGTTTGTCATATGTCCTATTCGCAGGACACCTGCCAAACACATGTCCGACATATGCCCTCACCGTTGTCCCTGGTAAAAGAGGCCTGCATCCCATAAAAACACATTTTCCCTTTCATTTGAGGTCTTTTGACTCAACAGGTTGGAGGTGTCAGACGTTTTGGAGTGCAGCTGAGTGTTATTGTGCAGTGTTAGAACGGATTTCAAGTGCTGTGCAAGTCGATTTGTCCACCAATCTTCAACTTTTTTCTTACAGCAGTCCATTGTTTTCCTCATTTCACAGAAATCATGGCTGCAAGGGCAGTTGGAAAATGTTAAAAGGAAAGGGAGGAATGCCCCCACTGATGTTGGCCCCCTCCTTCATTTTCTTCAGGGTCTGCTAGTGCTCTGTCTGCTCTAAGTGGGGCTGCAATAGTAGCTTCAAATGCTGAAAAAACATTGTTTTAGCAAGACAACAGGCTAAAGAGCAAAAGTTTTATGGTTGAATTTGTATTGTGATCATATAAAATTCTAAATATTTGTAGTTTTTAAATTATAAAAAATGAATATTTTGTCTATATTTCAGTTTTGTATGTGTAATTTACTAATTTGTCATATATATATATATATATATATATATATTTGTGTGTATGTATGTGTAACGTGTCCTGGGTCCTGTTTCCAGGGTTTCCATATCTCGTGTTGGACACTCGTATTTCTGTGTCCTCCATGTCTCGTGTCATGATGTCATGTGACTTGGGTTGCCATCCTTCTGCCTACTCCTACTCCTAAACAATAATGACGCCAGTCCAAATCTGTCATTTAGAAGGCTCCATGTGGCTCAACTTTTGGTTGTTGTCACTAGTAATTATCAAATCATCAACATACAACACCTCAATTACCAATATCATTATCACCTTTTGATTTTTTATGTATAGATTTGGATTAGCTGGATTCCTCTTAAACCTTTTTTAATCCAAAGTGCTCATCCATCTTCCTCTGCTAGGCTTTAGTATCTTGGTTGAATCTGTACAATGCCTTTTTCAATTTCCATACTACATGTCTTTTTTAGCATGAAGGCTTGGGGCTACTTAATGTACACTTACTCTTGAATCTCCATTTACAAAGGCACTTTTGATATTTTTCTGATGATTGCTTGGCTTGAATTGAACTGCCATGGCTAACACAAATATGATTGTGTGCATCTTTTTTATAGGCACAAGAGGTTTTCATATTCAATACCTTTCTTTCGTGTTCATCTTAGTTAGCTTTCTTATCATGTAACCAATAACTCCAAAGAAGATCAACCATTGACAATTGCTTAGATAATTTGTGGAAATGCTAGTACATGAACAATGTTCTTATTCGTATCCAATCACATGAGATGATTATATCCAACAATGACATCTACAGGACGCCAGTTATGAGTAATGGAGTATGACACAAATTTAAAGAGATTTAAACCATTCTTCAAGTGGTGCAATTGGATCGAAAGGCTTATCCACCATTCATTTAGAAAGATTTAAACATGCTCATCACGAATTCAAGGGGTAACGATTAGATGAAATGTAATTAATCACTGCTGTTATATATATCAGACTTTAAGGACAGCAAGATGTAGCTCATCGATCATTCATCAAAGGCATGTAAAGATCCTGTGCAATGTCATGAAACCACCAGCCTTCAGAAGGCTCATCACCATATCATGTAATGAATTTAAAGCTTGCTTAAATGTGAAATTGAGTGCCAGCTATTAGGCGAAGTATTCCTCAACTCAATGCTGTTATAAATTAGTCCCAGGACAGCAAGATGTATCTCAGAAATATGAGAGTATTCAGAATAAGAAAAGACAACCCAAGCTGCACATTCAACTACCAGTCATAAACATGTAATGCGATTAATGTTTGTGTGAACCAGTATCATCGTTTCAGCATTAAAGCCAGAGTTATATCAGCAAGGCAAACCAAAGTACATTAGCACATATGTAGTATTAGCGATCCAACTTTAGAGAGAAATCAAAGAGCTTTAGGATCCATGCGATATTGAGGTGTTTTGGCTTACTTAAATGAACTGTCTATGTAGATTTAGTGCTGTAACTATATGCACCAACCATGAATAAGATGGCCATCCAGCCTTAACCTGCTTCAAACATCCAATGAAAGTTTATTTTAAGAGTGCATTTCCAAGCACATGTTTACTACCAAAGTGAAATCAATGCCATGTTACTGCTCAAATTGTACATAATGATGGAAGGGCTAATCCATAAGGTACAATCCGAGGGCAACCTCTAGAGAAGATCACCACTGTCACCTTAGCAACCTATCCTCTGTTACTTTAGGTCAGCTCTCCTTCGGCTCAAGGGGGTTATTCTCTATTAGGATTTCTAAGATGAAGCAATGAAGCATAAGGTGATGTTGAGAGTAACCTTAGTAAAATGGGTTTTGGAGTTTTTTAGGGTTTTTAAAATAAGTGATGGAAGAATATTAAGATCAGTGCCAAATCCAACTATGGCAAAGGAATCTGTTGAAATTCTGATGTTCTATGCTGTTACAATCACCTAAATCCATAACTTCTTTATGCTGCAAAATAAGTTAAGTAATTGTAGATAGAACACAAACCATATAAACCATATGCACAATGGAAGACAACCAAGAACTCAATGAGACACAGAGAAGTTAGGTCAATGACCAGGGAAAAACCCACAAGGAGAAAACCCAACCATATTCTTCTTCTATTAGAAATTAATTGTTCAACATAGATACAAAGTACAATGAGAGAATGAAGAAGTTCACCCCAATTTGAAGAATATCTTTGATAGCTGTAGTTGATGCAAACACTGAATCACTTTGGCTCTCCAAGGTATGCTATTGTTCTTCAAGTCTCTCTCTCTCCCTCTCTCAATTTTCCTCTATACTCTCCAACTCTCTATTTCTCAAGTTCGAATTCTCCTTTCACAAGTACAAGTAAGTGTCAAGTGAGGATGAGAGGCGCAAATATATAGCAAGAACAAGGAGGTCGAATTCATGAGGGATTAACTCCTATGCCTTTAGGAAGAGTTACAAATGTCAAAATAGGAGTGTAACTTATGCCATAAAGGAGAGGAGTGTAACTTTTGCATTAAAGAGGTGTAAGATGAATCTTTTTATGACGAGTCATTAAAGTCTGTAAGAGAGTGTAAGAGGTGCATAAGAGCATTAAAGAGAGAGAGAAATGAATCCATTAAGAGAGAGAGAGTAACATATGCATTAATTGAGAGGAGTTACATATTACATGATTGAGTCTCATGATTGAGAGACTTGAATTTCTTTTTAATAATATTATAATAATATTAATAATAATAATGATGATGATTAAGTCAAAATGAACTATTGGGATTGATTGATGATCGAAAAGGATTTTCCATCGACAATTCTTGATTACCAATGGATGCAAGGTGATTTACTATTTTTGGAAAGTCATAATTGAGACATTCTATTTTTAGAAATTCTATTTTAGACTTTCTATTTTTAGAAATTCTATTTTTATAAATTCATCCTTGAGCTGCCAATTTTCAACACTCCCTCTCAGCTTAGGAGGAATTTCTTTCTGCAAAAAAGATCTTTTCTTTCTCTGCTCATCTCTGTTCATCTCTGCTTTGTATCATCTGGAACAATGATGTCTCACCCTAATGAAGAAGAATCATCATAGGGGAGATTCATCCATCACCTTATATTCACTTGGGGGCAATGCCACTTGCCAACATATGACAAGGATCTCGCACAACCAAGTCTCATCTCTGCTTGGGGGGATCCACTTGTCAACACATGACAAGGATCTCGGACATCCAAGGCTCATCTCTGTTTGGGGGGATCCACTTGTCAACACATGACAAGGATCTCGCACATCCATTGCTTATCACTGCTTGGTGGGATCCACTTGTAAACACATGACAAGGATCTCACACATCCAAGTCTCATTAAATGTCAAGTGGTGGAACACCTACATCCTAGACAAGTCACATAAACAAGTCTCACTACACCTATTGGCCAGATAAGTGGCTCTTCCCACGTCCGAGACTGTGGGTCGGATGCCTACTGAGGCCTACTCTTGTGGCACACACTACACAAGAGGTCCCTCATGCTCAGGAGCTTTCCGGCATCATTCCCTAATCATGTGAGCTTTGACAAGGGGGAAGGGCAACTCAGTGTTCTCGTTCAGTTGTGATCGCTTCCCGGAAGGGTCACGTCCATAAGTCCAAGCTGCTCTCTAAAAACCAAGAACTTTCCTTTCGGTAAAGGCTTGGTAAGAATGTCAGCTATCTGATCATCAGTGACAATATGATGGAGCCTTACTGCTCCTCTCTGCACCATACCCCGGATATAGTGATATTTGATCTCAATGTACTTGGACTTGTCATGGAACATAAGATTAATCTCACTCTTATTGTCACAATATATAACTGTTATGTTTGGAACTTGCTCAAATAGCTCTCCAAAGAGCTTCCTCATCCATATTGCCTCACAACTAGCCATGCCAACAACAATGTACTCAAATTCAGCTATACTTAGTGCAACAAACTTTTTCTGCTCATCCAAGAGATCTTGGTAGATCCCACGCTAAAGCAACACCTAGAAGTGCTTTTTCTATCAGCAGAGTTACAGACCCAATCAACATCAGTATATCCATGAAGTCTTACATTTTTAGTAGTATATCTCAATCCAAGATTGATAGTCCCATGCAGGTATATCAACACATGCTTTGCAACAATCCAGTGTGCATGTGATCGCTTAATCGTATATTGGCTTAGAGTATTGACCGCAAAACATATGTCCGGCTAGTGTTCACCAAGAACATCAGTGCCCCAATCAGTTGACGATACCTAGAAGAATTTTCCAAATCAAGACCTACAGCCCCACCACATAGCTTCTTGAAATTCATTTCCATTGGAGAATTCATGGGCTTGCATTATGTCATACCAAATCATTCCAGTAGGTTGACAATATCTTTTCCTTGAGAAATGAAAATGTCACCAGGTCTCTGCATACTTCAAAACCCAGAAAGTAGTGATTCTAATGAATATTTTTCATTTCAAATTCAGAAGTTAACTCCCTCTTACACTAGAGGATAAGTGGTTCGCCACCAGTTAGAAATAAATTATAAACTTATAATACCAAAATCGAAAGACATACCTTGGATTGTCTTGAAGTAAAGATTGTAGAAATTTCTTAATCTTAATTCTTGTGCAGAAATTATTTATGTTAATCTGGTTAAGCTTCTCCTACTTATACAAGTTATCAACTGAATAAATTTCAAGTTAACATCAAAGCAAAACACATAACAGATCTCTACCAATTCAGATCTAGAATAAGCACATGCACACATAGACAAAGTGACACAGTTATTTCTGAACAAACTGTCCCCGGAAAAACCCAATGTGGGAAAACAAGTCTTTGGCTGCTTGAGAGCTCTATTATTAAGAATATTTCTGAATACACAACTATGGGTTCCAGATTTGGAAAACCCTACAGAGAAAACTCTAGATCTGCAGCACCTGGCTGATTTAAGACCAACAATACTGACTGATCCACACCCTCAAACGGGATTTACAGAACTCAGCCAGATCTAGGCCTAGAAACCCCATATCTGCCCCTGAAAGACACTGCGTCAACCTCTGAAGGCCTCCAAATGCTCAGCGCTATCACTGGAAGGGACTGCGTTACCCCAGACTGGGTGACGCAGTCACTACGTTGCCCCTAAGGGTCTTTGCGTAACCCCTGAAGGGTTTCCTGAAAATCACGCTGTCCTTGCTGCTGCTGCCGTCTGTTGCTGATATTGCTGTCGTTTGCTGCTACTGCTGCTGCCGTCTGCTGCTACCTTCCTCTGTGCTATCTTTCCTGATCTCTTCTCTGCTTCTTGTGTATTCTAGACCCCGGGATCAGATCATCCCCTTGGTCTAAATTCCCCTCTCTTCAACTGAAACACGTGAGAATTTTTAGCAACCCCGCCCTAGAATCTCAGCTTAGCTTCAGTGCTCTGCCTATGTGTTTCTTACAAATGACCCCAAGCCTTTCCTTTATACTTTTCTTGTTGACAAATCAACGGCCAAGATTAAATCTTTAATCAATGGCTAAGATTAAAAGAAAGCTTGATCCGTGTGACTTAAGACAATTTCATCACATGTTTAATTAAATTCACTTTAATTATTTTAGTTTCCTAAGTTGTAACTTAGGAAATACATTAAAATAATTAATTAATTTAATATCGCCTAAACCAGATGAAATTTCCCAAATCCATTTCTGGGTCTTGTAGATCAGGTGAACTTCCTTCCTCAAAATTTAGGACCTAGAGCATAACTGATGCTACCCCAAATACACAAAATCCCAACACTCCCTCTTAGCATCAAGGGTGTGCTCTAGCAATACATCACACTTATGCATTACATGATTTTGGGCACTGGTTCTGTGCTGTTGAAGCTTGGCCTCTTGCCACTCAACTATGCACTGCTGCTGCCATTTTGTACTGCTGCCCATGACTCTGGCACTGCCACTGCAACCAATGTACTGCAACTCCCTCTCAATATGCTGCATCTGTGCTGCTCATAGCACTGCCACTGCTGATCTGCTGCACTGCAACTTCAGTTGTTGAGAGAAACAACTGAATCTTCTGCCCAATCTTTGACAAACAAGTCAAATGGGCCGCATCCTCATCACTAAAGCTCCATAGGCTACAGATCTGTGCTAGCATCTAAAGAACGATGCACAGCTACAACTGTGCCTGCATAATCAGACTCCCTTGACACTACTGAAGTCACATCAGCTCCTTGTGCTGAAATCTATCACGCTGCTATTGCATTGCGCTGTCCCTCTGAAGCTCTCTGCACTGCTGCAACTCTGTACTGCGTAAGCAACTCTGCTCTGTGTTGTCCCTCTGAAGCTCTCTGCACTGCTGCAGCTTTGTACTGCGTAAGCAACACTGCTCTGCGCTACTGAAGTCACATCAGTCTCTGCGTTGCTATTGCTTCTACACTGCTGCTGCTATGCTCCTCCGAGCCTCCAGATCTGCCTCTACCTCTGCCTCATCTGTGATCTATGCACCCACTGCTCCACTTGTCCCGCTACTGTCTTAAGGCTGCCGTAGCTCGCTTGTGATCCAAGAGATGAGCTGCTCAAGGATCCTGCATTACTTCCATGTAGCTCCTCTACATGTCCATGTCACCCCACCTCCGTGGTTCATGAGCACTCATGGCTACATCATCTCCGGACCCATCATCTACCATCGCTGCTTTGGAAGAAGATGCTTGCTTGTCCTTCTTTTCTGGACAATGGCTGGAAAAATGTCCCATTTTGCCATACTGGAAGCACTTGATCTTAGAAAGATCCTCCCTTTTCTTCGGTTGCTTCTTCGATGTCAAGGCTGCATCATCCTCCTCTTCCTTCTTAACCTTGCTCAATGCAGGGCTGTGCTACTTCTTGGTGAACCTTCGTAGTTCTTCTTGCCGCAGGATCAACCATAAGCTGTCCCAATCTGGAAGGTCCGCTCTGCCCAAGATACTTTGGACAAAGGTTTCTTACTCATCCATGATTGCATTGAGGGCAGTCTTGACTATCACTGCATCATCTACGGTTGCACCCGTTGTAGTCAGCTGATCCCTAATTGACTGCAATCTGAAGAGGAAATGCTCGATGTCTTCTCCCATGGTCATCTTGAATGACCTCATTTGGGCCTCCAACAACATCTTTCTTTGGACTGATTTTCCCTCATATAGGGAAGTCAAGGCCTTCCGCATCTCATTGGCTGTCCTCTTCTCAGCTATGTGTGGCACAATATGATCCTTGATACTGTCCATTATCAGCCGCTTGGCATGCCCAACAGCTTCTTTATGCTTCCTTAGGAGATCCACATCTGTCGGCGTGGCCAGGGTCTACTCTGCATGATCTCTTAGACCATATTCCTCTAGGACAATCAGGATCCTAGCTTTCTATACTGAAAAGTTTGAGAGGCCCTCTAGCCTATCTTGATCACGCAGTCCATGAGGAGCCATCTGCTCAGAATGTGTTGGAGCTCTTCTCTATGCTAGAGATCTTGGATCTAGGGTCCTTTTCGAACTGGGAACCATGTGCTCCCTCTGACACTTGATTTCCCTGCTTGCAAATCTACCAAATCAACTATGATTCCGCTTCTTCTTTGATCCTCTGACCAAACTGCAAGTTTCCTTTGGCAAGAAACTCCTGAGAAGCTGATCTTGTCCCAAACTTTGTCACCTGTGCTAAGGTTAAAAATCTAAAAACTTCAGAAGTTTAACCCCACCAGCTCTTCTGAATTTCTGCAGACTTTTTCTAGATCTGACAGATTCAGATCTGAATCACACTGGCTAGCTTTAGACCCAACTAGCGTTGTTTCTGAGCTGCCTCTGCGCAGTAATTGCGTGGGATTGCTAGGACACAGCGTTGGACAACGTCACCCTTCCCTCTGCGTGAATCTCCTCCTGAAAACTGCGTTGTCCCTTCAGATCTGCTTTTCTGCTGCCTTTCCAACTGCTTTCTGCAGCTAGATTCTTCAGATTCTTCAGCTGGTGACCCTTCTAGATCTGCAATTGCTCCGATACCATGTAGAAATTTCTGAATCTTAATTCTTATGCAGAAATTATTTCTGTTAATCCAGTTAAGCTTCTCTTACTTATACAAGTTATCAACTGAATAAATTCAAGTTAACATCAAAGCAAAACACATAACAGATCTCTACCAATTCAGATCTAGAATAAGCACATGCACACATAGACAAAGTGATAGTTATTTCTGGACAAACTGTCCCCGGAAAAACCCAATGTGGAAAAACCGGTCTCTGGCTGCTGGAGGGCTCTATTATTAAGAATATTTCTGAATACACAACTCTGGGTTCCAGATCTGGAAAACCCTACAGAGAAAACTCTAGATCTGCAGCACCTGGCTGATCTAAGACCAATAATGCGGCGTCCACACCCTCAAATGGGATTTACGAACTCGGCCGGATCTGGGGCTAAGAACCCAAGTACGTCGCGCGAAGACCATCGTCGGCCCTCTGAGAGGCCTCCAAGTGTTCGGCGCCGTCCTTGGAGAATTTGCGTTACCCCAGGGCGGGTGACGCGGTGCTGTCCTTACCACAAGGGTCTCTGTGCCGCAACCCACGAAGGGGTTTCTGAAATTCACGCTTTGTCCTTCTTTGCGCTGTTCTTCTTGTTGTTGCCTTCCTCTGCGCTGTCTTTCCTGATCTCTTCTCTGCTTCTTGTGTTTTCTAGACCTCGGGATCAGATCATCCCCTTGCTCTAAATTCCCCTCTCTTCAACTGAAACACTTGAGAATTCTTAGCAACCCTGCCCTAGAATCTCAGCTTAGCTTTAGTGCTCTGCCTCTGTGTTTCTTACAAATGACCCCAAGCCTTTCCTTTATACTTTTCTCGTTGACAAATCAACGACCAAGATTAAATCTTTAATCAATGGCTAATATTAAAATAAAGCTTGATTTGTATGACTTAAGACAATTTCATCACATGTTTAATTAAATTCACTTTAATAATTTTATTTTCCTAAGTTTTAACTTAGGAAATACATTAAAATAATTAATTAATTTAATATCTCCTAAACCAGATGAAATTTCCCAAATCCATTTCTGGGTCTTGTAGATCAGGTGAACTCTAGTCCTTCCTCAAAATTTAGGACCTAGAGCACAACTGATGCTACCCCAAATACACAAAATCTCAACAAAGATTTGGATCAACATTATTTCTAGTAAAACCAAGCTTCATCAAGAAGCTACCAATGCGGGCATACCAAGCTTCTTGGAGCTTCCTTCAAACCATAAAGGGCTTTCTTCAGTTTGAACATGTCATGAGTTTTCTGGTCATGTACTTTAAAGCCTTATGGTTGCTCCACAAATACTTCTTCCTTGAGGAAGCCATATCGAAAAGAAATCTTCTTATTCATTTGGTGAAGGGACCATCCTTGGCTAGCGGCTAGAGCCACAATAGATCGGATGGTTGTATAATGGGTAGCGGGTGCAAAGATTTCATCATAGTCTATTCCCTCTTTTGAAGCGAACCCTCTGGCCACAAATCTAGTTTTATATTTGTCAATACTGTCATCAACACCATGTTTAATTTTATACAGCCATTTAAAAGACACAACATATTTACCTTGTTGTCTTGGAATCACTTCCCATACATCATTATGAATGATGGACTCATATTCTTCAGCCATTGCATTTTTCCACACTTGATCTTTCACTGCTTCTTCAAAAGTGCATGGTTAAGCTTGAATAATGTTGCTCATGGTTACCACGTATTCCTGGAACTGACATGGTTTATTGCTTTCTCTGAAGGTTCCTTGGGGAGCAACATGTCTATCAGCATCCTATAAAGTGTCATGAAACCATAATCATCTTTTTTTAGCACATGGAGAAGGATCCAAGGAGTCTGTTGACCACACTTTGTCAACGACCCCATAGCAGTACACCCCCATTTTTTCAAATGGGACTCATCATGTTCGAGGTTCACGCCATTCAGATTTCATCGACAGCCGACATTTTTATAAATGATGTAAACCCATTCTGCATGTTTATGATGTAAATGTTCTAAGTAAGACCATCATGTATGTAACAACCTAGGTAAGCTTAGTATGTTGGTGACGATTTCTATCCTAGGAGGTTTTTTGTCTCACTGATTTACTTGTGTTTTTCGACACAAGTGATTTACAGAGTTTTCTCCTCCAGCCTCACTCCAAAGCTAGGGAGGATTTTGTCATAAAGATGCTAAGTGAGTCCTAGTGTTTTCTATCGAGTCTTTGTAAAAGTAGTTTGGGAATAATCCTAGCTAGTTGGCCAGATTATTTTATTACAAGCTACTTGGTCTACTAGATCATGTTCTGAGTCGCAGAATTGGGTACCTACTTGAGGGTCTATACGAATGGGTATTCCCCCTTCATGTGTCTAAATGTATTTATCCTATGTAAAGAGGGTTGGAAAAAATAATTAAATCCCCTCTCAGTCAGTTAATTAAATTATCTGGTTAAATTAATTAAAAAATCTTAAGCCAGAAATTTAATTAATTTTAGGTCCTAGGTGAGTATAAAATTCTTCAAAGGCAAAATTCGTTGGTCCTTAAAAAAATGAATTTTTAAAGGTCCCAGGCCAAGGGAATATTGAGAATTTCAAGAAATTTTGGACCCTTGGGCCTAGGTGGTTAAGTCAAAGTCAAAATTTTGAGGTAATTAACTCAAAACTATTATTTTTGAGTTAATTAAAATGGAATTAAATGATAAATTCGTTTTTCCTCAAATGGAATTTTGGACCCTTGGGCCTAGGTGGTTAAGTCAAAGTCAAAATTTTGAGGTAATTAACTCAAAAATATTATTTTTGAGTTAATTAAAATGGAATTAAATGATAAATTCGTTTTTCCTCAAATTTATAATTTCGACGGTCTAGATTTAAAGATGATCAAATCTTTTTGATGATCGAGATTATTTTGACATGGATCAACCGAACTAGCCGTTGGAGATTTTATCTTATAAATTAGAGGTCTTTGTCAGTCTTTCAATCATCCGATCTCTGGATCGTGCACTCGCTCTTGAAGCTCTCCTGTAATATTTTTCTGGAATAATACAAACGAAGACTTTGAGGTTTTATCTTGATGGTGGTGTTCCTCTTCAGCATTTTATGGTAAACTTGTTCTTAATATTCTGCTGGTGATTATTCTAATGGATTGTTGATTAATGGCTCTTGTAGAGTAATTTTGGGTACAAGTATCTTGCCTAGGTTACTGGATCTAGGGTAAGAATATTAATTGGATCGATCTAATTGTTATCTCTAGCTCTTGAAAATTTTATGTTTTATCACTATTTCTCTATTAATTTGACAGTTTAACTTTAAGTTTGCAGAGATCTTCCGGATTTAAAACTGGGCGTTTGGGGAAGTCCTAGTTTGGACCAGCTGACTCCCAGGAGATAAGATCTAAAGAGCCCTCCGGATCTAATTCCCCGGGCTTATCTTAAATTCCATTTTTTGTAGGGTTCTTTATTGGGCTTGTGCCTCTCTTTTAAATTTCTATTTTCTAAATTGTGCTGAACTGTTTAAATCTGGCCAAGGGGGCCTCTAATCTGTAAATTAACATTGTAAATTTGTAAATATTCTCTAGGGTGTAAGGGTTTATTTATTTTTTGTGCATAGTTTTGGTTTTGTCCCTGTTTTTTGCAGGTTTGCAGGGGGATTTTCAGAGTTTTTTTAAGATCTGAGCCAAATCTAACCCCAGAGGGTAAGATCTGACTGCAGGATCGTTTCTGCTGGCAGATTTGAGTACAAAAGAGAAAATCTCAGGTGCATCTAAATCAGTATTCTAAAAATCTGAGTTATGTTGGAAAAATTTTAATTGCTGGAGGAATTTAAGTTGTATTGGGTTTTTTGAGATAATCTTTGCGTTCTGCAGTCTACCCCTTGCTCAAATCCTCCGCGCTATTTCTATCTTCATGCTGTGGTCACTTGCCTGCATAAACGCTCCCTTTTTCTTCCTTGTCCGTTGCCATTTCCCTCTTCTCCTCCACGCTGTCTTTACGTCTGTGGCAGTTCCCTTCAAACCTCGGCTTCCCATCATCCATCTCCTGCTCTTTACCTGTCCGCAGCCTATTTCAAAACGTCCGCAGCCCTCCTCTCTCCTACTTCCGCCATCTGCCTTTACGCACCCTTGACTCTTCCATTGTGCTCTCGACTTACGCCATCCGCAGCACTGCAACAGATCCTCCATTGCCACCGTCGCAGCCTAGCCTTCGATCCTTAGACGACTCCCTCTCAACCTGCAAACAAACGCACGCATACAATAAAGTTCAAAACCTCACGTTTATGCATTTAGGTTTTAGTTTGGTTTCAATTGTTTTGTTGGATTTCAGATTTTAATGGTTTAGCGTTAGTTTAGGTTCCAATTTTAATTTGTTTTCATATTGAGTTTTAATTCTTAGTTTTTAGATTTAGGATTTTATATTTTAGTTAATGTTAACTTTAGTGTAGCGTTAGTTTTAGTTTTGAATTTAATTCGATTTTAGGTTGTAGCTTTTAGATTTTCATTTAAAATTGTTTTAGTTTAGTTTTAATTTGTTTTAGAATTTCATTTATTTATTTAATTTTTTAGATTTAGAAAAATCAAAAAATAAAAATAAAAATTTACTTTTTCTTTTTTTTTAGACTTTAGTTTAGTTTTGTTTAGCTTTAGTTTATTTTTATTTTTAGATTTTTTTAAATTTAATTTTTTTAGATTTTTGTTATTTTTGTTTTAGATTCTTAATCTTTTAGTTATAGAGATAAAAAATAAAAAAGGGAATAAAAATTTAGAAAATGTCCAAAAAAATTCGAAATTTTTATCTTTAGAAAATTCTCAAAAATTTAATTTTATAGTCAAAGTGAGCTTCTATATTTTTATCTAAAGTTTGACTATATGAAATTTTGATTTTCGAATTGGGATTATTTGGAACATTATAAATTCGGAAATATTGATAATATCTGACATTTAATTTTGATGGTATCTTCATGATAATATTTTGTTTCAAATTTAAATCGTTGATTCGAAGTTTAATGCTTAGGTGCGGTTGATGATTTTTTGAGCTATCTTTAATTGTGGTTTTAAGTTGCTTGAAATTGGTAATTAATTGTTTAAGTTAGCTTTGGAAATATTTCAAGTAATGATAAATTGCATGTCTTTATCGAGGATGGTTAATGCATAATTGTGAGGATGTTTCATCGGATATCATTGTGGTGAATCTATTTTTCATAGCAACAGTTACATATCAAATACTTGACTTTAATTTCATAATGGGATATTTTGACTCCATAAGGCACTGGTTTTAAAGTTCTGAATCTAATTGGATTTGTAAAATTTCGTAAATCTTAACAAGTATTTGATTATCTAGCTGTGTCTCCTGAATTGGTTGGTCTCCAACCAGTTCTCCTCCTTCATTTTCGTCAGGGCCTACCTCCCTTAGCCTGCAAGGAGACGGCTTAGATAGAGAGATTGGGGATCAGGGTGACAACCCCCGATTTGAGTCGTTGTCGCGGTGCCTAGACATTCTGTGCGACAACAGAGTCCATGGGATCCATGGGTTCATTAGCAAGATCAGGTTCAGGCTTGGGATCTTCTTGTGCATCCAAGGCATCATCCTGTCTTTTAGCATGAGGAGGAGTGTCTTTGGCTTTTCAAAGAGCTGCATCTTCATTAAATGTTATATCTCTACTAAACTCTATATTTCTTTGTCCAAGTATATATATTCTATAAGCTTTAGAATTTTCACAATAACCAACAATCATACCTTTCTTACCTGAAGCTTCCAACTTGTTACTCTTTTCCTTTGGCACATGAAAGTAGATAGGGCAGTCAAAGATCCTTAAGTGCCCATTTTGTTCTTAGTTATATCATACAATGGTCTCTTTCCTGATTCCAACTTCTTTGCAAAAGTCTTGAGCTCTTGCCCATTTCATGTCCACTTAAGTCATGGGATGGCTCGACACCTTCCTCAATCTCGATACAAAGGACTTGGTTCTCACATTCATCAAATGTACCTGTTGATCCCAGAATGAGAGCAACAACAATAGTAGCAAAGTAAATAAACATAATGAAAGTATACCTGGTGAGCAGGCTGATATTTCTTTCTTTTCTAGATGTGAGAGTGGCTCTTTCGTTATCCTTGCATTAAATTCCTCTTGGAGTTTACTCTTCCTGCACTATTCTGCGCCTTGATGATCTTCATGATCTGTTTTTTTTTAACTGCATTCTCATCAAGAAGTTAGTGAAAGAATAATTCAAATACTCATGCAAGAAAAATAACCAATGATATATAAAGATAAATCTAAACAAGAACAGTGACACAAAGAAACAACATAAGACTTGAAAATACTTTGGGATTGAAGGAAGTTCTTGTCTCCCTCTTGATCCGACCTCTATAGGTTACCATTGTCCATAAGTCATATGTCATTGGCAGAAGAAATGCATCTTTTTGATCACCACTTGGAAAACTTCATCATGATCCACTCTAATCTCAGGTATTTCGAAAACCATCTTTCTCACAAGAGGTAATGCTTTATAATGAAGATGAGTGAACTTTTGGTGCCACAATTTGTATCGATAATTAATTATCATGAATCAATGCATGGATAAGTTTTCCATTGATTTTATACAGATCTTCAAATTTTGATCCCAGAGTGAAGGCATGTATTAATGATTATACATATTGACTTCATTGCATGCAATGATATTAGTTATAATCCATTTCTGATCGCCGCAAAATAGGCTAATTTACAAAACTATCATTCCATCTTTTGCAAAAGTCATGATTCTTATGTACAACCACTATTGTTAGTAACTTTTAATATCAAAATTACCAAAACCCATAAAATTATGACCATTCTCATATAATGTGAGAGAGTCAAAATCCCCCTATCTTCAACATTTAATTTCTATCAGTTATTCTTTCATAGCCTTTTATGCATTATACTTCTTTTCAAGACAACACCTTCTTGCACATGCATAAATAGAAATAAAACTACTTTTTACTTTTGCATGCATTAACAAGTACCAAAACCACAACTATAAAACACATGCAACACCTTAATTACTATCTACAAAATCACTATCATATCTTGGGTTCCTTGAAATATTGGAAGAACGGTAGAAGTAAAATTTCAGCAGTATAATTTCAACAATAAAATTTAACAGTAAAATTTCAGCTATAAATTTCAGCAATAAAGGAGGAGATATTTCAGCAGAAAATGAGCAGCAAGTAGAAGGAACAAGAGATATTTCAGCAAAAAAAGAGCTGCCAATGGAGCAGACAACAAGATATATTTCAGCAAAGAGAGAGCTTTAGATGGAGCAGACAACAAGAAATATTCTAGTAAGAAGAGAGTTGGAAATGAAGCGGACAACTAGAGATATTCCAGCAGAAAGAGAGTTGGAACTGGAGCGGACAACAAGAGATATTCTAGTAGAAAGAGAGCTGGAAATGGAGCATACAACAAGAGATATTCCAGTAGAAAGAGAGTTGGAAATGAAACTTGTCTTCTTGAGCATGTCTTCACCAAAGCTTTGATACCATGTTGAAATTCCGATGTTCTATGTTGTTACAATCACTTAAATCCATAACTTCTTTATGCTGCAAAATAAGTTAAGTAATTATACATATAACATAAACCATATAAACCATATGCGCAATGGAATAAAACCAAGAACTCAATGAGACATAGAGAAGTTAGGTCAATGACCAGGGAAAAACCCACAAAGAGAGAACCCAACCAGATTCTTCTTCTATTAGAAATTAATTGTTCAACAGAGATACAAAGTACAATGAGAGAATGAAGAAGTTCACCCCAATTTGAAGAATAGCTCTGATAGCAGTAGTTGATGCAAACTCTGAATCACTTTGGCTCTCCAAGATATGCTCTTGCTCTTCAAGACTCTCTCTCTCTCTCTCAATTTTCCTCTATACTCTCCAACTATCTATTTCTCAAGTTCGAATTCTCCTTTCAAAAGCACAAGTGTCAAGTGAGGATGAGAGGCGCAAATATATAAGAAGAACAAGGAGGTCGAATTCATGAGGGATTAACTCCTATGCCTTTTAGGAGGAGTTACAAATGCCAAAATAGGAGTGTAACTTTTGCATTAAAGAGGTGTAAGAGAAATCTTTTTATGATGAGTTATTAAAGTCTGTAAGAGAGTGTACGAGGTGCGTAAGAGCATTAAGTGAGAGATGAATGAATCCATTAAGAGAGAGAGTAACATATGCATTAATTGAGAGGAGATACATATGACATGATTGAATCTCATGATTGAGAGACTTGAATTTCTTTTTAATAATAATAATGATGATGATGATTAAGTCGAAATTGAACTATTAGGATTGATTGATGATCAAAATGGATTTTCTATTGACAATGCTTGATTACCAATTGATGCAAGGTGATTTAATATTTTTGGAAAGTCATACTTGAACCTTTCTATTTTTATAAATTCATCCCTGAGTTGCCAAATTTCAACAAAATTAAGGTGAATCAAGTGGCAAATGAGGTCAAGAAGAAAACCATCTAGGTAGTTGGATTATTTACTTGACAGATTAGGCTATGAGACTAGCACCATAAAGGTAGAGTAATCCCTTACCCAATCAAGATCAATAATGAATTCGAGGCCTACAAGAAGGGGCTTCAATGGAAGACAATCCTTCATCATCAAGAAATCAAATCTTACATGATCAAGTTACTTAATACTTCAACCAAGGAACCATAAGAAAGAACAAAGCATGGTATCAATTACTCACCAAATCAATAAAGGAAGAATGAGGACAAACCCAAAGCTTCCTCCTTCCACATGATAATGTCTATCCCTTAATGGATTGATTTGAAAGGCTTGTATAAGACTTGAAAAATTCCACCCTTAATTGTTATGCACCAAAATAAAACGAGATACGGCAAGCTTCAAGAAATGAGAACATTCACCACAAAGAAAGAGCCCTTACAGCATAAATGCTTCAAGAAAGATATATCAATTAGGCTCTGTTATTGCTGCCATTAGCAGGGATTGTTGAAGAATCAAGATCTATATGTTGAAGCTTATGGTAGTTTCAGAAGGTCTTCTGCATAGGCTTGGTGTCTTAGCATGTGGAAGATGATTTATTGCCTCTTTAGGTGCTTGCTTGGTGAAGTAAGTGATTTATGTCTTCTTTCCTAAGTCTAATAATTAAAACTACAATAATTAAAGTAAAAATGACTAAGGAAAAGTACAATAATTAAAGTCAATTAATTATTTTGGACTATTAAGTCATTTGCTAAGGATAAAGGATCTAATTATTCAAGTGACTTAGAAATATTCTCAACTATTGATTTCCAATATCTTCTAGAAGGGAGATTAGGGTTAGGGATTTGAGCTTAATGAAGATTATAAAAGAATCCTAGCGAGGAGGTGAAGGCACTCAAGAACTCAAGAGAGTGAATCACAATAAGAGAGCGATTTTCTCTAGTGTGAGTGGCTCAATAGATTGAAGCGCAGAGGAGGAGAAGTATGGGAAAATGTGAGGGTGAATCTAGGAGGCTGAGTTGTGGAGATTACAGGGTTGAGTTGTTGAAGTGAGGCACATTTGTTGGGGAGGATGAATTGCTAGGGTCGAGTTGCTGGGCGGAGAGGTATATTTTAGGTGATCAGTGGCGCTGATTTCCTTCAGGTCAAATTAATTTTGAGGCCAATTTCCAGGAGGCTGAGTTCCTTCGGTCAAATTCATCCCATGGGGGCCGAGTTATAGGTTCCAATTATTGCATTTTTCCTTGTATCTTTGTGGGTCAAAAACCCATATTTTCCAGATTAATAGATGACGAAGAATTGTCGTGGATGAATTGCTTTTGCAATGTGATTGATCTCTCTGATTTAAATTCTGTTGCATATCTATTTCTAGATGTTAAAAATACCAGTGATTTTATTTTTGGGTAATTCAAAATATATTTTGCTAAATAAATAAATTGTTGGGAATAAAATTAATCGTCATGAGAAAATAAATCTGGGCTAGTATTTGGAAATTCAACACGGTATCAGAGCTTTTTGGATAACTTTGAGAGAGAGATCCGAGATCACGAGGGTTTGCAACAGTGAGTCTCTTTTTTACGGAAGCAATTTTTTTTTTTTTTTTAAATTATGCAGTTGGGTTTTGTGGTCGTGGTCGATTTGTGAAGATGCATCACTAAATAGTTTGCGATATGAAGACATTTTGGATGGGTCAGTAGTTTCAGTCCTTTTAAGGAGCGAATTACCATGATTTCAAAGATGAATGGTTTGTCGGATTTTGTGAACACAAACATTCAAGTTCCTTCAGATCCAATGCTTTTAGTGGAGCATAATCTTAAAGATATGAAAGCAAGGTGTATAATTTTGGATGGTGTGAGGGATCACATAATTCATCACATATCAAGGAAGGACATCGGGCATTAGATGTGGGTAGCTCTGACCGGTCTTTATTAGAGCACAAATGAAAACACGAAAATGATGTTGTGGGAGAAATTAAACAATATTAGAATGAGCAGATCTAAGACCTTGACATCTTACCTCACGAGGATCCAACAAGCTCGTGATGAATATGCAACTGTTAGGGAAATTG
Source organism: Pinus albicaulis (assembly GCA_034641835.2). Classification (NCBI taxonomy): domain Eukaryota; kingdom Viridiplantae; phylum Streptophyta; class Pinopsida; order Pinales; family Pinaceae; genus Pinus; species Pinus albicaulis. Next base: position 41,270,706 of record MU968480.1, read on the forward strand.
TGATTCATTCAGAGTTGGTGAAGGTTGCTATGAAGGGTTGCGTTAAGCACTGGGCCACCTTTGTAGATGGGATTATTTCTAGGAAACAACTTCTTGATTGGAGCCGGTTGTGGGATGGCTTCATCCAGAGGGAGATATGGGAGAACTCATTGATTAGAGGAAACCAAAAGTGTGAAAATTTCTTAGCCTAAGAAATCTTACTATTAATTCTCGATTTACTTCTCCTACTTGATTAAATTCACAAGTTATTATTCTGAATATTCAGAAACAACATCGAAGTAAATACATATAATAGCCTACACCTACAGATCTAACACTGAATAACATGCTCATAGACAAAGTGAAACACAAATTTTCTGGACAAATGTCCCGAAAAAACCCAATGCGGGAAAACTGGTACAACTAGCTTTGGAGGGTTTTCATTATTATGCAGAATCTAAGTTCAACAATCCTGGGTACCAAAACTAGTTCGCCCGACAAAGAAATAAAATGGCAGAAATACCTCTATCCTTGGAGACAAAAAATATGACCGATTCACACCCTAAAACGAGATTTACAGAACTCAGCCCTTTTTGGCTCACCGGAAACCCCAACGTTGCTCTGAAGCCCTCTGCGTTAGCCTGATTGGCCTGTGTCAGCGTCTGGGCTGCTCAGGAAGGGCCTGCGTGGCTTCTGCTGCCTCTGTGCTGCCCCTACTGGGCTCTTGGCTGGACTGCATAGCTCTGGCTGCCTCTGCATTGGTCTGGAATGCTCCTTCTCTGCCCTCGTTGTACTCTTGGCCTGGGATCAAACCATCCCCTTGCCAATACTGCCCCTCGCTGCAGCTGAAACACTTCTGAAATTCTTAGCAAACCACGCCCTAGAATCTCAGCTTAGCTTTAGTGCTCCGCCAATGTGTGTGTTCTCCAACTGACCCCAAGCCCTTCTCTTATACTTTTCTCGTTGGGAAACCAATGGCCGTGATCTAATCTCTAATCGACGGCTAAGATTAGACGCTGCTTGATCCGCGTCACTTAAGTCATTCTCATCACATGTTTAATTTAATTAACTTTAATCTTTTAATTTTCCTATGTTAGACTTAGGGTCCTTAATTAAAAAGATTAATTAATTAAATATCTCTTAAACTTGATGGAATTTCTTCAAACGCTTTCTGGGTCTTGGAGATCTCATGTACTCCAGCTCCTCCACAAAGTTTGGGAGCTAGAGCACATTCGATGCTACCCGAAAATATCAACACTCCCTCTTAGCGAGGAATGTGCTCTAGCAATACACTTCACCCCGAAGTACTGCTCTAATCTCTGGTGTCGGTCTCCGCGCTGATGATTGGCCCGCTGCATGGCTACCCGTCATCACTGCACTGCTGCTGCTCTCTGTACTATTTCCCATGACTCTGCCACCGTCACTACTACATCCGTACTGCAGCTCCCTCTCAAATTGCTGCATTGTGCTGCCAACTGCTGCACTGCAACTTAATTGCTGAGAGTAAGCAACTGAAGGACCCCTGCCCATGACAGACAAGTTAGTTGGGCTGCATCTCATCACTGGAGCTCCATAGGCTGCTGCTCTGCGCTGTCCTCCTGAAGCCACTGCGCTGCGTAAGCATGCCTCCTCTGCGCTGTCCTCCTGAAGCCGTTGCGCTGCGTAAGCATGCCTCCTTTGCGCTGCTGAAGTCACATCAACCCCTCTGCGATGCTGCCTCTACGCTGCTGCTTCCTTTGCACTGCGTTTCTCCCTCTACAACTTCCTAGCCTCTGCTTTTGCTTCATCCATGATCTTTGCACCCACTGCTCCAGTCATTCCTTGCTACTGTCTAAAGGCTCCCGTAACTCGGATGTGATCCAAGAGTTGGGCTACTCAAGGATCTCGCCACCACTCTATAGTTTCTCTATAGATCAATGTCGCCCCACTTTTGTGGTTCATGAGCACTCATGGCTACCGTCTGCAACCGCAGCCTTGGAACTGGAAGCTTGCTTGTCCTTCTTCCTTTGAGGACAATTGCTGGCGAAGTGCTCAAGTTCGCCACATTGGAAACATTTGATCTTAGATAGATCACGCTTCTTTTTCCCTTATTGTTTCTTCGATGCCAAGGCTGCATCTTCCTCTTCCTCCTTCTTTACCTTGCTCAAATCGGTGTTGGTCTGCCTCTTGGTCATTCGGCGGATTTCCTCTTATTGGAGGATAGCCCACATATCGTACCAGTTAGGAAGGTCCACTCTGCGCAAAATGCTTTGGACAAATGCTTCCTAGTCCTCTGTGACTGCATTTAGAGAAGTCCTCACCATGACATCATCCTCCACCTTGACCCCCATGGCAGTCAGCTGATCCCAAATCGACTACAACCTGAAGAGGAAAGGATCGATTTCCTCTCCCTTGGACATCATGAATAACCTCAGCTGGTTCTCCAGAAGCATCATTCTCTGGACGGATTTCCCTTGATACAGTGTGGTTAACGCTTTCCACATCTCAATAGCCGTGTTCTTGGCTATGTGTGCTACCACATGATCTTTAACCCCGTCCATGATGAAGCGCTTGGCATGTGCCGCTGCTTCAGTAAGCTTTGCTAGGAGAAGAGCATCTGTTAGTGTAGCCAAGACTTTTTCTACATGCTCCCTCAAGCCGTATGCCTCTAGGACTACCAGGATTCTGGCCTTCCAGATAGCGAATTTGGACAAGCCATCCAACCTATCCTGATCACGCAGTGTGTGTGGCGCCATCTTCTCAGAAATCCTTCAAAACAGATCATCCTTTCCACGCTTCTGCTTCTAGAAGCTCGGATCTAGGGTCCTTGGCGAGAAAGGCACCCTTTTCTCCCTCTGACAATTGATTTCCTCCTTGGATATCTGCCAAACACAACGAATCTGCTCTCTTTGATCACCCTACAATAGATCCTCAGATTTCTTTTGGCGATAAATCTACTGAGCAGTTGTTCTCCTCCTGCTCTTTGTCAACTTAGCTTAGGCACGATTCTGCACCGGCAAAATCTCCACCCCACCAGCAACTGCTGAAGATTTGAAGCTCTGCTTCCGGTCCACGAAAAATTTGCACAACACTCGAAACTAGACTGCGTCACCCTGGCTGGTCTCTGTGTGAGCAAACTGGATCAATGCAGCCTCTACACAACGCAGACTGCTCCTGTGTCCCTTTGGAAAGCACTACGTTGTCTTTGCGTCACCCAGCTGGGACTGCGCTGCCCTTCGTGTGGCTCTTGCTGCCTCTACGTCCTTCTGGTGTTGTGCTGCCCTCTCCAGATTCTCTGCTGCTTCAGCTGCTTTCTACAGCAGAAATTTCTTTAGCTGATTTGCTGGAGATGCAACTAGATCTGCAATCGCTCTGATACCATGTGAAAATTTCTTAACCTGAGAAATCTTACTGTTAATTCTCGATTTACTTCTCCTACTTGATTAATATCACAAGTTATTATTCTGAATATTTAGAAACAACATTGAAGTAAATACATATAACAACCTACACCTACAGATCTAATACTGAATAACATTCTCATAGACAAAGTGACACATAGATTTTCTGGACAAATATCCCCGGAAAAACCCAATGCGGGAAAACCAGTGCAGCTAGCTCTGGAGGGTTTTCATTATTATGCAGAAATACCTCTATCCTTGGAGATAGAAAATATGACTGATTCACACCTTCAAACGGGATTTACAGAACTCAACCCTTTTTGGCTCACCGAAAATCCCAACGCTGCTTTGAAGCCCTTTGCGTCAGCTTGACTGGCCTGCGTCAGCGTATGCGTTGCCCAAGAAGGGCCCTCGTCACCCCTGAAGGGTTTACGTTGCCCCTGTGCTGCCCTAACTGGGCCTGCGTCAGCCCTGCGTGGCTCCTACTGCCTTTGCGCTGCCCCTGCTGGGCTCTTGGCTGGACTGTGTAGCTCTCGCTGCCTCTGCGCTGGTCTGGAATGCTCCTTCTCTGCCCTCGTTGTACTCTTGGCCTGGGATCAAACTATCGTCTTGCCAATATTGCCCCTCGCTGCAGCCGAAACACTTATGAAATTCTTAGCAAACCACGCCCTAGAATCTCAGCTTAGATTCAGTGCTCCACCAATGTGTGTGTTCTCCAACTGACCCGAAGCCCTTCTCTTATACTTTTCTCGTTGGGAAACCAACGACCGTGATCTAATCTCTAATCTGTTGAAAAGTGTAACTAGGATTGGTCTTAATATTGACTATGTAATTATGAATTTATGTAAAGAAGAAGACAAAGATAATAAAATGTATTTTTTGTACTTGCTTCATGGGTTTCATGAGCAAGATTTTATTATAGGTCAATAGACTTCTTCTTGATGTCTATTAGGGATTGTGTTCTGTTTAGAAGTGTAATGAAGAGTCATGAATATGAAGTGTCTAGTTTGAAGAATGTACTCCAAGACCTTGTGGAAGAATGGCTTATAACAAGCCCTCAAGACTGCCCTCATTCAATGTTGAAGATAAGCTTATTTTACAGTGAGGAAGTCGGCCTATTTGCAGTGAGTAAGTCCGCCTACAAACTTGGTGTAGGGTTGGCCTAAAAGCATGACAAAGCACAATATATATAAAGTGATCTACGACTCATTTGACACAGTGAAGAATGCAGATCTCTCTGTTATTTCCACAGTGAAAAGTGCGGATATATCTGAGTTAGAAGTGCGATCTTCTGAGTGGAAGAAGTACGGGTTTCTCTAAAATAGCTACAACGTAATGGAAACATGGAACATGGCTGACAGTTATGAAGAAAGGGTGTGGATTAGCCAGTAGAAGCTGCAGACTTCAGGAACAAGTAAAATTTGATATATATGTATACACTTGGATCAGGGTCTAAAAGTATTAAAAGGAACTGCAGTCAAGCTTAGTGAAGACTTTAGATTAGTACAACAGTAAGGATTGAGGATGAAAAGAAGTGCAGATATCATAGCTTGAAAATGAGAAAATAAAAGAAATGTAAATCAAATATTTACCTTCCTACCTTCAGTACACATAAGGAAAGCAATATATCTCAAGTGATCATGAAACAAGAAGAAGTATAACTGAAGACTAAGTCAAGGAAGATATAATTAGAGACCGAGCTCTCTAGTGGTGGTGCAGGCCAGTGCAAGTTGGTGCAGAAGAGAAAGATCAGTGTTGTGAGGATACAAAGAAGCAGTGACAAGGTCTTGGAGATATTCCTAGGTCAAGGGTCTGAGTCTTGGTCATGCTACATGTCATTTGAAGATCTATAAGAAGAATTCCTTACAGCTTTTCCTCTCCAAGAGGGAGAGGTTTTGCCCCGACTCTAGGAGCCTAATTTGTGTGTCTCGTGTATTTTGATAATTGACTTGATGAAAGACTAAATAAAGTTTAAACTAAAGAAGAGAATACATAAGTAACTCAAGTAAGCTCACGAGTAATTATCAAGAAGAGAATTTTAATTAATCTTCAGCCCTACAAATTCTCAACATGGAATCAGAGGTAAGGTGCTAAAGGCAAGGACTACTTAGGAAGGAGACACTCAAGGAAGCAAGAATCAAAGTCAAAGTCAAAGTTTGCGTTGAAGAGCCAAATCAATTTGCAAGGAAGACATTGTTAGAAGAGGACATCATTTTTTGAAGATATCCTTTATCATCAAAGATCCATATTTACCTACATTGGAGATTTCAATCTTAGAAGAAGCTCCTGACTTCATCTTCATCATCAAGGAAGCTGCAAGCTACTCTACTCAAGTAAGTATCTATGACCTTACTTAAATATGTCAAGATGACTTATTGTAAAGAGAGCAACAAGCTGGTTGGGTCATCAAACTTTAGTGCATGGAAAAGAGGACAGATTTGAATTTAATTGAAGACGAAGTTATGGACTACATCGAAGGATCTACAATTCAACCACCAAAAGAAGATGCTCCAACTCATGCCAAGTACATGAAGGGAGAAATCAGAGCCGAGAGGATTCTCATAGAATCCATTAAGGACTTTCTCATTCCCTATGCATCAAAACTAAAGTTTGCAAAAGAAATATATGAGAAATTGGTGGAGCTATTCTATGTGAGTACTGCAGGAGAAGCAATCTCTCTGAGACAAGAAATATACAAAATGATTTTTTCAAGAGAAGAAGAAATCACTTCATACTGCATGAGGATTTCTGAAATAAGAGATAAACTGCAGCAACTGGGAGAAGTAATGTCTGACACTGAGATGACTACATTGGTGTTGAATGCTCTACTAGAAGAATGGGGAAACTTCACTTCAAGTTTATATGGGAAGAAAGAAGCCGCACCATTCCATGATTTATGGTCTCTATGTAAAATAGAGGAAACAAGACTGAAAGCCAAAGCTGATACAGGATGAAGTGAAGGGAATCAAGCCTTTGCAGCCATATACAAGAAGAAAGGAAGATTCGGAAAATTTGGTCCTCAGAATAAAAGAAGAAATATGGACAAAGTACGATGCTTTGGATGTAATGAACTTAGGCATTATAAAAGAGATTGTCCTAAATCTGAAAAGGACAAGAGGAAAAGGGAAGAAGCCCATATCTCAAATATGAGGGTAGAACTTGATTCAAAGAAATCTAAGAAAGAAGAAGCGAGGGATCTCTACTATGATTCAGATCATCTTCTCCTTTAAGTGATTTCTGTTGGTTGTAAAATAGTATAATAGGAAGCAATGTAGAAGCATGGCAGGAGCTCTTGGTAAAACAGCTCATGGAAAACCTCACTGATAACAATACTGATGGAAGGCAGTCATCAAGATCAAGGGTCATCATGGAAACAGGTGCTGGCATTTTCTAATGGAATTCTCTATGAATTCACTGATTAGAAAGAAAGAAAAATGGTTTCATCAAGAATTCTATGCTACAAGATTCTGGGATGTGATGACATATTGATGAAGCAGGTCAGGGGAATGGAGCTCTTCATTCTAGTGAAATTGCTACAGGATGACTCAAAGGAAAAAGGTATGAGGTATATATATATTTACATGCTAACATTGGATGCTGTGAAGTCATGTCATATGGTTGCAGGTAATGGAATTCTATATTTAGAAGTATGATCTATGGAGGAGGATCTCTCGGGGCACTGACACCTCATATATTATGTTCATATGAGGATATATGGACATAATATATCCTCATATGGAATATGAGGTGGTTGTATATGAACAAGGAACTGTAAATTGGAAGTTCCTGGGAATGAAGATGTGCAGAAAGGAAGAGATCATGAAGTGCAACCATGTCAATAGGTAGTTATCATCCGGAAGCCAAGAAGATGTGACTAGAATATCTCCTGGGAGGGTATGTAGACTCTGATAGAAGTCTGGTAAAGAAGAAGACTCTTGACAAAACGTATCATTAGGAGATGTGTCAATCTAAATAAAGGATGTCGATGCCTACAAGAAGATGTCATGGTGAAAGATCATCACTGAGGTAACTTTTGTTTTTAAAAGTTCATATGTATATGTTTATCTGGATGAATTTTTGCAGGGCTACTAATCATGAGAAAGGATGTAAGATCCTTGGAGATGATTCGAAAGAAAGAAACATGGCATAAAAGGTGGACCAGATAAGAAAAAAAGATGAATCACTTCCTAGTAGATGACATGACTCATGAATGAAAGTGATGGATGAACTGTTTCCTATGGAGCTAAAGTTGAAGATTCCTCAATATCGAAATCCATGACATCGAGGGGAGGAATTATTCATGAGCAGCTGGGTGTCTCACCATTGCTGCTGCAAGTCCCTGACTGAGAGGGAGCCTGGTGATAAGTTTCTTACTTGGAAGAAACTAGGTAATTCCTAAGAATGAGCTTAGGTACATTCCTTATTCAGGAATGAGTACATTCCCTTGTGGAATAGGTCCTCCCTGGCTGAGAGGGAGAGATAGACACATCATTTTGGTCTTCACTTGGGTAGGCAGAATGAAGGATTGGGTAATCATCTGGCATTCGATACTCTTTGAGAATGTGTTAGGGCATTCAAGATAAGAGTAGTCGGGGACCGATATTCTTTGAGGACTAGCTAACCAAGAGAAGAATAGTCCAAGTAGGTCATACTTTGGGAACACCCTGGTGGAGTATGTACCTTGGAGAGACAATGACTATGGTGTCTATAAGTCATGTGTCTCGCCAACATTGTAGCCCATTGTCTTGTTGAGAGATGGGGTTGTTAGTCAAGGCCTTGCAGTAGGACAATGCTGGTTGATATGATGCTATATAGATGCGATTACCAATCCGATTCTTCTTATGAGATTCTTCAGTTCGAAAGTGACCATGTACTTGTATGAATACCTCCCTAGTTAAGAGGGAGTGTTGAAAAGTGTAACTAGGATCGGTCTTCATATTGACTATGTAATTATGAATTTATGTAAAGAAGAAGACAAAGATAATAAAATGTATCTTTTGTACTTGCTTCATGGGTTTCATGAGCAAGATTATTTTATAATTCAATAGATTTCTTCTTTATGTCTATTAGGGATTGTCTTCTGTTTAGAAGTGTAATTAAGAGTCATGAATATGAAGTGTCTAGTCTGAAGAATGTACTCCAAGACCTTGTGGAAGAATGGCTCATAACAAGCCCTCAAGACTGCCCTCATTCAACGTTGAAGATAAGTTGATTTTACAGTGAGGAAGTTAGCCTATTTGCAGTGAGTAAGTTGGCCTACAAACTTGGTGTAGGGTCAGCCTAAAAGCATGACAAAGAAAATTATATATAAAGTGACCTGTGGCTCATTTGACATAGTGAAGAATGTGGATCTCTCTGTAATTTCCACAGTGAAAAGTGCGGATATATCTGAGTTAGAAGTTTGGTCTTCTGACTGGAAGTAGTACGGGTTTCTCTAAGATAGCTACAACATAAAGGAAACCTGGGACATGTGCTGACAGTTTTGAAGAAAGGGTGCGGATCAGCCAATAGAAGCTGCGGACTTCAAGAACAAGTAAAATCTGATATATATACACTTGGATTAGGGTCTAAAAGTATAAAAAGGAACTGCGGTCAAGCTTAGTGAAGACTTCAGATCAGTACAACAGTAGGGATTGATGATGAAAAGAAGTGTAGATATCTAGCTTGAAAATGAGAAAATAACAGAAAGGTGAATTAGAGATTTACCTTCCTACCTTTAGTACACATAAGGGAAGCAATATATCTCAAGTGATCATGAAACAAGAAGAAGTATAACCGAAGACTAAGTCAAGGAAGATATAATTAGAGATCGAGTTATCTAGTCGCGGTGCAAGTCAGTGCAAGTTGGTAGACGAGTATTGTTCCATCGGATTTGAGCTAGATGGCTTCTCATGGGTTGAGAGATCAGGATAGGTTGGACGGTGTGTCCAAATTTGTCACCTGGAGAGCCAGGATATTGATAGTGATGGATGAGTACGACATGAAGAACCATGCAGAGAATGTCCTTGTTGAGCTTGCAGATCCTAATCCTCTGAAGAAATTCAATGAAAATCAAGCGTGGGCTAAGCGTTTGATCATGGACGGAGTAAAAGATCACGTCGTGCCACACATTGCCGGAAAGAAGACGACAAATGAGATGTGGACCACGTTGGAGACGATGTATCAGGGAAGCTCTGTTCAATGAAAGATGCTTCTAGAGAATCAAATGAGGCTATTCCAGATGCAGAAGGGTGAGGAGATAGATCCCTTCCATTTCCGACTTCAGACTATCCTGGATCAACTGATTGCCATGGGTGCAACTCCTGATGAAGGACTCTTGGTAAGGACTGCCCTGAATGCAGTCACCGAGGAGTGGGAAATGTTTGTCCAAAGCATATTAGGCAGGGCAGTGTTACCATCCTAGGCGGACATGTGGGCAATCCTCCGTCAAGAGGAGATCAAGAGAATCACCAAGAGGCAAAACAACAACATCGGAACTGTCAGGGTGAAGAAAGAAGAGGAAGATGATGCAGCCCTTGCATCGAAGGAATGAAGGCAACAAGGGAAGAAGAAAAGGGACCTATCCAAGGTCCGGTGCTTTAACTATGGCGAACTTGGACACTTCGCCAACACTTGTCCTAAGAAGAAGGACAAAGGAACTTCTGATTCCAATGCTGCAGTAGCAAAGGACGATGGAAGTGATGATGACGTAGCCATGAGTGCTCATGACCCACGTAAGTGGGGCGATATGGATCTGTAGAGCAGCTACAAATCAAGGTGGCAGGATCCTTGAGTCAACCCTACTCTTGGATTACATACAAGCTACGGGAGCCTGAAGACGGTAGTGGGACAAGTAGATTGATGCAGGAGATCACAGTGAAGTAAAGGGCAGTGCTGAGATGCTGTAGAGGAAGCAACACAGTGCAGAGGCAACAACAACGTAAAGGCAGTAGCGCAGAGGTTTATGGGACTTCAGCAACGCAGAGAGGCAGTGCTCACGTAGTGCAGAGATGTAGCAGCGTCGTGGCTTCAGAAGGACAGCGTAAAGCAACAACCAAGAGAGTTTCAATGATAGGATGCAACGTTGCTTGTCTGTCAACGATTGGGCAGAAGTTTTTCAGTTGCTTACCTCTCAGCAACTGAGTTACAGTGCAGCAGTTAGCAGTGGCAATGCTGTGGGCAACATGATGCAGCAATTTGAGAGGGAGCTGCAATACATATATGGCAGAGTCAGTGGTAGTGACATGGGTAGCATGTAATATTCCCAATTAGCCTTGCTAATTGGAATATTGCATTTTTGCTTTATTTTGCCGCTTTAGCTAGAAATAATAAATAAAGTGAGAAATAAGAGGGGTCACCTCACTTTAGTCACCTCACTTTATAATAAAGTGTTCCTTTCCTAGTAGATTGACGTTGTAACTTAGAGAGGGGGCCTTGGGGGTCCACATGAGTATGATGGGGGAGGCATCAGGCTGACCCAAGGTAAACTGCGCAGGTCAGAGGAGAGTTAAGTTTTGGAGGGAGTTTGGCATTATAAAAGGAGAGGTTCTCACCTCATTTGGATCATTCATGATTTGATATTATTATTGATAGCTAGACTTCTATCTGCTTCAGCACGCCGGTTGTTTAGTCGGTCTGCAGCACTGTTTAGTGCACGAGTGTCTCCGGTCGGAGATCTCACCCTTAGCCTCGGGGGACTTCGAGTGCCTGCCCTGGTAAGGTTATTTCTGGTTTCACCCTTAGCTTCGGGGGACTTCGAGTGCCCGCTCTAGTAAGGTTTTGTTCTGAGTACACTTTTCAGTTTCAGTAGCAAAGTAGCAGCAGTTTCTGGTGCAGATCTGGAGAGGAAGAAGCCCTCTTGTGGCTGCGCAGTTCAGAAGAGGAAGGACGCTGTTTCTGCAGGAGAGAGGACGCTGATCAGGCCGGGAGAGTGAGGACGCTGTTCCAGGGAGGACGCAGTCCAGATCTGAGCAGGGAAAACGCTGTCCAAGAGGAGGAAGGACGTAGATCAGCTTTGGGAGTGAGGACGCTGTCCAGTTCTGAAGAGGAGGATGCAGATCTGAAGGCCATTGCTAGATCCAGCCTTGGAGAGGGTAGATCTGAGCAGATATTTACAGATCTAGTTTTGTATGTTGCAGATCTGAAGGTATAGCACTAGATCCAGCTTGGGAGATTGCAGATCTGAGGAGATATTGGCAGATCTAGCCTAGATCTGAAGAGATAACATCAGATCCAGCCTTGGAGGCTGCAGATCTGAAGAGATATTGTCAGGTCCAGCATAGATCTGAAGGTTTGGTAGCAGATCTGATCTAGGAGGACGCAGATCAGGAGGGATAGGACGCAGATCTGATTGGAGGCTTCAGATCCAGCAGATCTGAGCATTCAGGAGGCAGATCCACCAGGTAGGACGCTGATCTGAGGAGCAGGCTTGTTTGAGAGGGCTCAACAGCGTTTTCCTAGCATTCAGTAGCTGATCTATCTGTCTGGAGGTTTGGTGCCTAGTACTTCATCTGTTTCTGCGCTGTCACTAGCAGAGACAGCGTTTTCCATTGGTGAGGGTTTTGGAGTTGAGATCAACTGTTTTCCAGTCTTCAGTCTTCAGAGCAGCTAGGACGCTGTCCTTGTTGCAGCCATTATTCTGTCTGAGAGGGTCTCCACTTGCCTAGGGCAAGGATAGGTGCACTTACTCTGATTTTCTTGTACTCCTCTCTATGTACTTTCAGATTAATAAAATGGCTCAGTTTTCTGGAATCCTATGTGCAATTGTTCAGTGATCTGGTTTAGCATTGTACTTTCTATATCTGTCTGGCAATTTTCTGTTTATTACTGGTTATTTCCCTTTGGGGATATTACATAGCAGTACAGAGAGCAGCAGCGCAGAGGATGGAGGGTAGCAGGCCAAGCATCAACAACGCAAAGACCAATGACAAGATCTTGTGATACATGGTGTGGCTATATTGCTAAAGCACACTCTGTGCTAAGAGGGAGTGTTGAGATTTTGTGTATTGGGGTAGCATTGAGTGTGCTCTAGCCCTGAAACTTTGTGGAGGGGCTAAGAAACACATCACCTCCAAAACCCAAAAGGCGTTTGGAGAAATTTCATCTTTTGTGTGAGATATTAAAATAATTAATTTTTTTAATGAGGACCCTAAGTCTAACTTAGGGAATTAGAAAAATTAAAGTGAATTAATTAAACATATCTGATGAAATGTTCTAAGTGACGCGGATCAAGCAATCTTTTAATCTTAGCCGTCGATAAGAGATTAAATCACGGCCATTGATGTGTCAACAAAAAATTATAAGAGAAAGGCTTGAGGGTCAGTTGGAGACACACACATGGAGGCAGAGTTGAGAGACTGAGCAAGGGGTTTGCTAAGAATTTCAAGAAGAGTTTTCTGCGGCGAGGGGTAGTATTGGCTGAGGGGATGATTTGATCCCGGAGCCAAGAGTCAGCAAGAGGCAAAGGAGCAACAATCAAGAGCAGCGCAAAGAAGCAGGGGCAACAGCAGCAGCTTCCCAGCAGCTGCGCAGCGTAGAGGGCTTCAGCTGCTACGTAGGTGCTATGTAGGCCCAAAAAGGGCAGTGCTGAGCAGCAGGAGACCCTCCAGGGTTATGCAGAGGCCTTCCAGGGCAGTGTAGGGATTGCGTCACCCAGTCTGGGGTTACGCAACCCTCTCCAGGCCAGCGCAGAGGCACGCAGAGGCTAGCAGGGCTGACGCAGGGGCTTCAGGGGCAGCGCTGGGGTTTCTAGAGGCAGAATTTGGCTGAGTCTTGTAAATCTCGTTTGAGGGTGTGGATCAGTCAGAGTTTCAGTCTCCGGAACAACAGGTTAGTTGTAGATCTATTTTTTCTCTGCCGGGTTAACCAGTAAGGTGCCCAGATTTGCTGTATTCAGATTCTACTTAATAATAATAAACCCTCATATCTGCTGCATCGGTTTTCCCGCATTGGGTTTTTCTTGGGGACAATTGTCCGAAAAATCTGTGTCACTTTGTTGAATGAGCGTAATATTCAGTAAATGATCTATATGTGTGTAGGCTATTAATTGTGTTTACTTCGGTATTTTTTGAATATTTTTTGGAAATAACTTGTATAATTTAATCACAAGTAGGAGAAGTAAACCAAGATACTGCAGTAGGATTTCTGCATTACTGTATTCAGATTTTTTCACATAAACAACCATTCTAGAGTGTGGTCATCCTTAAACCATCATTTAGTAGAAGACATCAACTTTTGCAAGCCAATTGGTTTGTAGTCATTCCTAAACCAACAGATTTAGAGAGAAAATTCAACCATTGACAATTGTCCACTTCTAGATTTCAGCTCTCTGCTAGGACTCATACAACCCCTTGGATTAAGGGGGAAATGTCGGAAACCTAATCTTTAGGGATTATGGTAAATTGTATTGTTCACTTGAGAAAGAATATGAAGAGTCTCAAGAGTCATGGGGAGTCCAAGAGACCTCTTGGAAGATGAATTCAAAGGTCATAAAATGATGTATTTATGTGTGTATCATATGAATGAAAGAGCATCACATGCTTATGTAAATCTCTTCTCCAATTTTGTGTGTCCAACGCAATTGAAAAGTCAAACATGAATTGCAATAACATTTTATTGATGGTATGGATTGTAATGGGAAGAATGGAAAGTGTTTAATATAGTTAGGATGTGCAATATGCTACCTTAGCCAGATTCCTAGTAGATTAGTACAACTTGACCCTAGAAAGGATGACACTTCTAAAGGATAATTATGTCCCCCATGGTATGACAAGGCAAATAATAAAATTTAAATGTTATAAACTGTTATTAGATGTCATTTTAGTGTTTACCATTTTCACGACTAACTGAGAAGTTATAACATCATATCTAAGTATCAAACCAATGCATGGAATAGCAATGAAGTAAACGGTCTAAACCTTGTGCCATCCATAAGTGCATCTGTCATCTAGGGTGTGAGGGAGGAGATCTGATATACCATGGTTGAACGTAGCACAATCACATATGTGAAGGAGAAACTGAAAGAGTTGCAGAATACGAGGAATCTGAGCAAGAGAGTGATGCAATTAGCAACGCAACACCCTTGTGAGGGTGCCTCTAGGAGAAGTTATGCCTTGGGGGGAAACAAGCCTGTTTTAAAGATATTGTTCCTGAAAATTTTGCATACAGATGTTTGAGCTTGAATATGGTGATATTTAATGTTATCTCTAAATTGGTACTGATGGGTTGCTCCACCAGATAACTTAGAGTAACTATTTCAACCAACTTTGAACTGAAGATTAGCCTCCTTAGTCTGAGAGGGCTCTCTCAAGGAAACTTATAATTTTCAATGAAAACTCAATTAGATGACTAACTCTATGACTGTAAATTGATTATGATTGATTGTAGGTTGAAAATTTAAAGGACTTGCTACCATTGGGCAAATGGAGTCAACATCAGACAATCCAATGAAAATGATCCTTCTTATGGAAACTGAGGGAAATGGAAGTTTTAATGAAAAGGTGTTACACATTACACAACACAGGAAGAAAACATTAGTTTAACATCTAAGGAAAGTCAGAGCATGTTCCCATGAGTTCCGAGTAATTAGATATAAACTAAATGCAAATATTAAACATGAAAGATACAAGACACATAACTCATTGAAAACCTCATTTGAATCTCAGGTGAAAAAGGAAAAAACATTCATTGTATATTACTGAAACTGAAAGCTTTTACAAAGTAGCAGTCTAGTGCAATATTCTCCAACCCTTCATTCATCAAAATACTGCCTATTAATAGGCATCCAACCTTTACATCGAATCTGCCAAATGGCTAGATCATTAAGTTTCTTTTGCTGTCACCTAGTATAACCATAAACTAGATATTTGGAACTAGAAACTGACACCTACTAACTTAGGAGTTAGAGTCCTAACGTAACTCAACCACCTATTTATTACATCTTTATCTAAAGGATAACCCAACTACATCGAAAGGAATCATGTGCTTTAACAACTGTTATATTGATGATGTGGCAGTATGATGAGTTGGTTCCATTCAGCAAATCTTTCCTCTAATACTCTTTGACATTCCAGATGGCAATAACATTTTAAAAACCTCTTTATCCTTTGGCCCTTTCCAAAAATTTACTTTGCTGCAAAAACAAAGCTTTTTAGGCACTTTTGCACCGAGATTCTGCAACGAAGCAATTTAGGCCACTTGTGCTATACACCTGCCACTTTCGATCAATGGATGGTGTTGAGTGGTCAAGAACATTTAAATACAGGCCTTAAAGCTCCTTAACCAAGCCAAAATTAGTGGTTTTGAACCAAAAAGACATCTTCAGAAATTCCGCAGCAAAAATTGGGCTTCAAGCTTGGGACACGCTGCGGAACTGCCTAATTGCCCACAGACTTCACAAAATTTGAATTTTAGGTCCAGAAAAGGTCCATGAGTGTACTTGAGGGTGAGATATGATGGAATAAGACAAAAAAGTATCTGTTGTCCATTGTTATCTCATTTAGCAGCAGATTCTTCATGAGTGACTTCAATAGGTTCTTCTACAACCATTATTTTCAAACCTATCTTCGCTAATTCAACCTTCATCATTTCCATTTGTTCCTTCAATTCGTTGAACTGTCTCTGAAGACTCTTCCTTTCTGCCTGCAACCACAAATTCCTTTACCTTGTGTGTTTCATCATGATGCACAAAGGCTGGGTTCTTTTCAACAATTTCTTGGCCTTTCCAAGGGATTTTTCAAAATAGGTGACTTGATGAGTTACTTTCTTTTCCACCTCATTTATCAACTGTCTATCTTGTTTGTATCCCTCCAGCTCCATCTTCGTTTCAATCAGCGCTTCTCTAGCCTCCCTTAGCTGTTCTTTAAGAAGCTCCCATTCAGTTTTCTTTGTGACCTTTTCTTTACCCTTTCTCTGTTTGACAATTTCTTCTTCATCTTTAAGTTGTTCTTTTAGTAATCTACCTCAGACTCCTTCTGAAACTTCCTTTTTGATTTACCTTTCTTGCCCTTAGTAATGTCTTTCTCAGTACGAGACAAATCTATGATTTCTTCCACCACTGGCCCTTTTCCTTTATCTTTCTTCTGCTGCTTGCTGTCATCTTTAGTAACCTCAGCAATCTGTGACCTGGTGAAAGGTTTTCTAGGTTTAAACAGAAAACCTGAATCTTCAGTAGAAAAATCTAACTTCTTGGCAATGAGACACTTCTTTTTAGTCTTGGATCCTTTTACCTCTACCGGTTTCACTACAGGAGTCTCTGCAATGTCTATTGCCTGTAAAATATCTTCAAGCCTACCTTTACCTCCAGTGGATTCCTTTGTGCTTCTCTTAGGCCTTTTTGTAGCAGATTTGGACTTGCTGATTGTCGCAGACTCCATAACATGTTTGCTTGATGCTGGCTGAGGTGCTGCTTCTTGAATGAATTCATTCTCTATCTCCATGGGTTCAGCTGAAGGCTGCAAACCTTCTTAATGATCACCTTCTGACTCTGCAATGGTATCCATCTCTTGTCTAGGAGTAACAGTCTTGGATTTAGGAGTTTTCCTTGGAGTTAGAGCATCTATTTCATAGCCACTCATGAAAAAAAAGGTTGCCCAATCTCTGTTTAGTTTATTCAATTCTTCCAGCACTAGCAATTTGATTAATCCATGGTGAAAGATGTAAGTTTCACTTCTTTCAGGCCTACCCTGTGTTGATTTATGGTAGCATCGGATGTGCTCTAGCCTTGTAATTTTGTACATAGGCTAAGACACATGTATTCCATAAAACCCAGAAATGGTTTTGGAAAATTCCACTTAGAGATGATTTAATTAAATTAATTTATCGTTTTTTAATGTTTTCCTAAGTCTAAACTTAGGGAATTTGATTAATTAAAGTGTATTAATTAAATCAAGTGTGAATCTTCTAGATAAAGTCATGGATCACCTCCAAGTTAATCGTAGCCCTTGATTATGTTTTAATATGGACCGTTGAAGAGTCAATGGAAGATTATAAGGAGGGTGAGGGGCCTATGGAAAATACACTTGACACTTGAGCCATTGAGCATTTTCGAATTTGTGTGAGGAGACACAGATTTTGATCAAGAACAAATCACTAGGGCTAGGTTTGCTAAGTGATTAGATCCAGGAGGGGCAGAAGCAGAGATTGGTCAAGAGGGCCAAGGATACATTTTAGAGAGAAGCATCATCAACGTAGGAGAGAGACAGTGCAGTTTCTAGCAGGGGTGACACAGTTACTGCAGAAAATCACGCAGAGCCAGCGCAGTGTCTCTTGGAGTCAGCCCGGAGAAAGATAGAGGCTGGGGTTCTGAGCCAGGAGGGCCAAGATCCAGCTTCAGATCAGCCAGATCAGCTGTAGGAAAGGGTGACGCGGTCCCTCTAGCTTGCCTCCGCAGGCTTACGCAGATCCAGCGTAAGAAATCACGCAGAGGCAGTGAGGGCTTCATCAGTGTTGTTTTTGATCAGCCGGAGACTTGCTGAGTGAGGTATATCTCACGGTCATTTTTGCTGTCTAGATTTCTCTAAAGGGTTTGCCGGATGTTGGCACCCTAGTTGTATTCAAGATTCTGTTGCTTAATAATACAAACCCTCAGATTTGCTGCACCAGTTTTTCCGGGCACTTAGTCCAAAAATAACTATGTCAATGTGGTTGCTTTTCATTGAGTTTTGTTCAGATTGTTTTAGCACTTATATTTATTCCGCAGTATTATTTGTGTAGATTGCTTCAGTAATTACTTCGGTATTTCAATGTAATGAAATAATTATCAAATAATAGGAGAAGTAATTCAAATTTGTTGCAGTAGGAATCCAGATCTAGGATTTTTCACACCCTGCACCTTATCTGACATTTTTCCAAGACTTCTAAAAAGATAGAAAGGGATATCCATTAGTTGTTTACTTGTAAAATGAAGCAACAACTTGAAATGATACATGTAGATTGTATGAAACCTACCCTCGCAGGTAAAGTACTTCTGTATCACCATCAGTAGTTTAGAATAGTTGCCTTTGAGACAAGTTCTAGGAATCCCTACAGTCATATTTATCCCTACATGCTCAGGTTTCAGAAAATCATCACAAATTTGTAAATTGAACTTCATGGCTTTAAACCACTCTTCTCCTGTCCTAGGGATTCCTGTTGCTTGAGAAATGCTATCAGGTGAAACTAGCAAATGGAGGATACCCACCTTTGTAGAAGTTCCTTTGTAATTCAGTGCAAAATCCCGTGAAACCTGTATATGACCCTGTAATCTTTGACAAAATTGCATGCACCCTGCTCTGGTGAAAGCCTCCATGGAACTGGGATCCTCCATGATTAATTTTGGATTTTTAGGCTCATATCTGAATGGTAGACTTCCTTTATTTGTCTTCTTTTGTGTAGCCATCTTCTTTGTTTGCAGTGCTGGCCTTTTTTAGAAACTCACGCCTGCACAACCAAGACTCAATGACAGCAAGCTGCTATGGAATTACAAGGCTGGTATGACAACAGACTCTAAAGGGAGAAACAGTGACAATGATCTGTTTGAGTAGCAGCTTACAAGGATGGAAGAAAAAGCGTAAGGAATGAAGGCTAAATTAGGAAAGAGAATGAGTTGAAATTCATAAAAGGACGGTAATTGATGACCAAACATGCTCAAATCCTTCAATGATGACCCTAGCCTGATAGCATGACCTCAAACCACTCAAAGTTTGACAACTCATCAATTTGCAGAGACCGTTGCAGGAAAACAGGATTCCGTAGCGAATTTAGTTTAACAGGTTTCAGATTCGTTGTGGACTTGTTAAGTGTTTCCACAGTGAAATCCGTTAAATTTGCACTAAATAGTAAATACGCTGCAGACTCAGGAAAACTACGACAGGTGGCCAGATTTGACACATTTGATTAATTTAAGTATCAAATTCAGATTTGTCCTTTTGACATGACTTAAATACATCCCCTAACAACTTAAGTTAACCTAAAAACTTACACCATATCATAAAATTTATCATTTCATGATTTTTTATTAGACTCCTAACCAATCTACTTACAAACTTGACATGTTTAACAAACTGAAAGGTTATGGATGGTAACAGTTAAGACCAAAATTTCTCCAACTAGAGAGGGATACGTAACAAACTGGGAAGAAGTTGTGAGATTATTTTGTTGCTATTTTGTCTCACGGGGTCATTTCTCAGCTATAGCCTTTGACACATTTTTTTGGTTAGGGTAAACATTCTTTTTGATCCATGAGGAGTGGTGAACCCCATGTCTGCACTATTTTGGTCCCACTTTAATGCAGGGAGTTGTCAAACTCAACCAAATAGGTTTTGATACATGGGTATACTATTGTTTCTTAAAATAAGAAAGTTCACTCTGCTAAGAATTGAGATCACTTTGTTATCTTGTAGTCTTGCTGATCTTTAAAATCATGTTTTGGGTTGTCATAATAGATGTCTGCTTCAAGGTTCATTTATTATGTGTGAGTGCATGTGTATTGAAGAATACTGATGGAAGTGTCATGTGTTGTTGGACGTTATATTTTGGCATTCTTCCAACTCCATGTACCCACTATGCTATTTGTGTAATACCAGTCCTATTGGTCATTTTATGTTGTTAGGATGGCTACTGAGCAAGTATGAGAATTGCCTCATCAAGCAGGCAGTTTAGAGATGTTGCTTGTAACTTGGGACTTTTTCTAGTCATTATTACCTAAAATCATGAGCCTGCGCAAATCTCTGCAAACATGCTCTCTTGTTATCTAGCATCTAAAGGAGTGATTAGAAGAATTTAAAATTTTCAGAAACTAATGCTTGTTAAAGCTAGAATTTAGACATAACATTGATGTTTTCTGTGCATTTCTTTGAAAAGACTAGGTAAACTGTCACTGAAACATGCTTTTATGATATCTACAGTGGAAATATGGTGGATGCCTTCAGATCACATATAATGCAAACAAAAGATCTTGGGACCTGTCCAGTTCGCCAGATAGGGGGGTGCTCCTTTCTTTACATGAGAATCAGCAATGTCTATATTGTCATTGTAGTCAGCAGCAATGCAAATGCAGCTTGTGCTTTGAAATTCATTGTGGAGGTTTGTTCCATTGTTTCTCTGTTATCCTTAGGAAAGCAATGATTTTGAGTAGCTATGTATTGTTCTTCTCTTTTACAGTCATTCTTAGAGATCAAATACATTGATTAGATAGACGACATATGCTTGAGATAGGCTTGACATATTAGCAATACATTGAATGACTGCAATCATGCGCACTTTATGAACGATTATCCTCTGTCTCATTAGCAAAATTCTTAAATGGCACATTGGAAGATGATTATGCCATGGGGTACTCTGCAACATGATTCATGTTGTTCTTGGTCATAATTGCACACTTCCAAAAATTGCTCCTTTGATTAATGTGGCAGGAACTGCAGTCTGCCACCTTTTGCTTTGTTGATGACTGATGTACCTGTCTCGACCTAGATCCTGCTCAGGTTGTTATGTTGATGAGTGTCATTCCTGACTGGACCTCCGTACTGAACAAGACTGTTGTTAATACTGTGTTATTTTTTCAGCTGATGCAATTGTTAACCAGCTTGTGCACTGTTTTGTGGAGAATTGGACCTAGAGCCTGCTCCGGTTTGTTGATTTTTAGGATCTTCTAATCTGATAATCACTTCCAATGATTCTTTAACCGATTCATCTCATGTCACATTCATCATTAAACAATTATACATAGAAAATTTCAACAGTAAAAAATAATGACATTAGGATCATGAAGAGACAACCAAACAAAAGAGACACAAGATTTTACTCTTGGAAAACCCTAACTAGGGAAAAACCCAACAATCTTCTCTTATGAGAAATTGATCAATTCATCAAAAGTACATTCTGAGATTTATAAGATAACCTGGAAATTCCAAGGGTTTAACCAGTGTTGCAAACATCCCGATTTTATCGTGAAAAATATCGTGAAAATGCGATTTATTGGCCTAGCGGATGTTTGCCAATTTTTACCGATATTTTGGAAGTATCTTAATATTGAGGATGTTTGCTGATTTTAACTGATATTTTCCTGATTTTTACGATGTTTTGGTTTTCTAGACCCTTACTGATTTTACCCCGATGCCGATGTTTGCAACATTGGGTTTAACCAGCCCTTCTTCTATGAACAAATTCTTAGGGCTTGACCGGCCCTTCTCCAATGATCAACATTCTTTCCAAGGTCTCAGTCCTTCTCTATCTGCAGTCCTCTCTTAACTTCATGCCTTTGGTCCTGAAGCTCTATGTGACAGCATTCTAGGGCTTCGGCTCTCTCAGAATAGATACACAAACAAGGTCTCAATGCAAGTGTGAATGGACCAGAAATCCTCCTTCGCATGTGTAATTAAGCCTTTAAATTCTCCTTCTCAACATGGTTAATTAAGCCCAGAAATCCTCCTTCGCATGGTTGAACAGAGCAAGTGATGATCCGAATTGTTGATCAAATGAGGTAGGCTGAGGTGTTTTTATAGTTGATTTAAGGAGGCCTACATTGGGGCTGACATAACCTTTTGAAGAGAGATGACCTTAGTTGGAGCCGACTTTAGAAATTTAAATACAAATTTAATTTCCCGCCTTTATGTAGGCTGACTTGAATACAATTCAATTTTCCTTGAATACCAACCAAAGCTACAATAAAATCAACACTCCCTCCTAGCTTGGATGGTATTCATTTTGACTTCCTCAGATCTACGTTTTGTTGAAACAATTTCTCCATCCCAAGAAACGATTGATGTATCCATCCACTACATATGGAAAGCATCCTACATCAACATCATGCAAAGGAATCTAGTCCCCCACTAGATATATCCCCTTTGCATATGGATCTAATCATCCACAAGCCAATTACCCATTGGCTGGTCAAGCACCCCTTGACATAAGGCTAGTCCTTGTTTCACCAATCCACGAAGTTGTCACTTGGAATCAGGCAACCCTTGACACATGGTGAAAGCTTGAGCCCATTTACCATACCCACATGTCGTCAGATGCTATTGAATGGTAAATTATTTGCCTGATGCTATAGGCTCTAACTCAACCCACTAGCCAAATAGCCATTGGCAATATGGTTAGGTAACCCTTGACTGGGGGAGCACTTCGGGTCTTGATGCTTAGTGGGACAATCTCCCTTGCCACATTACATGGCCCCAAATCAATACCCATGACCTGTCAATATCCTAACCTAGGGAGAACTCCACCCCTTGCTGCTACCACCAAGAAAAGCATTCTCAACCACTCCAAGCTTGTCCTTGAAGTATACAAACTTCATCCTGGGACAATGGCTTTGTGAGAATGTCAACAATCTGCTCATTTGTAGAAATGCATTGGAGCGTCACTACTCCCATCTGTACCATGTCCCGGTACATGATCTCAATGTGCTTCGACCTGTCATTGTGGTTGTCTCCAACATCTGATCAAACAATCCTGCGAATAGCTTCTGAAGCTACATTGCTTCACAAATCACCAAGCTAGTTGCAATATACTCTGCTTTGGTATTGCAGTCAACTTCCTGCTTATCATAGCAAAAACCAAGCTGAATCATCATCTTGACTTACAACTATACTTTATCATTTGAGTCATAGCTCAATTCGTATCCAACAATATCATGCTGATACCTCAGCTCATGTTGTGCCGCAACTACTTTCCGGTCATTCTGACTGGGTGCTCCCTCTAACACTTAACTTCTTCAGATTAGTTACCATGGGAGTGGCCATGGACTAGCTGTCCATCATCCCAAATCTCTGAAGGATCGTAATAATATGCTTCCTTTGACTAAGAAGGATCTCACTCGGCTTTTACCACATGTCTAGTCCCAAAAAGTAATATATCCAACCAAGATCCATCATCTCGAACTCTGAGGTCAACTCCTTTTGACATTGAAGCAAGGTTTCTTGTGGTAATCTTGATTGCTTCATGTTGTCGCACATAATGTCTAGGCACCGTGACAATGACTCAGATCGGGGGCTGTCACCCTGATCCCCAATCTCTCTATCTAAGCTGTCTCCTTGCAAGCTAAGGGAGGTAGACCCTAACAATAACAAAGAAGGAGAACTAGTTGAAACCAACCAATTCAGGAGACACAGTTAGATAACCAAATATTTGTTAAGATTAACGAGATTTTAAAGATCCAATTAGATTTGAAACCTTAAAACCAGTGCCTTGTGGAGTCAAAATACCCCGTTAGGAAATTAAAGTCAAGTAATTGATATGTAACTGCTGCTATGCAAAATAAATTCACTACAATGATATTCGATAAAACACCCTCACAATTATGCATAAAGACATGCAATTTATCATCACTTGAAATATTCCCAAAGTTGATTTAAACAATTAACTACTGATTTCAAGTAATTTAAAATCACAATTAAAGATAGCTCAATGATCACCAACCACAGCTAATCACCAACCATTTAAATTTGAAACAAAAATGTTATCATGAGAGTACCATCAAATTTAAATGCCAGATATTTCCAATATTTTCGAATTTATGATATTCCAAATAATTCCAATTCAGAAACCTATAGTCAAACTTAGAATATATTCTTCAGCAAGATTTCAGATCTGAAATATAAATTGCAACAGTAATTTAAACCATAGATCAGCAAACAAACGATGCTGGCACCAATGCTCAAAATGACTAAAAATAGTAAAAATTGATGAACTTGAAGAAAAATCAATTTTTAGGGCTTGATTAAGTGAAATTTCAGATTTGATATTTTTATTTCAGCAGTGAAACAGTGACAGATCAGCAAGACAAAACTGCCCAAAATAATTGCCAAATACTTTCAGAAATAGCAAAAATATATTAAAACTTGAAAATTTCAATTTTAAAGCTTTAAGAGAGTTTTATTCAGTAATTTTTAGAACTGATAAGTTTATAACAACAGTAAAATGATAACAGATCAACAAACTAAAAATACTGAAAATGATCCCCGCAATATCTAAAAATAACAAGTTTTGCCAAAAAAACTGAAAATTCAAATTTTTAAGACCTTATTTCGGATATGCATAAGAAATGTTCAGATCTGATTTTACACAGTTATGCAGAATTTTCAGCAAGCTTCAAAATCAGATCTAGGCAAATTTAAAGATGCCCACATGGTCAAAAATTCTGAAAATGAAGATTTTGCAATTCTAAACAATTTTGACCATATAAAATGTGTTTTTAGGGCCTAATTATTTGTGATTTGCTTGCTGTAATAAAATCTGCAGAAAATAAGGGTTTAGAGATCAAAAACTTAGCCCAAGTCTTTGAAGATCCCACCGTTGAAATTTCTTGAAATTTTGGGATAATGTTGCCACTTGAAAATTAGAATTTTGGAGTCCAAAATCCTGTGAAAATAGCCTCAAAAGCCTATACGTCTTGAAGGGTCTAGAGCTGGCTCAGATCTGAAGTTTTCCTTGGCTGATTTTTTCAGATCTATCCCTGCAAACAAATATTGAGCCCAGATCTTGCCCTCCAAGGTCTAGATCTAGCTCAGATCTGAAGATTTCCTTGGCTGATTTTTCAGATCTGAGGATTTCTTTAGTTGATTTTTCAGATCTAATCCTGCACAAGTGAAAAAAAAGAAACCCAATAACCAATATGTACTAAAATAGCGAAAATCCTAAAAACCCAAATGTTAGAATTCAAAATTATGTTACAAAACTTCAGATCTACATATGTAAATTACAGATCTGTACAATATATTTACAGATCTATGCACAAGAGTTATAGATCTATCAAATTTGAGGAGTATAAGTCTGACTTCACTCCCAGATCTGAAGATCTAAGGCTCTTACTAGCCAAATCTAACTTTAAATTCAAAAAAATTAAGATAAATTTTTTTATTTAGGCACAAGCTCTAGAAAGACCCTGCAAAAAATATTTCGTAAGATAACCTTAGAAATTAGGAAACAATGGCCTTTTTTAGATTTATGAAATCTGAGAGTCGGCTGGTCTAACTGAAGACTTCCCCAAACGCTCAAACCTTAAAAAACGATCTCTGCACACTTAGATCCGAATTTAAGATTGATAGAGATTAAAAAAATAAACATGAGACCTTTCAGAAAAATAGATAACTAATCTTTCCGTTGAATCAAAATGCTATTTTAGAAACCTAGAAAACAACACAAGATACCTGTATGCAGATTAATCCATAGAGGCCATCAACCATCAAAAGCCAATAGAAGTAGCAGAGTTTAGAGACAATATCACCACATAGATCTGGAAAAGGAACACCAAAGTTTCTAACCCCAAAGTCTTTATGCTTTATTCATCAAAAAATCACAAGAGCTTCCAAGAACAAGTGCACGATTTAAAGATCGGATGATTGAAAGACTGACAAAGACCTCTAATTTATAAGATAAAATCTCCAACGGCTAGTTCGGTTGATCTATGTCAAAATAATCTCGACCGTCGAAAAGATTTGATCATCTTTTAATCTGGACCTTCGAAATTATAATTTTGAGGAAATTCGAATTTATCATTTAATTCCATTTTAATTAATTCAAAAATAATATTTTTGAGTTAATTACCTCAAAATTTTGACTTTGACTTAACCACCAAGGCCCAAGGGTCCAAAATTTCTTGAAATTCTCAATATTCCATTGGCTTGGGACCTTTAAAAATTTATTTTTTAAGGACCCAC
Source organism: Pinus albicaulis (assembly GCA_034641835.2). Taxonomy (NCBI): domain Eukaryota; kingdom Viridiplantae; phylum Streptophyta; class Pinopsida; order Pinales; family Pinaceae; genus Pinus; species Pinus albicaulis. Next base: position 41,296,678 of record MU968480.1, read on the forward strand.
GAATTTTGTTTTTGAAGAATTTTAACTCACCTAGGACTTAAAATTAATTAAATTTCCGACTTAGGATTTTTAATTAATTTGGTCAGAAAATTTAATTAATTGACTGAAAGGGGATTTAATTATTTTTTCCAACCCTCTTTACATAAGATAAATACATTTAGACACATGAAGGGGGAATACCCATTCGTATAGACCCTAAAAAAGCTACCCAATTCTGCGACTCAAAACATGATCTAGTAGACCAAACAGCTTGTAATAAAATAATCTAGCCAATTAGCTAGGATTATTCCCAAACTACTTTTACAAAGACTCGATAGAAAACATTAGGACTCACTTAGCATCTTGATGACAAAATCCACCCTAGCTTTGGAGTAAGGCTGGAGGGGAAAAATTTGTTGATCACTTGTGTCGAAAAACACAAGCAAATCAGTGAGACAAAAAACCTCCTAGGATAGAAATCGTCACCAACATACTAGGCTTACCTAGGTTGTTACATACATGATGGTCTTACTTAGATCATTTACATCATAAACATGCAGAATGGGTTTACAACTTTACATTGTTTATAAAACTGCCGACTGATGATGGAATCTGAATGGTGCGAACACGTCGAACATGATGAATCCCATTGGAAAAAATGGGGGTGTACTGCTATGGGGTCGTTGACAAAGTGTGGTCAACACTTCGTCTATCACGGAAGCAAATCCTTGTACCGCTTCCTTTTCCTCTGTCACGCGAGTGCTTCTGCACTTGTCAGAAGTAAGTCATCTAATAGAAAGATCCACCAGGACTCATCAAATAATCATCATTTTGAGAATACCATGCTTGAGGTCTGTAGAAAGCCTTCTTTAGTCTGCAAACATGAGATTCCCTCTCATGTACCTTAAATACTCTAGGTAGCTCTATGTACACTTCTTCTTCCTCAATTACTCCATTGAGGAAAATGGTCTCCACATCCACCTGATGTAATTTCCAACCCATAATAAAAGCAACAAAAATAATAGTTCTAATAGAAGTCTACCTGACAACTGGAGAAAATGTTTTCACATAGTCCTCTCCCTATTTCTGAGAGAATCCTCATGATTTGCTTTGTACTTCTCTCTGTTGCCATCTACTGCATACTTCAGCTTGTAGATCCACTTGGAAGTCACCACTGACTTCCCTTCGACAGAATTTTCTCCATCATGGCATCCTTTAGACTTGCCAGGCTACCTGCTTCCTTTGAACTAGGAGCTTTTCCAATCATCAAGCATGGTTCTAGATGTTAGTACAATTTCTCCCTCTTGAACACAAATCACTCTAGGAGAATCCTCTTGTCACAAGCGTTGCTTCGTTCTTCCCAAAGCTTTCATCTACTGCCATAGCCTTGGCAACCTTTACGATGTACTTGCATCCGTCACTAGGAGGTCATGGAAGAAACAATTATAACCCATCAAAAGAAACAAAGACAAGAGGCTAACTAGAATTAAAGTAATAATAATGATCAAGGAATAAAGATATGAAGTACTTATATTTTGTTCCGAGGATTGGAGGGAATTGTCAACTCCCTCTTGATCCTTTCCTTCTTGCAGAAATCATTGAAATCCATCTACAATCTCATCAAGCTAGAAATGCTCATCATCGTTCTCATCATTAGCTACTAATGCATGTCACTTTCCTTTCCTTCCTTGCATGAGCTAAGGTTTCTTTCTTTCAGCGGAAACATCGATTTAGGTCTAACTCTAGGGTTTTATCCACAAACCCTAGGGATTTCTTATCCAAGACTCATAATCTTCTAGGTTTTCACAAACCCTTTGGACCAAGATAACAATCCTCTTATAACAACCCTCACAACTTTGCTTAACAAATTTACTGAGCTAATGGCCTTTACTCCAAGTGATTTGACAAAAGAACTTATAGACTTAGGTGTCCAACCCAAGTTGCACTAGTGATCAAATTGCCTTTAGGTTGATATCAACTTTAGATCTTTTCATATTGCACCTCGAATTGCTTCACTTGTAGATTTACAAGTCTTTGCATGAACCATAAATTGATTTTACTATTGCAGATGCACACACAGTACTGATATTGGAGGTCATTCACATTTACCACATTGGAAAGATGTTACAGGTTATGGTTTTCAAATTTCTGTGGTTGTCGTTAATTGCAGAAGCCAGATTATCCACAGTATCATAAAACAATGGTCAATGTTTCGAATCCCAAGGGGATCCATCTTCAGGACAAGAAGTGAATGAAGAATGAAAGGAGGCCGCATAGGTCAAGGCTTAAATAGTGAAAGATGATGAGAAGAGCCGACAAAAACAGATTTTATTAATTTATTTAATCTAAAATTTTTTATTTTATTTTTTAAAATTAATTTTAATAAATTAATCTTAATTTTAATAATTTATAATACTTATAATAGTATATAATATCACCTATTATTAATATTAATATTTAAATTTTTTTATATAGTATCACTTATTAATTTCATAATTTATTAATTTATTTTAAAATTTTTTAATTTTTTTTATAAATAAACCTTAAGTGCTACTAAATTTTAATAAATTAATTTAATTTTAATAATTTATAATATAATATCACCTAATTGTTAAATTTTTTTTATTTAATTTCATAATTTGTTAATTATTTTAAATTTTTTTAGCATTATCTAATTCAATAATAAATTTTTTTACTATTATAAATAAACCTTAAGTGCTACTAAATTTAAAAAATATTACCTATAAAGATTAACCTAAAATAGTCTAATCAAATTAATAATCTAAGAGTTAAATAATTGAAGAATATTGATATAATATAACCCTAGATGGTACTCATAATGGTTTTAATTATTCTTAATTAATAAAATTAATAATTAATTAATAAAAAATACCTATTGGTTTACTTAAATGATAATAATATAACTTTATTTAAATAAATGTTAATAAATAATAGTTATTATTTATTATTTATTAATTCTACTAATCAAATGAATTTTATTATTTTTAAATATAATTTGTTAATGCAATCCTAATAAATTTTAAAATGAATTTTAACATTATTAAATATCTTTTAATTTAATTTAATTTGAATTTTTTTATTTTTTATTTTATTTTATTTACTAATAATAATTATTAATTAATTAATTTTTATTAATAGAATAAAAATTAATTAATAAAAATAATTATTACGAGCGAATGAAATAATTAGTGTTTTGCACTGACAAGACCCTAAACTTGTTTACTAATAAGGAGAAGAAGCAAACTTGCGATATCATACCTGGGACGAGGACGAACCTAAGAAGCACATCTGTCGAATTAGAGGTCACCAACTGTCACTATCTTGTATCCCCTGTCCCTGTTAATGTTATGCGGGTGTTTTATTATTATAATCTCAAGCGATTATGATAGGTGATTATTTTTAAATATTAATATTAATAATAGGTGATATTATATACTATTATAAGTATTTTTTTTTTTCTTTTTCTTAAGTAAAACTAATTCTATTTATATGGTACAAAAAATATTACATGTCAAGCTTTTCCAGCCGAAACTGCAAAACTAGCCAATTCCGGCGGGAAGAATGTTCAAAATAGCAAAATTGGGATTTCACCTGTTGGGGAAACTAGTCCCGAGATTAAGCAGTGCAGTGCTACCCCAAGTGGGGAAACCGGCATGTGACTTAATTAACCAAAATTTAAGCATACCGCGCATACAGAAGTAAAGAAAAAAAGCAGTAACGAGAGTGTTACTAGCTAAGAAGGGAGGTCTCCTGGCGCTAGTCCTGTCCCGGCTTGTCATTTTTCAGATCTTCTGGAGGTGGCTCTTCCACAATGAAGCAACAGTAGTCATCTAAGGAGTCACCATCCTGCTTTGACATCTGGGTAGTCGGTTCAGGCGTGGCGACAGAGTGCGTTCCTTGAGCTGCGGCGCTGTCATCTTTGGCGGATCTGTCACCACATTCGCTGTCTGAGGAGTGCTCAGCAGTTTTGGTGGGGAGAGCCTTCGTCTTTCTGTGGAGCTGAGAGTGGGCTGGCGTCAAAGTGGACTTCCGCAAAAGCTTCTCAGAGCCCGAGGTGGAAGGGATGTCTGGGAGTCGCAGCGAGAAGAGGGCCGAGACTTAGTGCAGCTCTGGGGCCTCCATAGAATTCATATTGACAGTGAATTCAGCTCTAGGGCCTCCATAGAATTCATATTGATAGTGAATTCCACCGGTCCAGAGCCTTCATTGCGCAAGGATGCCGAGCTGTTATCACCTATGGAGGCGGAATCATCGTTGCGGAGAGGATGAGGCGGGTGAGAGGGTTGACCATGTCCTCGACCCCTACGGCACCGCATCCTTTGTCTGCGCGGCATGGAATCGTCTGAAGGCACCGGCGTGGAAGGGAAGGGGACGGGTTTGTAGAGGGAGAGGAGGCAGGAGGCGTCCAACTGAAGAGCGGGGCGAGTGGAAGATTGAGGGACCGAAAGCTCAGAGCGATGGCAGAAGGAAGGATGAAGGTCAGAGGTCTAAGTGCAATGGCAGATGGAGGGCTGGAGCAACAAATTCAAATGGACAGACAACCGACAGGGAGCGGTGGCGATGAAGAAATCTTCTAAGTCCATGAAGAATGGAAAATGGCAGCGACGAGGACAGTTAAGGAGGCCAGCGTTAAGGCTCTGCAAGGACAGAGTGATGGTGTCGGACTTCAGCTTGCGGGCATTAATAGCCCAGCCGCGTGAGCCATGCGAGGCCATGTGGCCTTGCCGATTGCCACACGGTGGAGTTGCACATTTATTCCAATTGATCACTCGCATCCGGGAATATGCTATTATAAGTATTATAAATTATTAAAATTAAAATTAAAATTAATTTTAAAAAATAAAATAATTTTTTTTAGATTAAATAAATTAATAAAATCTGTTCTTATCGGCTCTTCTCATCATCTTTCACTATTTAAGCCTTGACCTATGCGACCTCCTTTCATTCTTCATTCACTTCTTGTCCTGAAGATGGATCCCCGTTGGGATTTGAAACATGGACCATTGTTTTATGATATTGTGGATAATCCAGATGTTACAGGTTACAACTCTGCTTGCACATAGTGTTAGAATTTACAACTTTGTGCGTGGAGCTTGTGAGAGGAAGAGTGTGCAAGAGAAACTTGCGCACAGGTTGGTAGAGGGCAATAGAGATCAATAGTCTTGCAAGGGTTTCAAGCTTAGATCAAGCAAGAAAGACGTGTGTCTTTTAGATTAAAATAGTTGTATTTTGTAAGAGATCAATTGCTCAATTTTTTCTATCAATAAAATTCTCATCAAGAAAAGGGTTTTTCCCAGTTGGGTTCCCTAGTAAAAAAGAAATTGTCTTGAATAATATCACTGTGTTTTATTCTCTGTTCCTATTCCGCTGCACTCTAGCAAAGAATTTATGTGTCTTATGTATAAAACTAGGTTTAGAATTGTTCAATAAGTAGTTGCAGAAATTCGTGGAAAATCTACATGTTATCAGAGTGTGGATCAGAATAAAGACCAACACAAGTGAAACACTTAATAGTAGAAGACACTTCTGTGATAGCCGCAGTCGAGGGAAGCCTAGCAAAGGAGGGAAAGGGGAATGTTTGTGGTGCTATTTTTCTCCTGACAACAGGTTGACTTATTGGAGAAGGCAATTGACAAGAAAAGGCGAATTTTTGGGCTAATTTTGTGATAGTTTGAAGGTGTTATATCTCTGATTAGTAGGCCGAATTTCTGTGTGACCTCAGGCTGGAAAAAGCTCTAGTTTGGGGCAGTTCTGAGCAAATTCAAGTCTTTTATAACAACCTAGAAGGAGGCCGAGTACAGTGGAAAGGCAGGGCTAGAAGGGAGGAAGGAAAATGGAAAAGTTGTGGAGGTTTTAAGCAGTGTTGAGGGCTGTTACAGTGGTACAAAAAGCCGTAACCAGTGGGCCGAAAAAACTCAGAACCAACGGCACAAGATCGAGTTGAATCTCAGGCATAAGAGTATGTATTTGTCTTCTTAAGTTGTTGTTTTGCTAAGTGGATATTGTTCAGGTTGGACATTGTGTGTTTGGCATCTTAAGACCAGTGAGGAGGGCTGCTAGCATGTGTTGAAAGGAGCCTTAAGTGCAAACCTGTGAAGGATTATTAGGTCTGTTAGGAGAGGCATTTTTAGAGGCCCTAAGTACAGTTCTTGTGAAAGACTACAAGGCTGTTAGTGGGAAGGTTTTAGAGAGCTCTCAAGGGAAGCAGGATGGCTTACCAAGGGTTGAGAGGAGATCACTGTCTAGAGGGAACATTGAACTTCATAGCTTGGAAAGGGAGGATTATGGTAATGTTGGAAGATAATGGTGTGGGAGAATTCGTGAAGCAGGCTATCTTGCCACCACAAGATACCCAACAATTAGCACAACATAATAAGAATGATATCAAGGCAAAGAGGATCATTCTAGAAGGGGTCAAGGATCATATAGTGCCTCATATCCATGAGAAGAAGACATCGTATGAGATGTACGATACAATCTTGAAGTTGTATCAGAGTACCAGTGATGCCAGGAAGCTTGTTCTTAAGGAGAAGTTGAGGAGTATCCGGATGAGAAAGGATGAGCCCATTGTCCCATATTTGTCAAGGTTCACTCAAGTACGAGATGAACTAGGTGGGGTGGGCGAGATTGCATCTAATCATGATCTTGTGAGTTTTGCCTTACTTGAACTTCACAAGTTGTGGAAAGGGTTCCAAGATGCTGTTAGTGGGAGGGAGAACTTCCCAAATAGGGAAATTTTTTGGTTTGACTCCATACAACAAGAGATTCGGAGAGGAACCATAGAAGGAAGATCAGTTATGACAAAGGACGAGGAGAATTGTGCCCTAGCAGGCAGGGGTAGCAAGCCTAAGGGCAAGAAGGGCCAAGGAGAGGTTGGGTACAATGAGAAGGGTAAGAAGAAGGATCTAAGTAATATCAAGTGCTTCCTGTTACCCACCATTTTGTGGGTGTTATCCGTAGGAGAAATTTTTTCTCCAAGATGGTTCTCAACTGGCAACCAGCAGCCCCTTGTAGCCACCAACTAGCTCATTGTGCCATTTCTCTACCTCTCCTAAAGTTCCTTCTACTCCAAAAAGAATTGAAGACTAGTGTGGTCAGCCTTCACCTTGAACCTGTTGCCCACCAAATACTGCGAGAATTTAGCCATTGCATGCATGATGGCCAACATCTCCTTGTCATAGATGGAATACAATCTCTCATAGTCTGTAATATTCCGAATAGAAATAAACAGTAATACAAAGCAGCATAAACAAGCATCTACAACAAATAGACAAACATCACATAAACAATGCAAATATGGAGAAACTCTGAGCCATTTTATTATGTAACTGAAAGATAATAATGAGTACAAAGGTAATAAGAATGATGGCACCTTGGCTTGCACAAGGCAAGCTAGAAATACTCTCAGAAATTCTCAATGAATGGCTGCTCTATCAAGGATTGCGTAATCTCCAAATGTTGCTGTTGCTTCTACCGGACTACTGCTACTGCTGAAATGGGATGGCTCTTAGGGGCTGTTCCCCTGCTCAGAAAAAAATGAAACTCTGGGAATGAGCTCTCCTCCGATAACCCAGAAAAGCCCAGAAAGGAATCCTGTAATGGATGACCCCAGAATTTTACCTCCCTTAGGAAATAATGCTATCCCAGTGAAATACGCTAGCCCTGAGTGATCCTCTGCAAATGATGGCCTCCTCCTGTACCAAAATGATGAAATAGTGAAGGGCTGATCCTTTCACACTATCTCGGGCTGAAACCTCTGATAAATCCTCACTCCTGGAATTGCCTCTACCCCAAACTTCGTGATCTCTCCAAGAGACTGCACTGCCCAAGCAAATGCATAATTCCTGGCTGAGGATGCTATGGCTCCCTCCTGCAAAATGATGGATAGTACTCCTCACCCGAGTAGGCACTCAAAGTCCCTTGGGGCTGAGGTTGGGATCTCCACTCGGAGACACCCGGTGTTCTGAACAACACTTGTAGACTTCGCTCAACAGCAAAAGCGTGCTCAATGTCAAAAGACAGAAATCAGAGATGCATAATAGAATGAGAGAATGAGGAGCCTCTTCCCCTTTTTATGCTTTGAGAGCCTTGCTCTCATCCGGCCCCACCAAACTGCCCTGTCCCTCTTGGCCCACGTTGTCCCTCTCTCACTGCGCTGTCATGGGCCCACACTGCCCACGTTGCCTCTTCCCTCACGCTGCCACTTCACCCTCTTGGGCCCCACGCTGTCAAGTAAATATATGCTCAAGTGACTTTAGGGAATGATTATTTCCTAAGTATGGGTTATGTGTCTCATCACCCACTTTATTAACTGACTTTAACATTAGAAAAGCAAAACTGGCCAAAATTAATATTATCAATTAACTGCTGCTAATTGGGAATATTACATAGTCTTTGAGATTCCGACTCTCATATGCTATGGGGTGGCCTCCCTGCATCAATACTGCCTTGATGCCCTCACTTGATGCGTCATGCTCCAATACAAAGGGATGTGAGAAATCCGATAGTGGCAATATTAAACAAGTGCTCATCACCACCTTGAGGTGCTCAAAAACCTACTGTGTTGAATTTGTCCCCTCGAACACCCCCTTTTTTGTGAAGTCTATAAGGGGTGCCATTAACTGAGAGAATCCTCTCACGAATCACCTGTAATAGGTGTAGATGCCTAAAAGTCCTCTCAACTCCGCCACATTCTTAGGCGTAGGCCAATCACGAATGGCCTTAATCTTCTCCTTGTGGACACTGTTGATTTTTGGGTAGCATCGGATGTGCTCTAGCTTCGAAATTTTGTGGAGGGGCTAGAACACATGAGATCTCCAAGATCCAGAAATCGTTTGGAGAAATTCCACCTGGAGTGTAAGTTATTCAAATATTAATTATTTTAAATGGATCCTAAGTTAAAACTTAGGGAATTTAAATAATTAAAGTGAACTAATTTAAACATGTGAGTGAGAAGCTTCTAAGTGACAAGGATCAAGTCAATTTAATCTTAGTCGTTGATTAAGTATTAGATCACGACCGTTGATTTCTCAACAGGAAAGGTTGAGGGTCAGTTGGAGAACACACACATAGTGAATCAAGAGATCGAATTCTTCTGATGGAGCAATGCTCGGACAAAGATAAAATCTAAGTGATTGAGTTGCAACGAGGGGCATTTTGGCAACAAGACTTTAGTCCAAGGTCGAGGATACAAGTGCAGAGAGGAAGACCAACACTAGGAGAGACAACGCAACACCAAAGAGGTGACGTAGAGCCTGAGAGAGTGACGCAGAGCCTATGGTAGAGGTGACGCAGTTACTGAAGAGGCAGCGCTGGGGTTTCTGTGAGGTAGTTCGGCATCCATTTAGCAGATCGATTTCTGAGCCAGGAAGGCTCACAAGGAGGGTGACACAGTCTCAGCGCAGAGCTTGCTGTAGGCATCGCTGCGCAGCACTGGGGACAACGCAGTTACCTGTGGGGTTTCTTCATTCAACTGCCTGATCAACCAATATATTTGTCTCCGGATAGAGGTACTTCTGCCGGGATTTTCTTTGTTGGGTGAGCCGGATTTGGCACCCTAGATTTTATTCAGAAATATGCTTAATAATACAAACCCTCAGATTTGCTGCACTGATTTTCCCGCATTGGGTTTTTCCGGGGACATTTGTCTGAAAATAAGTGTGTCCTTTGTCTGAATGTCTCATTTATTTTTCAGTACTTGACCTGTATAGTTGTGTAGGTTGCAGTGTATTTACATTAATATTTTCTTGATGTATTCAGAAAATAAATTGTTAGATTAATAAAAAAAAAGTAGGTATTGTAAATCAGATTTCTGCAGTAGGCTTTCTGCAACTTAGATTCAGAAATTTTCACATGGTATTAGAGTTGTTGCAGATCAAGTAGAGTTGAATCCATCAGGGAAAGGATGAAGAAAAATTTGCTGCAGGAAGGCAGCTGTCCCAAGTGACAGCGTTGAACCAGAAAGATGTAGGGAAGGGTGACGCAGTCACTAGAGGGGCTCATGCAGAGCCTGCGTCAGCCAACTAGGGTGACGCTGTAGCTGCAAGAGGCAGTGCAGTGCTTGTTGGGCCAATGCAGAGGTTTTGAGCCTCATTTATTCCAGTTGCCATGGCTAAAGGAGCAGTTCGATTTTCTTCTAGAGTTGCTGGTGGGGCATTGTTTCTGTTGGTGCAGAACAGTGTCTAGTGGGGCAGTGGCAAAGTAGAGGGAAGCAATTCCTCAGAAGACTTCTTGCCATGATGTCTAGATCCAGTGTTGATTAATAGCAAAGAGTGATCGAAGAGGAGTGTTTCGACATCAGTTGGCAGAAGGATTTCCGTAAAGGAAATCGATTTTCAGAGGGAACTTGTTCCTTAGAGGGTTTCTAGTGCCAAAGAAACCCAGATCCGAGTTTTGCTAGGGCAACAACAAAAGAGGGAGAAGAGAACCAATTCGACATTTTCTTGTTGAGCAGAGATGACCACACATGGATTGAGCGATTAAGACAGGTTGGATGGAGCATTTAACTTTGTCATCTGGAAGGTCATGATCCTATCAATTTTGGATGAACATCGCATCAAGGATCATGTCTTGAATGCAGTTGTTGTCCTTGTTGATCCCGATCCTATCAAGAAGTACAAAGAGGCTCAAGCGAAGGAAAAACACATGATCATGGACGGAGTCAAGGATCATGTAATCCCGCATATTGCTGAGAAGAACACAAGGGAAATGTGGACTTCCTTGACCACTATGTACTAGGGAACTTCCATCCAACAGAAGATGTTGCTTGAGAATTAGCTGAGATTGTTTCAGATGCAGAAGGGAGAAGAGATCGACCCCTTCTTTATCATATTACAAGTGATCCGAGATCAACTAGCTTCTGTAGGGGCTACACCAGATGATGGTCTTATGGTCAGGACTGCCCTGAATGTAGTCTCTGAAGACTTGGAGAACTTTTTCCAAGGTATTTTGGGTAGGGCCGCTCTTCCAAACTCGGAGGAGATGTGAGCAACTCTTCGACAGGAAGAGATCAGAAGGTTGACCAAGGCCGGAAGCAGCAGCACGAGGATCAAAATCAAGAAGGAGGAAGAGGAAGATGCGGTTCTCGCATCTAAGAGACAACATGGGTAAGAGAGAAGGAAGAAGAAGGACCTTTCGAAGGTCAGATGCTTCAGGTGTGGAGAATTGGAACATTTCGCCACAGAGTGCCCTTTGAAAAAGGGCAAAGAAGAATCTGACTCAAAGGCTGTTGCAACGAAGGATGATGATGATTGTGCTATGAGTGCTCATATGCCTCAAGAGAAGAGGTGGGGTGACATTGATCTGTAGTTCTTTGAACTGCAGTGTGGGGTAGGATCCTTGAGGTGCCCAAATTCTTGGATCACATATGGCTACGGGAGCCCTTAATGATAGTAGCAGAATGACGGGTGTCAGTTGATGCAAGGGATGATGGAGCAATAGTGGCAGAGCTAGAGTGCCGAAGTCTGAAGCAACGTAGAGCAGAGGCTGCGACAACATAGCAGCAACATCGTAGTGCACAATGGTGCAACGCAGTGCAAAGCAGCAGCAGCGTAGTGGCATCAAAGGGTCAGTGCAAATTAGCAGCAGAGGTAGTTCCAACATCGAGGAGTATTCAGACTGACTAGTATGTTAGTTTTGGGTGGTTTTTTAGTTGCTTAACTCTCAACAACTGAGTTGTAGTGCAACAGTTAGCAATGGTAGTGCTATGGGGAGCATGATGCAACATTTTGAGAGGGAGCTGCAGTATAGATGTAGCAGTGACAGTGGCAGAGTCATGGGCAGCAGTACAGATAGCAGCAACACAGTGGATGAAGGGCAATAGGTCGAGCATCAACAACGCAGAGGACTGATGCCGTGGATCAGGGTGTTGCTTCTGGTGAGAAGTATGGCTAGAGCACATTCCTCGCTAAGAGGGAGTGTTGATTTTTGGGTAGCATCGGATGTGCTCAAGCTAAAAATTTTTGTGGAGGGGCTAGAACACATGAGATCTCCAAGACCTAGAAATTGTTTGGAGAAATTCCACCTGGAGTGAAATTTATTCAAATAATTAATTATTTTAAATGGAGCCTAATTTAAAACTTAGGAAATTTAAATAATTAAAGTGAATTAATTTAAACATGTGGATGAGAAGCTTCTAAGTGACGAGGATCAAGTCTAATTTAATCTTAGCCGTTGATTAAGGATTAGATCACGACTGCTGATTCCTCAATAGGAAAATTATAAAGGAAGGCTTGAGGGTTAGTTGGAGAACACACAGTGAATCAAGAGATCGAATTCTTCTGATGGAGCAGTGCTCGGACGAAGATAAGATCCAAGTGATTCAGTTGCAGCAAGGGTAGTTCGACAACGAGACTTTAGTCCAAGGTCGAGAATATAAGTGTAGAGAGGCAGACTAGCACCAGGAGAGTCAACGCAACACCAGAGAGGTGACGCAGAGCCTGAGAGAGTGACAGAGAGCCTGTGGCAGAGGTGACGCAGTTACTAAAGAGGCAATGTTGGGGTTTCTGTGAGGCAGATCCGGTAGCCATTCGGCAGATTGATTTTTGAGCCGAGAAGGCTCACAAGGAGGGTGACACAGCCACTAGACAGGGTGACGCAATCTCATCGCAGAGCTTGCTGCAGCCATCGTTGCGCAACACTGGGGACAACGTAGTCACCTGTGGGGTTTCTTCATTCAATTGCTGGATCAACCAATATATTTATCTCCAGATAGAGGACCTTTTGCCTGGATTTTCTCTATTGGGTGAGCCGGATTTGGAATCCTAGATTGTATATAGTAATCTGCTTAATAATACAAACCCTCAGATCTGCTGCATCGATTTTTCTGCATTTGGTCTTTCCGGGGACATTTGTCCGAAAATAAGTGTCCTTTGTCTGAATGTCTTATTTACTTTTCAGTACTTGATCTGTATAGTTGTGTAGGTTGTAGTGTATTTACATCAATATTTTCTTGATTTATTCAGAAAATAACTTGTTAAATTAATAAAAAACAAGTAGGTAATGTAAATCAGATTTCTGCAACTTAAATTCAAAAATTTTCACAGACCCTAACTCCATCCTCCCCAATCACGTGTCCCAAATACAACATTTCCATCGACCCGAATTCACACTTGGACATCTTGGCATAAAACTGCTACTCCAAGATGTGTAAGACCTCCTCTAGGTGCTGCTGGTGCTCTTCCAAATTCCTGATGTAGATAAGTATGTCGTCAAAGAATACCAGCGCAAATCTGCCCAAATGCTTGTGGAACACATATTTCGTGCAAGACTGGAAGGTGGCGGGTGCATTGGTTAGCCCAAAGGGCATCACTTGAAACTCAAAGTGCCCATAATGGCACTTGAAGGCAGTCTTCAAGAAATCTTGCTCCCTCACCCAAATCTGGTGGTATCTTGAGCAAAAATCTATCTTAGAGAATTATTTTGCTCCCATAAGCTTATCCATTAGCTCGTCGATGTGCGAAATCGGGTATCTGTTCTTCAATGTTTTCTTATTCGGGGCCCTATAGTCAATGCGCATGCAAAGGGTCTCATCCTTTTTCGTCATCAACACTACTGAGGAAGCAAAGGGATTAGAACTCAGCCTAATGTGGCCCAATGCCAACAACTCTTGTATAGCTCGCTCAATCTCATCCATGTATGCCCGAGGGTGTCTATATTGAGTAGTAATAACTGCATGCACACCCTCCTCCAACTCAATCGTGTGCTCGAACCCTCGGTCGGGTGGACGACCTGGAGGAAAGTGTCCAAATACTGTCGGATGCCTCTCTAATACTACCAGAATGTCCGGGTGTGGCTCCCGTGACCTTGATCCTGTCTCAGATATCCTCAACTCTATAGCCCACTTTATGTCTCCCTTGCGCAGGTCTGCTTCCATCCTGTTAGCTTTCACAAGTTGAGGTGGGTAGCTATGCATGCCTCTCAACACCACCTTCTTCGCGTTTGGGCCCATAAACTCCATCTCCAACGCCTTATAATTTGTAGTGACCCGCGTTAGGGAATGTAACCACTGGATGCTCAACACCACATTGGTGTCTGACATGTCCACCACAAAGAAATGATTAGTCACTGAATAGTTCCCCATAGTTAATGTCCTCTTGGGGACATAACGAGTACACTGCATAGTCCGGTCCCCTGGAATCAAAACTTAAAATCCATCAAAGGTTTGTGTCAGCAGTCCTGGCCTCTCTACCAACTGCACATCAATGAAGTTGTGTTTGGCCCCACTATCTACCAGAGCAGTCACACGCAACCCATGAACTGTACCTTTGGCCCGAAGTGTCAAGTACTTTGTAACTCCCCTAAGTGAGGCTTGTTATCGCTTGCCGCCTACACCTACCTACAAGTTAGTGGGAAAAGCCTTCAACCCCACCAGATGTGGTTGGTGGCAAGGAACTCAGAGAAGGGGCTGTCACCTATTCTCGACTCTCTCCGTTTAAGTTATCTCCTAGGTTAGCTATGGGGGGTGGTCCCTAAAAAAAACTAAGTTAAAGATGTGAGTTTTCTAGGAGAGTTGTTAGAGTTAAATAGATTACTTCTTCAGATTTATAAGCAAAAAACATGATATGAACAATAACCATCAATACATAAGATAAACATGAAACCTATGAGAAACCAGTGCCTCCAGAGTATTGCTCTTTGGAATGAAAATTTATTTGCTTAAATGAAGTAAAATTCTTTCAAGATAAATAGATTTCTGAATGAAAGCATGCGATGCAATTAAACTAGATTTGGATGCAATTAATCTTGGTTACTTTTAATCTAAAATGCCTAATCTAGGTGAGAAGTCCTCTTCTACTCTTACCAAGGGGTAAAAATTGGGGTGACTGTAAGAAAGAGGGGGCAAGGGCACGGGGGTGTCATTAACGATACTCGCCCCTTGAATCTTACGAGCCAGCGTGTGCCTTCGTTCCTACAAGGGGACAAGCCACCTTCATAACTGTAGGGTCACACACCTTTACCTTACTTCGTATCAACTGGAAGAATTTTCCAAGAAAGCCTTTTTTCCTATGATTTCTATCAACCAAGCTTATGCTTGGAGGTAAATTTTAAATATGCGACTAAGTCAGAATGCCTCCTATGATATGCAAGTAAGTTTGCAAGTGCTATGTAAAAAATGAAAATGCTCTTAGTAAGATTGTTCCATAAGATCACTTTATATATTTTCTCAAGTAAACATAAGATGCATAAGCTTCAAGAATATTTAAAATTGTGACGAATCAATTAAAAGCTTGATGCTTATGAGCAATTAATTTGCATGTAAAGTAAATTGCAATGTTTTAAAAATGAAATTGAGATTTGTGCTCACAATAGCTTTGCAAAAGGAACTTTAAACTTGAGGAAATTAGCTTGACATGAAAATAAGTGACTGCTTTGAAAGACAAACTTTGTCAAATACACAATGCTTCAATGTTCTTAAAATAGAAATGTGACTTGAGATTTGTGAAGCAAACTTTAGGAAAAAGAAATGCGATTTGTGTTACTTCCCAATTAGAGCATGCATATGTGATGTGAAAGAAAATGGAAATGTCAAAACCACGAAGTCAATCCATCTACAAATTCTCTCCTTTGAAATGGAGAGACAAGGATGCCAATGGGTAAAATCCATGCTCCCATAACAAAAACATAAATTTTTATTAATTTTACAAGAAGGAAATGACCATGAAGCCTTTTCTAAACCAAGGAAAGTCTTTACAAATAAAAATTGAGACCATAGACTTTTCCTCAATGAGAATTTCTACAAAAAACTCAAAAGAATCCAGACATTACAATAGGAGAAGAGAAGCTAAGTCTCTTCTATGCCCACAACCAAAGAAGAGACAGAGTTATCTTCCTCATTTGAAATTCAGAGCCCAAAGGGCCTGCAACAACTTGTTAGTAATTTCTTGTAGTTGTCCACTCAAGCTGTCACAAGAAAAAGTTCGGAAAGAGGGCTGCAAAACCAATCAAATATTAGATAGATAAAATTACAAAATATTACACAACAATTTACAAAGAGGTAAGCCAAAGAGTTCGAGTAAACTCTCCTCTTTGCTTAGTCATCTTCAAACTCTTAGATAGCAAATGAAAGCAATGAAGTATAATGTTTTAAAAGATATTCAAATTTAGAAGTATTCGGCTTGTATACAAGCTATGTCCCAAAACCCCTGCAAAACCACTCTGTAAGATAAGACTATGAAGGTTCAAAGAACAAATGAGAGCTCCTTTGAGAATCTATCAAGAATGGGTTAGTTTCTCCAAAAACTTCTGTAATATTCCCAATTAGCTTTGCTAATTGGAATATTGCATTTTTGCTTTATTTTTGCCGCTTTAGCTAGAAATAATAAATAAAGTGAGAAATAAGAGGGGTCACCTCACTTTAGTCACCTCACTTTATAATAAAGTGTTCTTTTCCTAGTAGATTGACGTTGTAACTTAGAGAGGGGGGCCTTGGGGGTCCACATGAGTAAGATGGGGGGAGGCATCAGGCTGACCCAAGGTAAACTGCGCAGGTCAAAGGAGAGTTAAGTTTTGGAGGGAGTTTGGCATTATAAAAGGAGAGGTTCTCACCTCATTTGGATCATTCATGATTTGATATTATTGTTGATAGCTGGACTTCTGTCTGCTTCAGCACGCCGGTTGTTTAGTCGGTCTGCAGCACTGTTTAGTGCACGAGTGTCTCCGGTCGGAGATCTCACCCTTAGCCTCGGGGGACTTCGAGTGCCTGCCCTGGTAAGGTTATTTCTGGTTTCACCCTTAGCTTCGGGGGACTTCGAGTGCCCGCCCTAGTAAGGATTGTTCTGAGTACATCTTTCAGTTTCAGTAGCAGAGTAGCAGCAGATTCTGGTGCAAATCTGGAGAGGGAGGAGCCCTCTTGTGGCTGCGCAGTTCAGAGAAGGAAGGACGCTGTCTCATCAGGAGAGAGGACGCTGATCAATCCAGGAGGGTGAGGACGCTGTCCCAGGGAGGACGCAGTCCAGATCTGAGCAGAGAGAACGCTGTCCAGGAGGAGGAAGGACGCTGATCAGCCTGGGAGTGAGGACGCTGTCTAGTTCTGAAGAGAAGGTTGCAGATCTGAAGGCATATTGATAGATCCAGCCTTGGAGAGGGTAGATCTGAGCAGATATTTGCAGATCTAGTTTTGTATGTTGCAGATCTGAAGGTATAGCACTAGATCCAGCTTGGGAGATTGCAGATCTGAGGAGATATTGGCAGATCTAGCCTAGATCTGAAGAGATAACATCAGATCCAGCCTTGGAGGTTGCAGATCTGAAGAGATATTGACAGATCCAGCATAGATCTGAAGGTTTGACAGCAGATCTGATCTAGGAGGACGCAGATCTAGAGGGATAGGACGCAGATCTGATTGGAGGCTTCAGATCCAACAGATCTGAGCATTCAGGAGGCAGATCCATCAGGTAGGACGCTGATCTGAGGAGCAGGCTTGTGTGAGAGGGCTCAACAGCGTTTTTCTAGCCTTCAGGGGCTGATCTATCTGGCTGGAGTTTTTGGGTGCCCCGTGCTTCATCTGTTTCTGCGCTGTCACTAGCAGAGACAACGTTTTCATTGGAGAGGGTTTTGGAGTTGAGATCAGCCGTTTTCCAGTCTTCAGCCTTCAGAGCAGCTAGGACGCTGTCCTTGTTGCAGCCATTATTCTGTTGAGAGGGTCTCCACTTGCCTAGGGCAAGGATAGGAGCACTTACTCTGATTTTCTTGTACTCCTCTCTATGTACTTTCAGATTAATAAAATGGCTCAGTTTTATGGCACACTATGTGTAATTGTTCAGTGATCTGGTTCAGCCGTATATTTTCTATATCTGTTTGGTGTATTTCTGGTTATTACTGGTTATTTCCCTTTGGGGATATTACAACTTCCCCCAACACTTGATTCTTTGATTCCAATAAGATGTTCTCTCTACAAAACTTCAATCAAGAATTAGTTCCATATAGATCTAACAATAAACAATGATAAGAAACTCTAGAGATTTATTTGAAACCAACTAGAGTATTCTATACCTAGAACATACTCCTAAATCAAATGTCAATGTAAGATAGCTCTACATTAACAAATCTACAAGAGCATATGGAAACAAATTAGATCAAAACATGAGTAAAAAAGAATTATACCAATGATTAACAATTCATCACACTCCAAAAGGAGGAACACCTTATGAATGAAACTCCAAAGTTTTTATTGATATTTCTGAAAGTGTGCAAGGCAGCAACGCTTCCGCAAGCACAATAGCTAGTAAAACCATGATTACAATGAGAGCCCAAGGCTCATTTAAATAGGCAAATGGGAGCCAATCCCAATGATCAATCTATCACATAAGTGACACATAATTTTCAGTCCTAGTGTTAAGTCAAGCTACATGTGGAGAGATAACTGTTGTAGGTGGCATCAAAGACGAACTCCATCCAAGTGCTGGAGTTGACTATGTGTAGGCTGATCTAACTGGTGTTAAAAATCTGCGTGGAAATATCTCCTTGTTGTAGTTTGTGTAGACTGCTGTGAGTTTGACTGATCTCAAATCTGTGTATTGGTTGCAAACTGCTCCTTCCCTGGCCAACGTTGATTTCTGTCTCCCTGTGTGTATTCTCTGTTGTGGACAGATGTGAAATGAAGTGGAGAAGGTATGGGACAAATCCCCATCAAATTTGGAAATATCCTTAACATAACAACCACCAAAAATTTGCTTTGCATGCTTGTTGTAGTGACTATTATAGAAGCTGTGTGTAAACTGCTATAGCATCTATGTAGATCCTGATAACTGGCAATTTCGTACAAGTATGGAAGAAGAGTGGTGTTGGTGAATAGAAATCTCCACGTTTTTCTCAATCAAATCTGTTATGAAAAATCTAAACCATGTGTTGATTTCCTTAGATATCGTATCTCTGTATTTGCCATTGACTTGGCCCCTTACGTGGATCTCTTTTATAACATGTGCTTATTTTCTTTTGGCTAGCCATGCGTACACAATGGGAGTGAGGTGGGTCCCCTCCTCACTCATTTACTTTGTACCTTAGAATTTATAATATTTGATTGAAATTAAATCATAATTTGAACTTTTTTCCATACGTTGTATTATGAAATCAACGTGGATTGCCTTTGACTTGCTCACTTGGAAATTTTGACTTGAGCTTGTTGTACGTTATGTGGTGGGCCCCACATGCTTGCCACATCACCACATAATTGCCATGTCAAAATTTTACTTATTTTGACTATGAATTTTTAAATTTTTTTTTTCCAATTATTGATTTTTTCTCATTTTTTGCCATTGACATTAGAAAAATTGGATTTTGAGGGAGTATAAGTCGTTTTTTGACCCCCAAAATGGGTCTTAGGATAATGCTGGGTCTCTGAGGATGAATTTCGATTGGTCACACATTGCAAACATTTCCTAAGGCCACTTATTTACATCATTACATTGAAATTAATTATAAAATCCCGTTTTGCGGGAAATTTTTAATTATTAAAAAATCCTACTTAGACCTAGTCAAATTCTGCGAAATTTCAGAGATGACCTAGCATGGTAATATACATTGACTCTAGACACTAAGTGAGTCAACAAAGAGGTAAGACTTCTGGATCGAGATCTTGCCAAGGCAGAGGGAGCAATGCAAAGCCTTCACACAGAGCCAGAGGGATGTAGTTTTTCTGCAAGCAATTGCTGGGCAGAGAAGCATTAGACAAAGAAGAAGAGCACATAGCGAGGGAATTCTTCCTGAGTGAGTTCCTTGCTGAGGAATTCAACTTTTCTTGTTTGCTGGGCAGTAGAGGAGCAACAAACTGTTAATCTAAGGTTGTCATTGATGTCAATGTGGTATTGACCGAGATGTCAATATTCTTGAGATGCCTGGTTCCAAATGATGATGCCATGACTCTTGGTTGACTAGGATACTATCAATGAAGATGTCAAGTCACGAAGAAGTCAAACCACTAATGAAGGAAGCCCTAAGTACTTGATCTAATGTTGCATGCACTTGATGATCTAAATCTTAACCAATGATGTCATACACTTGGATGATACTTGATGATGACATATGATGATGTCATACACTTATGATACTTGATGAAGTCATACACTTGATGATACTTGATGATGACATATGATGATGTCATACACTTATGATACTTGATGAAGTCATACACTTGATGAAGGTTGGAAGACTAGATGATGATGTGGAAGATCTCATTTGATGGCTGGAAGACTACCTCGAAACTTTCCTAATGATGCTGCACTATGACATATTACTGCACTATTATTGAATACATAATGCTATACCTTCATGATGATATGGATGCTGGATACTATCATGATGACATGGATGTCCTACATGATGACACTATGATCCTATAACTGATAAGCCAAACAATGCAAAATACAAACAAAGGAGAAGCCATGCTGTTCTATTCACTTTCTGCACAAAAAAATAAAGGACAGTCACAAAGAAAAATTGTTTTCACAACCTTTGAGGCATCCTTCCAAATTGACTCCTATACCATCTTTTAGAGCATATTTTTTCCTTTCCAATGAGCCTTTACTTGCCCCGAAACTCCCAATAGTTTGTGAGAAATTGAATTTTTAAGGTAAAAAAATATATATTTGCAGTCAAGCCGACCTATGCAGTCATATAAAGTCGGCCTCTCTTCCAATGGATGTGTCTCTTCATAGGGACAAACAACTATATATTAAATCTACGCTCGTTCATTTCTAAGCCAGTAATTCGGTGAAGAAGACACATAATTCGGTCAAGGTTTTAGAGAAAAATCACAGAGGATAAACTGAGGTCAAGGAGGACAGTTTGGGTAAATTCTGTGGTGGGCTGTCATTCAAAATTGAACATAGTTCACTAGCTCGGATTGAAGGGCTTGTAGCTTGTGCATATAACAAAATTTGTGATTACAGGCTTCGGACCTGTTTGGCAATCTTGGACAAGACTTTGAACTTGTGATAAATCATCTTCCAACCACCTGAAATTGCATTAGAAAAGATCAGACTGTCAACATTTCAATGCTCAGTTCAAATTCGTTGTTACTGTATTATTTATTAGAAAAAGGAGGCTATAAATTTGTTTCAGATAGCACCACACCACAAACCTGTAGCTTGATACTCTAGCAATAAGCCTTTTCCTGTGTGGAGAATATTCTGAAGTAACTATACAGAAATCAGATCTTTGGTTGAGACAGTGAACTGTGACTCTAATCATTACACAGTGAATCTAGACCTCGACTCCAAGACTGTGGCTTGGGCTTCAAATGCAACATTCTAACTTATAATTTTGTCTCTCAGTACTCATATTAAGTGATAGTAGGTCTCCTTGGACGGTAAAGGACTAGGCTGTAGTGTCATTTGTACAGTGGCACAATGGTTTTGTAGAACCCTCCTTTGGACAATGAAGAACTTTCTCTTGGACAGTGAGGTTGATAAAGTGAAGCCCAGTAATAAAGACAACATAGTGAAACAAAGTGATATTGGACTCGAAGTCAACAAAATACAATAAAGTGATTGAATAGTGAAGTCAACATAAGCAATTTTGGAATTGATTGAACATTGAAGAATTTGGTCAAGGTAAGGACATCACTTATCAAAGTTAGTGAAGGGATTTGAAGACTTTGATTGAATTATTTATGTAGTGATCTTGAAGAATATTGAAGATATTTTGAGAAGTCTTGAGAAGTCTTGTGGAGAACTTGAAGACCATGATGCATTAGCTATCATGAGGTGACCTTAGAGATCTTTGTTTGGATATGATTAAGAGCAGCGGTGACACCTTCATGTGAAGATTAAGGTTGTCATGGATGATGTGACATGGATACTAAGATTGACATGGCTCGTTGAAGAAGACTTTGGGATACGTGAAGAATAAATAAACATATTTTGACAAAGTGAAGTTGAGGGTTGGAGCCCAAGAGGTTGGAGCCTCATAGAGACAAGGTCAATGCCTTGGAAGATAGGGTTGGAGCCCTAGAGGATTGGAGTCCTCAAGAAACCAGGTAGGAGCCTGTACTAGAGACCAACCCTAGAGGTTGGTGCCTCAAATTGACAAGGTTGGAGCCTTGGAAAGACCAAGTCAGTGCTTGGCACAATACAGATTGGAACCTGGAAGATTTGAGTCTTCATCTAGGGTTGGAGCCCTATATCATTATTGTACTTTACTTATTGTAAAGAAGAAATTAATAAAAGTATCTATTCCATCATTGTTCATTTTGTGTTCTAAATATAAGTGATGTAACTAGTAAAATTAACAATTGAAAAGAAATATTGATTCACCCCCCTCTCAGTATTTCCAACACAAACTTACTAGCTCCATCAAGGAGTGTGTAAGCCAACCTAGAAGCTACGCGGATCAGGGACAAAAGAAGGGCTTGATTATTTGTTTCGGTGAGATGGCGGCTCATGGGAAGTTGGGATTCGAGATTTGGGAGATGGTTGAAGGAGCAGCCCAACTTATGAGTTGATGAGTGAGTATGCCAAAAGTGCCCATGCATCTCTAGGAGGAGATGGGGTGGCATGAGCGTAGTTCACCTTGAACTTCAGTTGGGCAGGATCCTTGAGGAACCCACCTCATGGATCATCACCTTGCTACGAGAGCCCATGATCAGTAGTAGCGAGATGGAGGAGTTTTCAGTGGGAGCCAAGGAGTGATGGAGCGATAGATGTAGTGGTTAGTAGTGCTAGAATCTGAGCAACGCAAAGCAAAGAGCCAACAGTGCGTAGAGGCACATTGCAGTAGCTTCAACAACACAGTGGCTTTAGAGGCCAGCGTGGGACTAGCAGTAGTCAGATCTTCAGCACCGAGGTGCATCCACTGAACGCTTGTTCAGTTTTTGGGTGGTTTCAGTAGCTTCTCTCAACAACTAAGTAACAATGCAAATGTAGTGTTAGCAGTGGCAGTGCTAGCAGCATAGTAGATGCAACACTTTAGAGGGAGTTGTAGTAAGAATGTAACGTTGGAAGTGCCAGTGTCAAGGGAAGCAGTACAGTTACAACAACAACACAATGGATGGTGGACAACTTGTCAAACATTAGCAGTGCAGAGGATGCTTTAGGGTTAGAGCATTGTGCAACAGGCATGTTCTTAGAGCACTTTCCTCGCTAAGAGGGAGTGTTGATTTTTGGTAGCATCGAAAGTGCTCTAAGTCTCAAAATTTGTGGAGAGACTTAGGCACATGTATTCCAAAGAACCCATAAATCATTTGTGAAAATACCACACAGAATGTGTTTTATTAAAATATTTAATTATTTTAATGTGACCCTAAGTTTAAACTTAGGAAAATTAAATAATTAAAGGGTATTAACAAAACAGAGTGTGAATCTTCTAGATAACATGGATCAAGTCAAGTTATAATCATAGTAATTGATTGGAGATCTAATCTCGGCCGTTGAAGTCTCAACGAGAAGGCTATAAAGGAAGGCTTGAGGGTCATTTGGAAAGACACACCGAGTGAATCTAAGTAATTGATTTTCTGAAGTGAGCAGTGCTCAGAGGAGAATTCCACTGTAGTGAGGGGCAGGGACAAATTCCGGAGAGAGATTTTCTCAGCCGAAGAATCATCACCAGAGAGAGGCAGAGAGTGATCCAGCAGCTCTCACGCAAAGGCTGACATAGGGCCATGCAGAGGCAACACAGAGGGTGAGAAAGAGTCTGATATTTTGTAGAAGAATCATTTTTAGAAGCCGGGAACTAGGGTGTGAGACCGAGAGGCTGAGAGCAGTGATTCCGTGCTGTAGATCTATCACCTAGCTGGGTGACGCAGTGCCTAGAGAGGCTGACGCAGGGACTGTGCAGAGGCAGCATAAGGCCTGCCAGGGGCACTTCGTCCAGATTAGCCGGGATTTTTTCAGTGATTGAGTGAGGTAACACTCACAATCTTTCTGCTAGTATTTCTCTCTCTGTTACTGAATTACATTTGTGATATTCAGAATTTGCTACTGCTTAATAAAATCAAACCCTCAGATCTGCTGCACCGATTTTCCCACATTGGGTTTTTTCGAGGATTTTTGTCCAAAAATAACAGTGTCCTATGTGTATATTTTTCTCTGCTCAGTTTCCTTGTTTCAGAATCATAAGTAATTACGTGTAGGCTGCTTCAGTAATTTGCTTCAATTTTTCATGAAGAAATCTGAAATAATTCTTTAATGTAATTTACAAAAAGGAGAAGTAAATTCATTTGGTTGCAGTAGGATTCTGGAGATCATTTAGAACTAGGAATTTTCACATGTAGCTGAGCCAAAAACCAAGAATGTCGTAACACTACTCTCTTCCTTTTCTCTCCTTGCTAAAATCGCCCGTCTCCAAGTGAAGCGACTTGCTCAATTTGTGTGATGAGTGAATGAGGCGAGAGTATTTTTATAAGTTGAGAGAGCCATCTAGAAGCATTCAAAAGATACTTTACTCGGCAAATAAAATAATAAAAAAAACAAAATGCAAAAAAAAAAAAACGAATTTAATAATAGAAATCCGTGGAAACGTGCCCGTAGGGCCTGGAAACACCTTTCTGTCTGTATTGGGCACGTTTCCTCCACGCAAAATGACTCAGCACAGACGAAAACCCGTTTCTAGGCCGTACGATACAGGTTTCCACGTTTCTGTTTCATTTCTGAGGGTAAACAACCCTCTGCCCAACATTTCCTACAACTTAGCCTTTAGGGTTGCGGCCTAAGGAAAGAGGAGAGAAGGGGGGGGAGAAGACCCTAGGCCTCATGGCCAGGCCTAAAAGGCCTAAAAAACTTAGATGCATGGGAGAAAAAGGGAGGTCGAGGCCCTTTGGGGCTGATAGCTTGGCTCTGGAGGGCTTCCGGGGGCAACACAGGGCCTCAAAAGGTTGATGCAGGGGATGAGGAGGCTGACGCAGGGATTGAGAGAAGAGATCCGGGCCTGGGAGCCCTAAAACCTGAAACCCTTGCTCTGAAAAAATTAATTTCGCTTTAGATCTTCATATTATTGTAAAAACTTCAATGGATGACCTTGCAAAATTTTTTAGAGGCTAGATCTTACTCTCAAGGGCCTAGATTTAGCTCTAATCCAACTCTTGTCACTTGGTCACATCTGCACAAATAAAATTACAATTGTCCAAAACTCTAATATATACGAAAATTAAAAAAAAAATTCAAACCCCCTAAAAAAAACCCTAGCTGCAAAACCAAGATTAGAAATTTAAAAATAATATACAAGATATATTATGCAAATTTATTTACAAATGTACAAATATACAACGATTCAGAAAGGAATTTTGAGAAATGAATTTTTAGAATTTTTTTTGATAAATGGCTAGATGTGCTTTGGAAAATAAATGCAAGTTACAACCTTAGCGAAGTTAGATAAACCATAAAAATATTTGAAGTCCAAACAAGGTCAGCGTACGTCCATAATATGTGAACTAGGAGCCCAAGGACTGGGGAACCTACAAACACTATATAATTCTTCACGTATAAATCGTTAGAACAACAATGAATCAGATCATCTAAGATAAGTCCAAAACTTATCAATAGAGTGTTCCTATCATCTACAATGAAATAACAATATAATTATAATTTAAACACAATATAGGAATGTCTGTACCCAACACATACCACAAATTAGTAGACAATAGACACCATGAAATGCCCCCCAAAGTCTTTATTATGATTAAAAAAACATTCTCAACGGGACAATAGCGTTACATCAACTTTTCTGCAGAATTACATTAGCCAAACATCAGATGGCTTGAGACACAAATGACTCCTAATTTATAAATAAATCCTCCAAGTGGAAAAATAATGACTAGTTGGCTTGATCCTTTTCAAAATAATCTCGACCATCGATAATTCCTTGACGATCTTTTAATCTCTGCTGTTGAAAATATTTATTTTGTGGAATTTTCGAATTTCTCATTAAACCCATTTTTTATTTGCTAAAAAATAATTATGTTGAGCTAATTTCCTCGCAAATTTGACTTTGACTTAACCACCAAGGTCCAAGGGTCCAATTTTTGTTGAAGTTTCTAATATTCCCCTTGGTGGAGGACCTCCAAAAATTAATTTCTTTGATACCCACGAATTTTTCCACTTGGAGAATTTATTTTCTCTAGGACTCTAACTTTGACTCAAATTAATTAATTTTCTGGCTTAGGATTAATTTAATTTTTGTCAGAAAAATTAATTAATTGACATTTGAGGGGATTAAATATTTTTTCCACCCTCTAATATTTTAGCCACGGTGTCTAAGTATGAGGGACCATGCACTATAATATTTTTTACATAAGATAATTACATTTCAACCTTCAAAGTGGGAATATCTGTTCAGTATAGACCCTCAAATTACACACCCAATTCTGCGACACAATATGATCTAATAGACCAAGTGATTTGTAATAAAATAACTTAACAAATTAGCTTAAATTATTCCCAAATCACTTTTACATAGGACTCGACTAAAACACTAGGACTCCTCGAAGACTTTGACGACAAATTTCACCCTAGCTTTGGGGTGAGGCTGGAGGGTAAAACTATGCCGACCATCTGTGTTTAGAAAGACAGATGAGTTAGTGAGACGAAAAACCTTCTAGGATGAAATTTTCGCCAAAATAGTAGGCTTACCTAGGTTGTTACATACATACACAGTCTTACTAGCATCATTTACATTATAAATTTGCAGAAAGGGTTTACAAAGACTCAATAAATTGATGACTAATGATCTTGATCCTTTGAAAATTTTTGGTACATCTGCTTCTTCAGAACTTTGACAAAATGAGTGCAAGAGGTCCTTTATGGAATCTTTCAAGATCCTCTTAGCCTTTGCTTCATTCTTCCTTTGCTAGCTTTCTCCTCAATACCTTGTGGTTCAGAGACATTTTCCTTCACATAATTTTGAATCTCATTTTCATCCAAGAAAAGAACTCAAGAGTATCTTGGTCTCCCAAGATCTGAAATTTGTAGCACCATCCAACCTGTCTTCTACTCTGAGACTGGGCACCACCTTAACAAGATAACTGAAGCCTGAATAAGTTGCTAAATATTGAAAGTTGAGGCTAAAATCAATGGTTGATCTTTAACAAAGCTTCGATACCATGTTGAAATTTTATAGCAAATGCAGTAGAGTACAATTTTTTGATTTGATAATTTACTTCCTAATGATTTTCAAACAATATTTCTCAAGCCACTGATATCATTGTATAATTACAAAAAACAATTCAACAGTAAATGCAACGGAAACAATAAAAATCATAGAAAGACAACCATTTATAGCAGAAACATATTTTTACCCTGGGAAACCCAAACTTGGGAGAAAACCCAACAATTTTTTCTTGAGGAGAAATTGTCTTTTCGACATGGTTTACAAATCAAAATGTTTGTCTAGAAATCCGTGCTAATAATACAAGTCAAATGCTAGTCAAACGTGGTCAAACTACTACAAGTCAATGCTAGTCAAACAAGTAAAATATTCAACTATGGTCAAACTTCGACTTGTGGTCAAATTTGGCCCTACGGTCAATGGTATGTAGTCAACTATTTGTGGTCAGCTTGCACATGCAGCTGTGGTCACCTCAGCCTTCGGTCAATTCACATGTGTGCTCAAACTTTGCAGTCAAATCTATGGTTAAATCTCAGTCAAAACAATCGCGGTCAACCTTAGTGAAACTCAGTCAAAACACTTGTTCATCCCTCACACGTGTGGCTGTCAAAGTTGGTCAAAACTTGACTGTACGGATCACATGTGCAAACTCCAAGGGCAAGAAAGAAATGATGATATGGGAGATGAAAGATGAACCTTAGCAAACAAATTTCCCCTTAGTTGAATTTCTCCTCCACTAGAAAAGATTGAATGAACTTGCTATGTTGATGATTTGTCTCTTCGCATGCTTGTCTATTTATATAGAGCTCTAATGTTGAGTGGAGACCCATAAATAGGCACCTCATCACAAGGAACTCCCTCACTTATGGATGTTGAAAAGTGTAACTAGGATCGGTCTTCATGCTATGTAATTATGTAAAGAAGAAGAAAATGATAATAAAATGTATTTTTGCTGTACTTGTTTCATGGGTTTCATGAACAAGATTTTATTATATAGGTTATGGACTTCTTCTTGATGTCTTCTAGGTTTTTTTCTTCTTCTATAATTAACTGTCATATACATGAAGGTTTTAGTTTAGATGTTTATGCTCCAAAGACCCTGTGAAGAAGCTCTCAACAGCCCTCATATAACGTTGAAGACAACCTCCAAAATATAGTGAAGACAACCTTCAACGATGCTGAAGAAATACCTCATGAAATGCTGAAGAAATTACACCTCAAGTCGGCCTACAAATGGTGTTAAAGTCAACTGGCATGTCAGCATATTAACTGACTGCAACCACTATATATACCCAGCTGAACTGTGCAAAAAAAACACAAAAATTTGCGGATTTCTCTGCGGTGTTTACAGAGTTTAAGGTGTAGAAAGTTTCGGACAAGTAAGTTCATAAAAGTGCAGGTCTGAAGGTAAATGCGAAGGTCTAAAGTCTGTTGATAAAAGCGAAGTATAAATTTGAAGATAAATGCGAAGTTTGAAGGTCTAAAGTCCGAAGGTTAATGCGAAGGTCTGAAATTCTGAAAGTAAATCCGGAGTGTAAATCCGAAGTGCTGAAGGTAACCCCGAAGTGCTTAAGGTAAATTCAAAGTCCTGAAAAATAAATGCTAAATGCTGAAGGCGAGGTACTAAAGTTTAATGTGAAGTGCTAAAGTGCAGAACTGAAGTGTAATACTGTTAACAAAGAGACAACATCTTATACAGCAGAAAAGGAAATTGAGGAAAGGTATAGAGGTACAAGCTAAGGTGTGGACAAGCGCAGGAAAGTGTTAATTCAGGGTAGCTGATTTGAAGAAAGAGTTTAATAAAAGATAAGATAGTCATCTTAAGGAAAAGAGGCAACAAGCAAATTGTTGAAAAGAAGAATTAAAGTTGAAGGAGCAAGGTCTTGGAAGCATATCTAGGTCAAAGGTCTACGTTTGGGTCATGGTACTTGTCATTTGAAAATCTATAAGAAGAATTCTTTGCGGGTTTTCCTCTCCAATAGGGAGAGGTTTTGCCCTGGCTCTAGGAGCCTAACTTTTGTATCTTGAGCATTTTGATAATTGACTTGATGAAAGATTAACTAAACTAAAAGAAGAAGAAGACATAAGTATCACAAGTAAGGTCACAAGTAATTATCAAAGAAAAGAATTTGTATTAACCTACAACCCTCCAAATTCTCAACATGGTATTAGAGCTAAGGTGCTAAACACAAGGGCTGCTTGTCAACAAAGACACTCAAGGAAGTGTAGATCTAAGTTTGGGTTGGAAAGTCAAATCAGTCTATAAAGAAGACTATCTAACTTCTTCAAACATCCTCTACCATCAAGAATTCAAGATCACCTAGATTGAAGAATTCTATCTTGGAAGAAATTCTTAACCTCTTCGTTATCATCAAGAAAGTTGCTGCAGAAGAAAGTCATTCGCTCAAGTAAGTATCTATGACTTCATCTGAATCTGTCCAAATGACTTATTGTTTAGAAAGCAACAAATTGGTTGGATTATCTAACCTCAATGCATGGAAGAAAATGATAGATCTAAAGCTAATTGAAAATGAAGTCATGGGTTTCATAGAAGGATCTACAATACAACCTCCAAAAGAAGATATTCTAGCATATACCAAATACATGCAGGGAGATATAAGAGCCCGAAGGATTCTTATAGAATCCATAAAAGACTCTCTCATTCCCTATGTATCAAAGCTAGAATCCTCAAAAAAAATATATGATAAATTGGTGGAACAGTTCTCAAAAGGTTCTACAGAAATAATATCCCTGAGACAAAAACTATACAAATTGAAAATGTCAAAGGAAGGAATAATTCCAGATTTGATGGAGATTTTCGCAATACGAGAACAACTACTAAAATTGGGAGAAGTAATGTCCAATAGAGAAATACTCACTATGGTACAAAATTTCTTACCGAAAGAATGGAGAGATTACTCTTCCAACATAGATGGGAAAGAAGAAGCCATGACATTCCAAAGTCTAGGTAAGATAGAAAAATCAAGATTGAAAGAAGGATCAAGAAAAGAAAATCAAGCCTTTGCCACCATGTCCGGGAAGAAAGGAAGATTCAATAAATTTGGTCCTCAAAATAATAAGAGAAATGTGAACAAAGCACGATGCTTTGGGTGTAATAATTTTGGGCATTATAAACAAGATTGTCGTAAACTAAGAAAGGACAAGAGGAAAAAGGAAGAAGCCCATATAAAAGAAGAACCTGATAAAAAGAAATCTAAGAAAGAAGAAGGGAGGGATCTCAACCATGATTAGGATCTTCTTCCTCTTTAAGTGATTTCTGTTGGTTGTAAAATAGTATGATAGGGAGCAATGTATATTATAGCATCATGATAAAAGCAAGATAGGAGCTCCTGGTGTAGAAGCTTTGGGGAAAAACCTCTCTAATAACATTGTTAATGGAAAGCAGTTATCAAGAGCGAGGGTCATCATGGAAACAAAATTTTTGGATTTGATGACATATTGATGGAGCAGGCCAAGAGAATGAAGCTCTTCATTCTTGAGAAATTGCTACAGGATGACTCAAGGTATGAGGTATGTATACATTTATATGCTAACATTGGATGCTGTGAAGTCATGTCATATGGTTGTAGGTAATGAACCTCTGTTTTTAGAAGTATGATCTATGGAGGAGTATCTCTCAGTGCACGAACAGATGAAATCAACATAATATGTCCTCATGGAAAATGAGGTGGTTGTATATGAACAAGAAACTATGAAGGTTGCAAGTTCCTGGGAATGGAGAATGTGCAGAAAGGAAGAGATCATGAAATGCAACCATGTTAAGAGGTTGTTATCATCCGGAGGCCAAGAAGATGTGACTAGGAGATCTCCTGGGAAGATATGTAGACTCTAACGGAAGTCTGGTAAAGAAGAAGACCCTTGGCAAAACATATCATTAGGAGATGTGTCAATCTGTATGAAGGATGCCGATGCCTACAGGAAGATGTCATGGTGAAAGATCATCTCTAAGGTAACTTTTGTTCTAAAATTTCATATGAATATGTTCATCTGGATGAATTTGTGCAGGGTTGCCAATCATAAGAAAGGATGTATAATCCTTGAGGATGATTCGAAGGAAAATAGCATGGCATAATGGTAGATCAGATGAGGAAGACTGATGAATCACTTTCTGAGAGTGGACATGACTCATGACTAAAAAATGATGGATGATCTATGCCCTATGAAGCCAAAAGTTGAAGAATATCGAAAACCATGACATCGAGGGGAGGAACTCTTCATGAGTAGCTGGATTGCTGCTGCAGGACCTTGGTCGATAAGGAGCCTGGTGGTAAGTTTCTTGCTTGGAAGAAACTTGAAGGATGTCCTTCCTATGATAAGAGGGAGTGACGTATGTGATTCTCTATTACATGTGTCATGCACTAGACCAGGACTAACAGCCGTAAGTCTTAGTGAAGGTCATGTGAAGGGAATGGATAGACACATCATTTTGGTCTTCACCTAGAAGACAGAATGGAGGATTGGGTAATCATCTGGCATTAGATACTCTTGAGAATGAGATAGGGCATTCAAGATAAGAGTAGTTGTGGACCGATATTCTTTGAGGGCTGGCTACCCAAGAGAAGAATAGTCCACGAATGTCATACTTTGGGAACAACTAGGTGGGATATGTACCTTGGAGAGACAATGACTATGGTGTCTATTAGTCATGTGTCTTGCCAGCATTGTAGCCCATTGTCTTGTTGAGAGATGGGGCTGTTAGTCAAGGCCTTGCGCTAGGACAATGCTGGTTGATATGATGCTATACAAATGCGATTACCAATCTGATTCTTCTTATGAGATTCTTCAGTTTGAAAGTGACCATGTACCTATATGAATACCTCCCTAGTTAAGAGGGAGAGTTGAAAAGTGTAACTAGGATCGGTCTTCATGCTGACTATGTAATTATGTAAAGAAGAAGACAATGATAATAAAATTTATTTTTGTTGTACTTGTTTCATGGGTTTCATGAACAAGATTTTATTATATAGGTTATGGACTTCTTCTTGACGTCTTCTAGGTTTTTGTCTTCTTCTATAATTAAGTGTCATATACATGAAGGTTTTAGTTTAGATGTTTATGCTCCAAAGACCTTGTGAAGAAGCTCTCAACAGCCCTCATATAACGTTGAAGACAAGCTCCAAAATATAGTGAAGACAACCTTCAACGATGCTGAAGAAATACCTCATGAAATGCTGAAGAAATTACACCTCAAGTCGGCCTACAAATTGTGTTAAAGTCGGCTTATTAACTGACTGCAACCACTATATATACCCAGCTGAACTGCACAGAAAAACACAGAAATTTGCGGATTTCTCTGCGGTGTTTACAGAGTTTAAGGTGCAGAAATTTTTGGACAAGTAAGTTCATAAAAGTGCAGGTCTGAAGGTAAATGCGAAGGTCTGAAAGTCTGAAAGTAAATCCGAAGTGCTGAAGGTAACCCCGAAGTGCTGAAGGTAAATTCAAAGTGCTGAAAAATAAATGCTAAATGCTGAAGGCGAGGTACTAAAGTTTAATGTGAAGTGCTGAAGTGCAGAACTGAAGTGTAATACTGTTAACAAAGAGACATCATCTTATACAGCAGAAAAGGAAATTGAGGAAAGGTATAGAGGTACAAGCTAAGGTGTGTACAAGTGCAGGAAAGTGTTAATTCAGGGTAGCTGATTTGAAGAAAGAGTTTAATCAAAGATAAGACAGTCATCTTAAGGAAAAGAGGCAGCAAGCAAATTGTTGAAAAGAAGAATTAAAGTTGAAGGAGCAAGGTCTTGGAAGCACATCTAGGTCAAAGGTCTACGTTTGGGTCATGGTACTTGTCATTTGAAAATCTATAAGAAGAATTCTTGCGGGTTTTTCTCTCCAACAGGGAGAGGTTGTGCCCTGGCTCTAGGAGCCTAACTTTTGTGTCTTGAGCATTTTGATAATTGACTTGATGAAAGATTAACTAAACTAAAAGAAGAAGAAGACATAAGTATCACAAGTAAGGTCACAAGTAATTATCAAAGAAGAGAATTTGTATTAACCTACAACCCTCCAAATTCTCAACAATGGAGCCTACATTACAACTCAACATTAGACTAGAATTGTTTATTCCACTATTGGGTAAAAAATCCCATTAGATAAACAAATCAAACCTGCTCTATAAAAAATAAATCACTCTATCCTGGAGCAATCAATGTGAGCATTGTGGGCCAATCTCACCTAGACAAATCAACATGGCCCAATGGGTGAATGTATCATTTCCACCAAGTGAAATTAGCATGATCCTGTCGGAGAATGTCTGCCCAATGTTGCAAAAACATCAACATCAGGTGACCAACACTGCCAAAGAAGTGTGGTCTCAGGATGGCTCATAGCCACAAGATGGCTACCCAACTTTGCTGTCTCAGGATAAGCGTATTCCAAGTGTGGGTGACCTCAAAAACCCTTGCTGTCCAAAAGGTTGTTGAAAATGTAACTAGGTTCGGTCTTCATAATTATCATTGTAGTTGTATCAATATGTATATCATGTAAAATAAAAAAGAAGAAAAATAAATTATTATTATTATTATTTTATTAGTCAAAGCATGTTCTTCGTGCTTCTAGGGTTTATTGAGTCAAAATAAAATTTGTCATGAGTCAAACAATGTACTTGAGTCAAAGTCCCATTTGGACTACTTGTAGGAAAAAGGAAAAATCATTTTTGTTGAGTCAGAAAGTCAAATTTTGTTACCACAAGACCAAGTCAGCTCTCTTGCACAAGTCGGCCTAGAAAGGCACATATTCGACCTCATGGATGTGTATATATGGAAAGCAGTTCAAACTTCGACCTCATTGGAGCAGTCAATCATTCACTCAATTTCTTTTCCAAGAAGAAGAAGATAACCAGCGATGTACAAGGGGAGAGAGAGAGTGGAGTCAAAGGAGAGAAAGTTATGATTCCTCCCTAGTTTTTGTTTACACATGCGAGTTTTCTGAGGCAGTTTCTGTGGAATTGCAGGCCCGAAATTTCAGGATCCGAAATTTCAGGAGATGACCAGATTTCTGAGATTTAACCAGAGTTGACTTCTGTTGACCAAGATTTGTTGGAGATAGATTGAGGAGGGCTGGCTTGGGTCTTTGTAGCGGTCTTGGATATCTTACTTTGATCTGATTCTATAAGAAGAGGATTTTTCTTGAGTTTTCCCCCTTGTGGAGATTTGGCCCTGGCTTGGAGCCTAGATCTTTGTGTTCTTGTCTCTTGTGATCTTCATGTGTAGTACTTTTTGGTAATTGCTTGATGAAAGAAGAAAACATAAAATTTGATAAAGAAGCCGACAAATTCACAAGTAATTATCAAGTAAGAGAAATCAAACCCTAATCTACAAGCCTATTGATTTCTCAATAAAGGTGTACCACAGTCAATCACGCTATCAGATATTTTGTTTCCCCAGCATGCGCTGGCTCAGAAGGTGCCCTCACAATGGGCTGCTGTCATAGACAGAAATACAGAGACCCTCGCTGCTATCCACCAAGCCTTAGAAATCACTACGCTGCCTCAAGGCAGTCCTTCACTGCATCAACAGATATCAACGATCCTTGCTGCCACAGAAGCTAGCCCTTCAGAGATCCTTGTTGCCACAAATCAGTGAATGAATGCTTCCTTAGAGAACAAAGTAAGGAGAAGGGACTAACTAGGGTGGAATCTGTCACCACCGAAGATTAGTCAAGGAGAAGGGTCTTAAACCCTCAAAAAGACCTCAGAGCCTCAGCTCATCAGATCAAGAACAATATCAATAGTCCATGATGCCTGCCTTACAATGGCTCTCTCCCTTACTAATTTCAAATTAAAATAATCAGTAAGTTTCCCTCGAAAACCCCCTTTTAAATTAATTAATTAATGTTACTTTATAAGAATGGGATTTTACCCCTAAGTAACATTAAACCATCATTCCCTTATAAATTAGACTATCACTGACGGGAAATAGATAGGTCACTAAGTCCTTTCGGGCTTCATTTTGTAAGGGACATTACACAATGTTGATAGATCCAGTACAAAGATATTGATATTGCTTTCAGTTTATGCCCATGACAGTGGTTGTTGAGTTTTTTGTACTTGCTTTCTATTTAACAATGCATGTGACCAATTGAGAAATGAATCGACAAAGAAGCTGGAAATGCTGATTCTCATATGATTCTTATTCATATGCAGGGTACAAAAATTTTGTTTTCAGGGGTTTTGGGAATAAAATGAAATGCAGTCATCCATTTATTTTGCTGTACTTGGTTTGATATTGATCAAGTAATTCTGTCTGTTAGGCAGTAGGACTATTCAAATCATATTTTGGAGGTGCGTTTGATGAAGATGCCATCCGCAATAACTTTGTCCTGATTTATGAACTCCTTGATGGTATGCCTCCAGTCTCTTTCGTCCTTGTCTTCTAGTTCTGGTTCCTCTTAAATGTTCTTAATGGGTTGTTGATCATGCATTTATGTGTTCATTATATCTGTCTCCTTTCTTTGGGTTAGTCTTTTAACTATGTTCTTAGACTTCTTTATTGCTGTTAGTGTAGCTAGTGGAGCTGCTTCTGCACTCCCACTTTTTATACTACTAGGGATGCAATCTTTTAGTCCCATTGACTTTCATTCATGGTCATTTGTTGGACATTACTAAAATTACCTTATCTTATGAGTTCAAACTATGTTCTGGCAACAATCTCTGCAAATCTGTTATTGACTATGAAGGAACCACATGGTTTTCAGATATTATTTCACTGTTACCAAGGAATCTGTGTTGTCCCTTTGTAGCCTCTAAAGAAGCATGCCAAACTTTTGCTTTATATTTTCAGTGAGAACCATTATAACAAGTTTTTCGAGACCTATTTTGGTTGGAAGCAAAGATATCATTTATCTTATCAATCTCAATTCTAAGTTGGTAAACTGAAATTTATCATGTGAGTAGCCAGTACAAAATAAGTGCATACAATTTGGGGAATTTCTATGTGCAGATCAAAGATCTGTAGCCCAGTCTATTATAACTGACGAAAAGGGTAAATTTCAGCATTTTCTTACTAGTGAAGTTTTCTTCAAAAAATTCAACTCTTTTTTCAGAACTTGTTGGTCAGTGGATGTTGACCAACCATAACTAGGAATTTATGGCGTAGATTAAAAAATAAAATTTAAGATTCAAATCAGAAGTGGATCTAATCCTTGTATTGCCCCCCCAAGAAAAAATGGCAAGAGGCATTGAACCGAGAGAAACATCAGACAGTTCTTAACCTTAGAAAATACTATAAAATATTATTCTTTTTGAAAACTATTTTCTTATATTCACAAAAAATATTACAGGGAGAAAAACACAAGGTGGAAGGGTATATACAATGGTATTTACAACCTCTTCCTGAAGAAACAAGAATAGCAATAAACTTGAAGTAAGCACTAGAGTCCAACACTTTGGCATCCCTGATAAACGCGAACCCTTTTTCCCATTATTACCCATTCATATACATGGGTAACCCTAGGAGAACAAATTTCTCCTGAGATTCAGATTTCCAGCCAACAGCCTCACATGATGCTCAAATAGAACTTTTCAGATGCCTCTCACCCACTCATTGGGAAGCCTATCCACTCAATCACTGTGCTTTTCCAATGAAGGTAGGTCAACAACCATGAGGTACATTAGCCATTGTTTTGTACAAAGTGCTTAGATTCAATGGTTTAGGTATTTAAGTAAGGACTGTGGGTTGAAATCAGATAATGGATCATGATGTTTGGAAGCTATACTTGTTTCTTGTTGCCTCAAAATCTAGCAGGACTTGTGAGAGGCCTCACAAGGCGAGGGCCGGACCTAGATGCAACAATGAGGTGGATTTCCACTGTCACCTCAACAATCATCCTCCTGCTCTTTAGTGGAATTTCACTAGAGAGGATGCTTCACAGTTGCCAGCTAAAGGACACTTAAGTCAAATGGCTCAAGGTGATGTGAATCAAAGGTACTTCTTAAATAGACAAGGGCACAATTCTTTAGGAGCAGTGTACCATATACAAACTCCTAGAAAGCCTCTTGACACCTAGGGTTTCAAGATGTAGTTCAAGAACGGAGTGTCTAGGCATACAAGTATAAAGAAAAGGTTTGCAAATGATGTAATCAACAAAGGAGAGGGAAAACCTTCAAATTAAGCCTCAAGTTAAAGCCTTAGCCAAGGTTAGGGTTTCTCTAGGGCAAAAATTGCTTAGGGAAGATGACGCCAGCCCTATTTACGCAAATCCAATCATGAAAAATGCTAAATTTTGAGTGTAAAGAATCAATCTGTTGAAATTGTAACTAGTGTCGGTCTTCATATTGTAATGCAATTTTTATCATTGATGTATTCATCATATTTATTATTTATTTTTGGTCAAAGCATGTTCTTCATGCTTATAGAGTCGGAAAGAGTCAAAAATAATTTATTATGAGTCAAAGAAAAATGTATTTGAGTCATGTCCAATTTGGATATTTATAAGAAAAGAAAATTTGATTTTTGTGTTGAGTCATAAGTCCACCAAATGAGCAAGTCGGCCCTGCTTGGGACAAGTCGGCTTGACCCTCCAGAGTGACACCTATCTGACTTCCTGGATAGTGATATATAAAGGACAGTTTGACCCATTTGAAGCACAATCAATTATCATCATATAAAGTATTTTCTGCACCTAATAAAGAAGAAGAATACCAAATTAAAGGAGAGAGAATCTCGCACATGTGGAAGATAGATTTTGTGAATGAGGACAATTTTTTCAAGGCAACTGTTGATTTTTGGGTAGCATCGGATGTGCTCTAGCTCCGAAATTTTGTGGAGGGGCTAAAACACATGAGGTCTCCAAGACCTAGAAATCGTTTGGAGAAATTCTGCCCAAAGTGCATTTTATTCAAATAATTAATTATTTTTAATGGAGCCTACGTTAAAACTAAGGAAATTTAAATATTCAAAGTGAATTAATGTAAATGTGGGTGAGAAGCTTCTAAGTGACGAGGATCAAGTCTGTTTTAATTTTACCTGTTGATTAAAGATTTGATCACGACTGTTGATATCTCAACATGAAAAGTATAAAGGAAGGCTTGAGGGTCAGTTGGAGAACACACACACGAAGAGCAGCACTTGAGCTAAGTCAAAACTCTGGGGCGCGACTAGCTGGGAATTTCGGAGTGAGTTCTAGTGTAGATAGGGGCAGTTCGGCAAAGGGACTCTAGTCGAAGGCCGAGAATACATTGCAGAGAGGCAGCACAACACCAGGGAGAGACAATGCAACACTTGGGAGGGTGACGCAGAGCTTGAGAGAGGTGACACAATCACTGGAGAGTCAGCGCTGGAGTTTCTGTGGGTAGATCGAGCATCAATTCAACAATTTGATCTTTGAGTTGAGAAGGTTCACGTGGAGGTTGATGCAACTCCTAGAGGAGGTGACACAGTCCTAGCGTATAGCTGGGAGCAGCTGCTGCTGCGGAGCACTGGGGACAACGCAATCACCTGTGGGGTTTGAACATTCTGTTGCTGGATTAGCCAAAATCTCTGTCTCCGGATAGAGGTACTTCTGCTGGGATTATTTTTCTCTGTTGGGTGAGCCGGATTTGGCACCCTAGTTGTATTTAGAAATCTGCTTAATAATAAAACCCTCATATCTGCTGCATCTGTTTTCCCGCATTGGGTTTTTCCATGGATGTTTAGTCCAAAAATAAGTGTGTCCTTTGTGTGATTGCCTCATCTTATTTTTCAGTACTTGATCCGCATATTGGTGTAGGCTGCAGTGTATTTGCATTAATGTTTACTGAAGAATTCTGTAAATAACTTGTTAATTCAAGAATACAAGTAGGAAATGAAAATCAGTTAACTGCAATAGGATTTATGATTGTATGTAATATTCCTAATTAGCAACAGCTAATTGGAATATTCGATTTTTGTTTAGTTTTGCCGACTATAGTTTATTAATAAATAAAAGTGAGAAGAGGGGTCTAACTCACTTAAGTAAAATAAAGTATCTCCCTAGTAGCACAACGTTATAAATTATGGGGAGCCATGGGGGTCCAACACCACGTAGAGGAGGGGGCCCACGTAGCCTCTAGGAGCTTCTGCGCAGATTGAGGAGGAGCACGTGTAGGAGAGGGAGACCACGTTAGGGTTTTGGAGAGAGGCCAGCGTTATAAAAGGTGGGAGAGCCTTCTCATTTGAGCATTCTTGTTGTTGATGATATTTGAGCTAGAATTTTTGTCTTCTTGAGCACGCTGGCTATTTAGCCTGTCTGCAGCACTGTTTAGTGCGTTGAGTGTCTCCGGTCGGAGATCTCACCCTTAGCCCCGGGGGACTTCGAGTGCCTGCTCGGGTAAGGTCATTTCTCAGTCTTTAGCGAGAGGTTTGGTTGGTTGTTTTGCTGAGGAGCTGGGCTTCTCTTGTGACTACGCAGTCCCTGGGAGAGAGGACGCAGTTCTACTTGGAGGTGTTCTGTTGCGGGGTTTCTGCAGGGGTTTCAATTGATATCTGGAGTGGAGGATCAGTCTTTGCCAATAGGAGGTTTCCTGAGGAGTTTGTGGCATTGTTTCAGCTATTATCATTTGGCATCTGCGCTGAGCCTTGGAGGGCAGCGTAATTCCTTGAGGAGGGATTTTCTGGTGATTTTCGGAGGCTGACGATTTTTGATATGGTTTCTGGGTCTTGTCCGGGTTGGTGAGTACAGGTGGTCTGCAGATTTTCAGCTCATTCCGGCAAGGGGATCAGCCCCTAGTTTTCAGTCTATTCCAGCAGCAGCAGTTTTACGACAGATTTCCAGCAGCTGGGACGCAGTTTCTTAGAGCAGCCATTTTCTGTCTTTCTGAGAGAGTTCTCCACTTGCCTTGAGCAAGAATAGGTGCTATCATTAAAGGTCATCTATTGTGTTCTTTATATTCTCGAGATTAATAAAATGGCTTCGCATTCTGAACCATTTTTATGAGTATTTGCTTTATGTTCTATTTCTGGCATTTTCTATATTGTCATATGCTTGTGTTGCTGTCTATTTCCCTTTCGAGATATTACAGTGGTATCAAAGCATAGTTCTGGCTCAGCCTGTGGTCTATGACATCGGGAAAGAGATAATACAGAGGTTTGCTGGAATTTTGGAGAGCAATAACAGTTGCAGTACCAAAAACGAAATTGGAAAAAGGGCCAAAATACAAAGGGTCAAATTTTGAAGTTTGGAATTAGAAGAAACCCTTTTGAGGTTTTTCTTGGTTTTGGGCAAGGATCACCTTCCCAAGTTCCTAGAATTTTCTGAGTAGTTTTCAGTGGGTAAATCAGAGGCCGAAGACAAGCCGCAGTATAGTTTTGGAGCAGCAGTGCCATTTCATGAGGAGCCTGTAGACACATAGCAGGAGGAGCCGATGGCAGGTGATGATGGTGCAAAGAGATTCGGAGAGATACTCCTCAAATCAGTACAGGATCTGTCGAGGCAGATTGAGGTGATGGGACAGAGATTCACTGCTGTGGAGGCTAGACAGCGTGAAACCCCAAGGGGTTTCCAGATTGGCAAGGGATCAGGCACATCCCACCATTTGCCGGAGCATGATGCCACTTAGCATATGGCATCACATACACCCACACGTTCCACTATGCCCACTTTTCTAGGTGCGGACACAGGGGCAGGAGCACAGCAGGAGCCAGAGCCTGGCCACAAGGGTGATTATTTCGCTGAGTATCAGGCATATGGGCAGGAGTTCAGGGATGCCCTTCCATTCAGAGATTTTGTTCAGCTCCAGCGGGATAGCAGACCTCGCAACTTTCACAAAGGGAACAAGAAGTCACATGACGGGGGCTTGTGGCGCACAGTGGGTAGATTCCATCTACCGACATTTGACGGGTCATCCGAGCGTTCGGAAAAAGCTTGGGTGGAGAAGTTGGATACCTCTCTCCAACTTGACCGAGTATCGGAGAGGGAAACCATCAAAATGGTTACCTCGCACTTGGAGGATGAGAGCACACAGGATTGTAGGGAGTTCGAAGATACACCTAGTGTGACAGAGGACTCACCCTCATTAGAGACCTCCTTGACCATGCCAGTTGATATCGTAGTGGAGAAGGTAGAGCCTACACCAGTAGAGCCATCCATTGAGGTGATGACCGGAGTCGTGTCCGAGTCTTCGGGTGGTAGTAGCACACAATAGATGGGTGAGGCAACAGGAGATGTATCCACATTCGATGAGGCACTAGGAGATACAGAGGGATTGGATGATGGTCACAGACAGCGGTATCATCGGCTTTGGGCAGACCTTCGAGTTTTGAAAGGGAAGGCCACGTCAGTACAGGAGGCCATTTTGTTGCAGGACAAGGAGTTGGAGGGCATGATAGTGGCTTGTGCCAAGACGACGACCAAGTTGGCTTGCATTGGGGAACGACTGGATTCCCTAATGGTACAACCTGAGGGCACGTTGGAGCGTCAGTTCATTCCCCTTCAGGCATGCATGGACGGGACTGGCAGTGTTGTTGGGTTACCTCTTCCCATTAGAGAGAGAGAGACAGAGCCACCTAGTCAGATCTCATACGTTGACTTGGATAGCGGTATGAGACGACCAGAGTTGCACAGGGTACAACATCCACATGTTGAGGTTGGATGGCGAGAGATTTTGAGTTGGTACCCGGTGGAGTGGGTTATGGAGATGGTGGTGGACCCAAGTATAGTTCAACAGGAGTTTCCAGGTGCTGGGAGTACAGGAATCCCAGATTGGCATTGGGATCTAGGTGGGATCACCTATCATTTTCCAGGCAAGTCGATTGACTATGTCTTGGAGGGTACAGTTGGCCTAGCAGTTGAGCATGCACATTTGCTAGGGAAGTTTTTGTTAGCTCCAGTGGCCAACCAGTTTATGGGAAGACTTCCTAGGTTGTCTTGGTATGACACTTATACACGGGATCACGGGGTGGTCAACATACCCTGGCAGGAGCCTGTCGGAGGAGGTGGCATTGGCAGGCCACCAGATGGCGCCTTGTATGGGGCCAAGGATTCTTCACCTTTGTGTGGGGCACAGAGGACGCAGCGGAGCCGAGCAGTGGTGGTAACACTACTGACACATAGGGAGATTCACTTCTCGGACCCCTCAAGGAGGATTTGGAGTGATGATCCATTTGTCGGCGGGTATAGTGATGCAACGGTGGAGATGATGATACCGATCGGAGGAAGTCCAACATGTAGAGGCACAGCTCTAGGACACCACATCCAGGGATGTGTGGGAGCCTCTAGCATTGAGCAGTGGACTTCCGGTGGTCACGGAGTTGCATGGTGTTGTACCGTAGTGTGTGGGATTGCATTGTGGAGTAGGAGTGTCCTACATCACATTGAGAGCATGCGAGGAGTGACCGATGCCTGGACACAGTCATGGCACGAGACGGTACAGGGTGGTGCAACAGTAGCTTGGGGTATCCAGTAGTATACAGAGGTATGCCTCAATGTGCAGTGGCATGTCGAGAAGTACATGGATGATCAGTGGTATGCGAGGGCATACGGTGCTGCACAGCAGGGTTTTAGAGTGTTGCATCCAAGGAGACTCACAGATAGGGACACCAGGCTTACCTTTGGGAGTAGTTCACCCAGGATCGATGAGGAGACATATGAGCGATACTTGATGGTATCAGAGGGGACTCACGTATCCGACGCTCTTCTACATCACTCACTGGCATAGTCGATTTTGTTTGTCCTTTGGCACTTTGGGCATAAGTAGTGGGGTATGCGAGGCTCACCCAAGATATTTGGATGACACTCAGCACACTAGGCAAGAGACCTCTCAGCAGTGGCACTGGGTTGTTTTACTAGTTGACAGCCACAGGTCGAGGGATGAGATGATCCTCTACAGGGGTGGCCCATCGGTCATTGCTGAGCCTACACCCGGGGAGCGGGTCATGAGGGAGACATGCATCATTCTTCCCTCAGGGCATGTTGAGATCATGCATGAGCAAAGGATACTGGGTTCAGCAGAGGTAGCATTCCAGCATGCGTCTAGACTCCAGACATTGTATCGGCACTTCATCGAGAGGGTGGATGGCCTATTCAATGCAGATGAGGTGGCAGAGGAAGAACAAGAGGGCCTTCCTCCTGTATGCCAGGGTGAGGACTCTTCTTCATATGAGTCCATAGGATCAGCTGAGGTCGCTTCTGGGGAGCGAGAGCAGTCACGCAGGGATGGAGACAGTAGACCAGAGCTGCATTCCAGTATACAAGGTGAACAGTCAGGGGACTCTATGGGAGATGCTCTAGGCGATGAGACACTTGTGACGATCCAGTCAGAGCTATATGTGATGGAGCCTGAGTCAGTAGAGGAGGATGCTATGCACATCATGCATGATAGTCCTTTGGGGGAGAGCCAGATGGAGGCTCACATCGAGTCGGTGATGGATATGCGGCTAACCGCGGGGTCAGCCATTGAGGAGGAGCAGTCAGATGCATTGACACTGAGTACAATGACGACAGTTGCAGATCCATATCCTCTAGAGATGTTGGAGGTTGATGGGATTGTTATGCAGGGGGCTAGTAGACAGCAGGAGCTATTGGATATGGTGGAGCATTCATCTTTTGGCCGACACATTGATGAGATACAGATAGATGTACATACAGTCGGTCGAGCTGCAGTACTTTCAGTGAGTAGTACTCTCCAGGAGTACATCGATGGAGCTTGCAACATATCTTGCCCACTTTGGCCCATTATAGAGAGAGGGGTTTCCTTCTACAGGCAGTTCTCATTGGCAGACAGGGCAGGGCAGTGGGAGTTGATTACGGGTTGGCGGCAACACTTAAGGTGTGTTCCATATGCCGTTGTTATTGCTACATCGGATTCTTCTTCCAGGATGGACTGGCGGGAGATCATGAGTTGGTACCCTCTAGATGGTACGGTATTCTTCGTAGGGAGCACAGTCGAGCAGGGGCCCTTGGACATAACAGAGGTTATAGATTCCAGCTCGCAAGGTGGCACAGGACATCATTTCTTCAGCACTCCATCCCGATTTCAGGAGAGCAGGATCAGCCTGGGATTGAGTCACAACTTGGATTGGAGAGAGGTGATGAGTTGGTATGCATTTGGAGGGGTAGCATATGCAGCTACAGGTACAGCGCAGCAGGAGCCCGGGAGCATTGATGCTTGTTGGTGGTCTTCACCTCTTAGAGCATTGGTCATAGCCAGAGGCAGTGCACAGTTCGAGCCGTGGGACTTGTGCGATTATTGGCCACGATGGCGATGGGATCCGGGAGGATTATTGGTTGGCTGGTACTGTGAGAGGTCACTTTGGGATCCTGGCATTGAGATATCCCTTCGTATCAGGGTGATGCAGAGGTCAGAGAGGTTTCAGTGGGACCCAGGCACATTTTGCAGTATCGGTGGGGAGCATCGGCTAGAGAGGAGGCTTGTTCAAGTGTTGCTTGAGGACAAGCAACATTTTGCCGGGGGAAGTGTAATTTTCTCTGGTGCGGCAGCTAATTGGAATATTCGATTTTTGTATAGTTTTGCCGACTATAGTTTATT
Organism: Pinus albicaulis; assembly: GCA_034641835.2. Classification (NCBI taxonomy): domain Eukaryota; kingdom Viridiplantae; phylum Streptophyta; class Pinopsida; order Pinales; family Pinaceae; genus Pinus; species Pinus albicaulis. Next base: position 41,341,172 of record MU968480.1, read on the forward strand.
AATAAATAAAAGTGAGAAGAGGGGTCTAACTCACTTAAGTAAAATAAAATATCTCCCTAGTAGCACAACGTTATAACTTATGGGGAGCCATGGGGGTCCAACACCACGTAGAGGAGGGTGCCCACATAGCCTCTGGGAGCTTCTGCGTAGATTTAGGAGGAGCACGTGGAGGAGAGGGAGACCACATTAGGGTTTTGGAGAGAGGCTAGCGTTATAAAAGGTGGGAGAGCCTTCTCATTTGGTATTATTGTTGTTGATGATATTTGAGCTAGACTTTTGTCTTCTTGAGCACGCTGGCTGTTTAGCCTGTCTGCAGAACTGTTTAGTGTGTTGAGTGTCTCCAGTCGGAGATCTCACCCTTAGCCCCAGGGGACTTCGAGTGCCTGCTCAGGTAAGGTCATTTCTTCAGTATTTAGCGGGAGGTTTGGTTGGTTGTTTTGTTGAGGAGCTGGGCTTCTCTTGTGATTGTGCAGTCCCTAGGAGAGAGGACGCAATTCTACTTGGAGGTGTTCCGTTGCGGGGTTTCTGCAAGATTTTCAGTTGATATCCGGAGTGGAGGATCAGTATTTTCTAGTAGGAGGTTTCCTGAGGAGTTTGTGGCACTGTTTCAGCTATTATCATTTGGCATCTGCGCTGAGCCTTGGAGGACAACGTAATTCCTTGAGGAGGGACTTTCTGGTGATTTTCGGAGGCTGACCATTTTTGATATGGCTTCTGGGTTTTGTCCGGGTTGGTGAGGATAGGTGGTCTACAGATTTTCAGCTCATTCCGGCAAGGGGATCAGCCCCTAGTTTTCAGTCTATTCCAGCAGCAGCAGTTTTACGACAGATTTCCAGCAGCTGGGATGCAGTTTCTTAGAGCATCCATTTTCTGTCTTTCTGAGAGAGTTCTCCACTTGCCTTGAGCAAGAATAGGTGCTATCATTCCGATCATCTATTGTATTTCTTTATATTCTCAGATAAATAAAATGGCTTAGCATTCCCGGCATTTTTATGAGTATTTGCTTTATGTTCTATTTCGGGCATTTTCTATATTGTCATATGCTTGTGTTGCTGTCTATTTCCCTTTCGGGATATTACATTGTAAGATTCATAAATGTTGGAATACCCAATCCTACATGGGTAGGTGTGGAATGCGAAAAGTCACAATGGAGTCCAAGTGACCTTGGAATGTGAAACCAAGAGTCACACCATTGTATTATAAATGTACATCTTTGTATAATGGAAAATAAGAAAGCCTCACGCTTATCTTTCATTGTGTGTTGAGTCTCTTGTGTGTGTGTATTCATCTTCCTCATACACCATGTGTGTGCTTAACATGATGTTTAACATGGTATCAGAGCGGGCGATTGCTGGCCCTGCTCCAAATTGAGTGAGCCATTTGTGTTTATGGCCTGTGCATATCTACAAAAATTCTTGGCATTTTTGCAGCACTCAGAGTTTTTGTAGTAGTGATTTTGCAGCATTCAGAAATTTTATCTTGGAGAAGAGCAGCATTCAAAATCCGTGGCAGCACTCAGAGATTGGTTTGGAGAAAAGCAACACTGCACATTTGAAGGTTGATTTATTCCTGCAATTTCTGCATTTTAAATTCTGCTCCATTTTGAAGCGCTGCTGGAATATTGTTTAAATTGGATTTCTGAAGAAGTTTATGAGTTTTTTACTGCAAAAGAAATCTGAGTTTTTCTGCTGAAAAATTCTTCATATCTGTTTTTTCTACTGCTGGAAAATATTCTCTGCTGCTGGGCTATTGGAAAAATTTCTGAGTTTTACTGCTGAAATTTTCTGGAAAATTCTGCATTCTCATTCTCTGCTGCTGATAAAATCATTTTTGTCATACAAGTTCCTGCAAATTATTCTGCTGTGTATCCAGAAAAATCTGCTGCTGCTGTTTTTAAAGTCTTCTACTCTACTCTGCTGTTATAATTAAAAATAAAAAATAAAAAATAAAATTTGGCCTTTGGCCCTCTCTGCAACTCCCCTCTACGCCCTTTGCTCTCGACTGCAACACTACCTCACATACCTCACGCTCTACGCATCTCCTTCACGCCCTTTCGGCCTCCATTCCTTGCACTCCCCTACCCGTTGCATAAACCCACTACACGACTCCACGGCTGCCCTCGGCCTTATCACTCCTTACCTCTCCTCACTCCCTACAGCGCCATATCTGCTCTTGCACTTCTCCTCCTCACTCCTCGCGCCCTCTGCAATACCCTTGCCGCCACACTCCCATTCCCCCTACACTACAACACTCCCTACCCGCTCTAAAGCCGCTCCTCCCCATACACTCCACTACGCTCTCCCCTATCCCTCACAGCCGCAGCAAACACACTCTCCCCTCCTTGGCCGCTCAGCCTTACACCCCACTCCCCTCTGCGTTTCTTATTTCATCTTCAAATTTGTTTTTTTTTATTATAAATTTTTTTATATAAATCCCTTCCCATAAAATTTCACTCAACACGCCCATTAATTTTAAATTAGTTTTTAATTTTTTAATTTTTTTATTTAATTCGCCTCCTCCCATTTTAATAACGCCCCTTCCATTTCATTTCAATTTAATTAATTAAAAAAATAAAAAAAATAAAAAAATAAAAAAAATAAAAATAAAAAAATCCCATCCCATTTTAAATTCCCCATCCCTTTTAATTCCCCTCCCCACACTTTTTTTTTAAAATTTTTTTTTATAGTTCTCCCTCCCCCTAATAAGTTTCCCAATTTCAATTTTTTTTAATTATTAAAAAAAAAAGAAAAAAAAGAAAAGAAAAAAAAAGAAAAGAGAGAGAGAGGAAGAGAAGAAGAGCAGAGAAAGAATATGAACAACAGAAATGAAGGAAATGACATGTGAGCAAATGGACTGAATATATAGAGAAAATTGAAGATTTGCATTGTGATTTGTGGCATTGATTTGAAAGGTGATTTTCTGAAGAAATTGACATTTGAAGACAAGTTTGCCATCATTGAAAACAACGCTTTGAAGGAAAATTCAGCTGCCTTAAAGGCCTCTTGCACAAGTGTTTTCAGCTGCACATATTTTGCAGAAATATTGTATTGAACTGGCATTGATTTGCATCTTCATTCAAGACTTGAAGTCTATTTGAGTTGAAAAATTGTTGATTGCCCTCCATCATTTGAGGAGTAGATTTTGTACTTTGAGATTTCCATAGTTGGAAATTCTTTGGAGTCATTTATCTTTCTTGTTGAATCACATTGTAAACGAGTGCATTTTCGGTTGAAGCCGACACCCTTTCATTTTTGAGCCTAAGTTGTTGAAATGGCTAAAATCAATGAGGCATTAGTGTTGTTGAATAACCTCATTCATTCAAATGTTGATGACATGATAAAAATGAGCAAGGATGCTCTTTGTAACATTCAAAGTTGTTTGCAAGATGCACAAGAGAAGATTGAGTTTTTGCAGTTGGAAACTCAGCTTCAGCAAGACAAACTTCAACAAAAGAGTCACCATTCTGAACCTGTTTCTGTTCAGAACATTGTGAAGGACTCTCATCAGAAGAAAGAAGATAAAGTTGGAGTTGATTCCCATTCAGTTCCTTGTTCAAGAGCAGATGTACATGCAGATGCAGTAGTTCAACCTGCACTTCTCAAGCCCATCATCAGACCTTGGGAAGAGCTTGTCCACAACAAGCACAGAACTGGTCTTGGATATGACAAGGATGTGACCTTTCATATTCCAGACTACACCAAGCCCATCATATTTCAGAGTGCCGGATTCCTGTATGACAGTTCACCTGCAGCTGTTCCAGATCCTGTTCCGCTTCCACAACATCATATTGTAAAATGCCAACACTGTGATCGAGTTGGCCACATGAAAGATCACTGTTTTGATCTTCATCCATGCAAGCACTGTGGTCGGCACACTCATTCTTCAGACAGATGCTTCAGACACAAGCCTCCTGCAAGAACCAAGATTCATCTTGGATGGATCGCTTCTTGGCAATGGGCATCAACAGCCAAGAAGATGTTTACAACACATGTTAGAACTTATTCACGGATATTGAGCAAACTTGCAGTTGAGTTTTCGCCATCATCTCACCTTGTCCCTGACAGGGGGGAAAATGGTGGTCATTTACAAGCTTCGACGACAGATCAAGCGAGCCTGAACCACAATCTCTCATTCTATGTTCAGAGTTGTAGCCAGAGAGACAACTGTTCAAGCAAGCCTGAGCCACAATTCGTCATTCCAGATTCAGAGATGTAGCCAGAGACATGAATGCCCATGAGCATACCTTCGGTTGGTGGACAACCTTAAACCATCATCTTTGGTTGGTGGATAACCTAAAATCATCACAGGTAGTAGACCTCCCTTCTTTTAGGTCGAAGGTCTCCCTTTCATATATGAGGAACACTTCCTCTAGCAGAAGCCTTCAGCTTCTTGCCAGCTTTGGTTGAGTTCCAGGAAATGCTTCAAGCATTCCAGAGTTGTTGGTAATCCTAAAACCATCACAGGTAGTAGACCTCCCTTCTTTTAGGTTGAAGGTCTCCCTTTTTATGAGGGACAATTCCTCTAGCAGAAGCCTTCAGCTTCTTGCCAGTTTTGGAAGAGTTCCGGGAACTGCAACAAGTTTTGCGTTCCAGTGTTTGTGGTCATCCTAAAACCACCTCTTTTTTCCAACATTTGAGAGAGTTGATTCAGCCCAAGTGCTGCCATGCATACTTTGCAGATTTGTATTACAACTCTTTTCTTGGACTCACACATACCCCTTCGGATTAAGGGGGGATGTTGGAACACCTAATCCTACCTGGGTAGGTGTGGAATGCGAAAAGTCACAATGGAGTCCAAGTGACCTTGGAATGTGAAACCATGAAATATTCCCAATTAGCTTTGCTAATTGGAATATTGCATTTTTGTGTTATTTTGCTGCTTTAGATAGGAATAATAAATAAAGTGAGAAATAAGAGGGGTCACCTCACTTTAGTCAACTCACCTTATAATAAAGTGTTCTTTTTCCTAGTAGCTTGACGTTGTAACTTAGAAAGGGGGCCTTGGGGGTCCACGTGGATATGATGAAGGAGACATAAGGTTAACCCGAGGTAAACTGCGCAGATCCAGGATGAGTTGAGTTTTGGAGGGAGATTGGTGTTATAAAAGGAGAGGCTCTCACCTCATTTGATCATTCATGATTTGATATTCTTATTGATAGCTAGACTTTGTCTGCTTCAGCACGCCGGTTGTTTAGTCGGTCTGCAGCACTGTTTAGTGCACGAGTGTCTCCGGTCGGAGATCTCACCCTTAGCCTCGGGGACTTCGAGTGCCTGCCCTGGTAAGGTTATTTCTGGTTTCACCCTTAGCTTCGGGGGACTTCGAGTGCCCGCCCTAGTGAGTTTTGTTCGAGTACACTTTTCGGTTCAACGGTGGGCAGCTGACAATTCCCAGTATATACGGAGGAGGGAAAGCCCTCTTGTGGCTGCGCGAGGAGAAGGAGGAAGGACGGCGGTCCCGGAAGGAGAAGGACGGCGGCATCTCCTCTGAAGGAGGGTGGCCCCCGTACTTGCTCAGCGGCGGGAGGAGGCCTCGGGGGCGCGGTTCCGGTCGGCGCTTAAGCAGCATTTGGGAGCGGAGGGACGGCGCGCTCTAGCTAGAGTGAGGACGCTGTCCATTTCTGGAGGTAAGGGTTGCAGATCTGAAGGTTTATTGCTAGATCCAGTTGTGGGAAGGATAGATCTTGCAGATCTAGTCTGGTATGTTGCAGATCTGGAGGTTTAGTACTAGATCCAGCTGGAGGAGTGACAGATCTGAGGAGATATTGATAGATCTAGCCCAGATCTGAAGGAATAACACCAGATCTAGCCCTAGAGGCTGTAGATCTGAGGAGATAGTTCCAGATCTAGTATAGATCCGAGGGTTTGGCATCAGATCTGATATTGGAGGACGCTGATCAGGAAGGGAAGGACGCAGGTCTGATTGGAGGCTTCAGATCCATCAGGAGAGACGCAGTTCTGAGGAGCAGGCTATTGTGAGAGGGGCTCATCAGCGTTTCCAGCATTCTGTAGCAGGTTCATCTGTCTGGAGGATTGAGGGCCTTGTGCTTCACCTGCTTCTGCGCTGTCACTAGCAGAAACAGCGTTTTCCAGTAGAGAGGGTTTGCAGTTGGAGATCAGCCCCAGTACCAGCACAGTTCATCTCCAGAGCAGCTAGGACGCTGTCCTTATTGCAGCCATTTTCTTGTATGGGAGGGTCATCACTTGCCTAGGGCAAGGATAGGTGCACTGATTCTGATTTATTTGTACTTCTCTCTATGTACTTTCTGATTAATAAAATAGCTCAGTTTCTGGTATTACATGTGTCATGATTCAGTGATCTGGTTCAGCATTGCATTTTCTATATCTGTCTGGCATATTTCTGTTATATTACTGGTTATTCCCCTCTGGGGATATAGTGGTATCAGAGCTTAGATCTGGCTCAGCCTGTGGTGCTAGCAATCTATGGCACCTAGGGGTCGCCCACTCTCCTCGGGGGAAGCGATTCTGATTCAGAGGGAGAACGGAGGAATCCAATGGAGGCCATATTTGCAAAGTGGACTGAGAAGATGGATGCAAAGATGGATGCATTCATGCAGGAGGTAACCAAGAAGGTTACAGAGGGGACGCAGAAAGAACCCCCTAGGGTCTTTCAGGTAGGGGAAGGATCGGGAGCGTCTAGTTACATATCGGATGCTATTCCCATTGTGACAGCGCAGAAGGTCGATCCCATGGACACGCGACCTACCATGCCTACTTTCCCGGTAGAGGAAGAGGAGCAAACGGCATCAAGAGATGGGGGTCTCGATCATCATGCAGTTCTGTTGGCAGATTGGCGAAGCATGGGACAGGAATTCATGGATGCTTTCCCTTTCAATCAGTATATCCATTCAAGCGGCAGCAGTCTCAGGATCGAAATAAGGGACGGGGTTCCCACCGTGATAGTGACCGTGCAGCCAGCAAATTTCATTTGCCGATGTTTGATGGGTCACCAAAGACCACAGCCAGCTCTTGGGTGGAGAAACTAGACCTCTATTTTCAGCTTAACCAGATGCCAGAGAAGGAAGCCATTAAGATGGCTGCATTGCATTTAGAGGGTGAGGCCCAGGATTGGTGGTTTCATGGGTTGACAACACTAGGACATTCCGCAGTGACGACTTATGCTGAGTTCACCAGGAGAGTGGTGGAACGTTTTGACAGGAAGGACCCGGATCAGCCTTTCCTCGAGCTGACCAAGCTCAGACAGACGGGGAGTGCAGAGGCATACATTTCAGACTTCTTGAGGATTTCAGTGATGGTACCTGACTTATCCACAACTCGGATGGTCACGATGTTTATGGAGGGGCTGTCAGAACCACTTCGTGGCCTAGTCCGGTCAAACAAACCGGCTACACTATAGGATGCTGTTAGTAGGACCCGTGACCTACAAGATGTCTTGCCTAGGACTCGGCCACCTTATCCCCAGAGACAGGCTTTCCAGCCTAGGGGTAAGGACACGAAGGTCCCGCCTCCCAAGGCGAATCCAGGACGAGGTCAGTTTGATGACGAGGCCAGGAGAGAGTTGAGACGGAAGCGGTTATGCTTCACCTGCCAGGAGCCGTGGGCACCGGGACACAAATGTACGGCAGGGAAGGCACATTTCATAGAGGTCTTCTCTGAGAGCGGCGGGGAAGAGGATGAGGTGGATGATGAGGAGGCAGGAGAATGTTATGCAGCGCAGAGTACCTTACCACCTCCACCACCCGATGTAGGTGGGGCCTCATTCGCTCCTACTGGGGGAGCTCTGGCAGCATTACGAGGAGTCCCCAAGTATCTGACATCGCGCGCACGTGGGACAGTCGCGTGACGTCGTGTCTCGGGCCTAGTTGACAAAGGGGGGGCCACCACAATTTCTACTTCCATGCCTGATGGTAGCACTCACTCATTACCCACCTGAGAGCTTTGATGGATTTTCTCTGCTTTGAACCCAGGAGACTGCACCATGGTCAGGTTTCATATGTACCGCAGTTATCGTGACGATGGGCACCTATACTCTGACTGATCACTTCTTTGTGGTGGACATTCCAGACACCAATGTGATATTGGGAGTGCAGTGGCTTATCACTCTGGGAAAGGTCACAACGGATTGGAAAGCCTTGGAAATGGAGTGGGATGATCCCAAGACGGGGAGGCATGAGAAGATCCGAGGCCGTAACACATATCTTTTCCCTGCCATTTCCGACACGCATGGATATTACAAATCTCAAGCAGAGAGGAGACATAGAGTGGGCAGTCGAGCTGCGGGCTTCAGAGATAGTAGATACAGGTAGGGCGGTACACCCTGATCTACAGACTCTTCTCGACAGGTATGCAGTAGTTTTTGGAGACATTCCACCAGGACAGCCACCTGATCGGGGCTTGAGCACACGATCGAGTTGGAGCAGGGGATACAGGTAGTGATCACCACCCCTTATCGGCATCCCAAGGCCTAGCGGGATGAGATAGAGCGGGCCATTCAGGACCTGCTGGCCCTTGGACACATTCGACCCAAAGACCAAATTTTCGCTCTTCGTAGTGTCAGAAGAAGAAGGGGATGGCACATTACGCATGTGCATTGATTGGCGTAGCTCCTCAACAAGAAGACTTGGAAAACAGTACCCCATTCCCGTGATCGATGAGTTTGGATGGACGAGTTGAGGAGCACGGTTTCTTCTCAAAGATTGATTTGAGGTCCGGGTACCATCGATACGCATGAGGGAACAGGACATTCCCAAGACCGCCAGTGTCATTATGGGCACTTTGAGTTTCGGGTTATGCCATTTGGACGACCAACGCACTCCGCCACTTTCCAAATTTGTCATGAACCATATCTTCGTGTGTGGGATCATCTCGAGAAAGTTCGTGCTAGTTTTCTTGATGAATTCCTCATATAGCAGACTGGGAGTATGGTGGTTATAGCATTGAGATCTGGGCTGAAGAGTCTGAGGAGCAAGAGCTTTTTGCCAAACTCTCCAAGTGTGAGTTTGGGTTGACAGAGATGTGGTATTTGGGACACATCATAGGAGTGGACGGAGTGCGAGTCCATGACGAGAAGATCCGAGCTATCAGGGACTGGCCAGAGCCGCGGAATGTGACAGAGTGTAGAGGGTTCATTGGTATCTGTACTTACTACAGGAAGTTCGTCAGGGGCTTCTCACAGCTTGCTGCACCCCTCACAGAGCTGACGAGGAAGGGGGCATTCAGTGGGACGGATACCGCCCAGCGAGCTTTTGATAAGCTCAAGGAGGTGATGAGTAGTTGTCCGGTGCTGGCATTGCCCGATTTTACTCAACCCTTTATCCTGGAGTGCGATGCATCAGGGCAAGGGATTGGAGCAGTTTTGATGCAGGAGGGTCATCCGATTGCATTCGAGAGCCGGAAGCTCCTTCCACACGAGAGACTTTATCCTATCTATGATAAGGAGATGTTGGCCATCATGCATGCATTACTAAATTCGCAAGATTTGGTAGGCGGCGTATTCGTAGTCGACGTATCATACGCCGAAGTACTTTCCTCTTAGCGTAAGGAAGCATGTGAGCAGCAGAAGAAGTGGATCAGTAAGATCCAAGCATATGAATTTGACATTGAGCATTTCAAGGGTAAGAATAACGTGGTAGAAGATGCCCTTTCACATAGACCAGCCACGTTATCTCTTATGAGCTTGGATGCGGATTGGAGGGCTCGACTCTTAGTTGAGTACTCCAAGGATAGATTTGCATGTGAGGTGTTGGATGGACAGGTGGTGGATGACCAGTACAGGGTGGTCGATGAGATCATCTATTACAGGGAAAAGATCTTCTTGACTGAGGGATCTCAGCTTAAGAATAAGATACTCCAGGCATCACATGATTCGCCATTGGCAGGCCATCAGGGGTTTACCAAAACCAACAGGGCCATTCGAGAGAGGTTCTCACAGAAGGGCCTTAAGGAGGACGTACTCCAAAGATGTCGTGAGTGCGAGGTTTGCCAGCGGAACAAAGGGGAGATGAATCATCTCGCAGGATTGTTACAGCCGCTTCCCATTCCTGAGGGGCAGTGGGAGAGTGTCTCGATGGACTTCATCACGGGTTTGCCCACAGTGCAGGGCTAGGACTGCATCTTCGTAGTAGTTGACCGGCTAACGAAGTATGCTCACTTCTTTGCCATTTCGGGAACACTTTACACAAGCAAAGAAAAAGTAGTTGTTTTTCCGAGGTTTTCGATTGTACCTGCCTACCCAAGATCATTGTGCCATGATGTGGACAACCGCTTTATGGGAGGATTTTAAGGTGGAGCTCTTTCGACTAGTAGGGACTGAGTTGACACCGAGCACCAGCTATCATCCCCAGACGGACGGGCAGACAGAGATAGTTAACAAGTGGCTGGGGGGCTACTTGCGTAACTACGTCAGTGGGCAGCAGCGAGCGTGGCTGAAATGGCTGCATCTGGGCGAGTACTGCTACAACACAACCCATCATATGTCTATCGGCATGACACCGTTTTATGCGTTGTATGGATATCATTCCTTGTCTTTTGTGGATGTGATGTTTGGGGGTAGCAGGGCTCCACGAGCCAAACTATGGATCCAAGAGAGCCAAGACATCCTTCGGACTCTCAAGGACAACATAGCCACCGCACAAAATCAGCAGAAATTGTACGCAGATAGGGGCCGAGTGGAGAGACACTTTGAGGTAGGGGATCTGGTCTACCTACGGTGACAGCCATACCGCCAGTCTTCACTAAAACAGAAGGGGGCAGAGAAGCTTAAGCCTCGCTTTTATGGACCCCATACAGGGTGATTCGTAGGATCGGACCGGTTGCATATGAGTTGGAGCTGCCCCAAGGCAGCCGGATTCATAACATTTTCCATGTATCATGCCTGAAGAAGGCACCGCCGCATGTGCCGGGCCACCGGGAGCTACTCCGACGCATGATGAGGGGCACTTGTGACATGTGCCGCAGGCCATTATTGACACCAGGAGAGATTAAACATGAAAGGTGAAGATCGTAGAGTTCCCCGGTGAGATGGAAGAATCAGCGATGAGGATGCCACGGGGAGGATGAGAAGATCTTGGCACATATCCTCACTTCCGGGCCAAGCTGAGACAAGCAACGTTTTGTCGGGAGGACTATAATTCCCAATTAGCTTGCTTAATTGGAATGAGTTTATTTTGTGTTATTTTGCTGCTTTAGATAGGAATAATAAATAAAGTGAGAAATAAGAGGGGTCACCTCACTTTAGCCACCTCACTTTATAATAAAGTGTTCTTTTTTTTTCCTAGTAGCTTGACGTTGTAACTTAGAGAGGGGGCCTTGGGGGTCCACGTGGGTGATGGAGGAGACATAAAGTTAACCCAAGGTAAACTGCGCAGATCCAGGGTGAGTGAGTTTGGAGGGAGATTGGAGGAGACATAAGGTTAACCGAAGGTAAACTGCGCAGATCCAGGGATGAGTTGAGTTTTGGAGAGGGAGATTGGTGTTCCTCAAGGAGAGGCTCTGCCTCATGCACTATGTTCATGATTTGATATTCTTATTGATAGAAATTTGGATGTATGCGCCGACACGTGGGTTGTTTAGTGGGTCTGCGGCACTGTTTAAGTGCACGAGTGTCTCGGTCGGAGATCTCACCCCTTAGCCTCGGGGGACTTGAGTGCACATACTGGTAAGGTTTTCTGGTTCCACCCTTAGCTTCGGGGGACTTCGAGTGCCCGCCCTAGTGAGGTTTGTTCTGAGTACACTTTTCAGTCCCAGCAGTGAAGCAGCAGCAATTTCTGAAGTATATCGGAGGAAGAGGAAGCCCTCTTGTGGCTGCGCAGAGCAAGAGGAGGAAGGGCTGGCCCGGTCTGGAAGGAAGACCATTGTCTCGTACGGAAGGAGGAGACGGCTATTGCCTATCGGGAGGAGGGCGTTTGTCCGAGACGATTCGATGCGCGAAAAGCGATTTGGGAGCGGAGAAAAGGTGTTGTCTAGCCCTAGAGTGAGGACGCTGTCCATTTCTGGAGGTAAGGGTTGCAGATCTGAAGGTTGATTGCTAGATCCGGTTGTGGGAAGGATAGATCTTGCAGATCTAGTCTTGTATGTTGCAGATCTAGTATTGTATGTTGCAGATCTGGAGGTTTAGCACTAGATCCAGCTGGAGGAGTGACAGATCTGAGGAGATATTGATAGATCTAGCCCAGATCTGAAGGAATAACACCAGATCTAGCCCTAGAGGTTGTAGATCTGAGGAGATAGTTCCAGATCTAGTATAGATCTGAGGGTTTGGCATCAGATCTGATATTGGAGGACGCAGATCAGGAAGGGAAGGACGCAGGTCTGAGTGGAGGCTTCAGATCCATCAGGAGAAACGCAGTTCTGAGGAGCAGGCTATTGTGAGAGGGGCTCATCAGCGTTTCCAGCATTCTGTAGCAGGTTCATCTGTCTGGAGGATTGAGGGCCTTGTGCTTCACCTGTTTCCTGCGCTGTCACTAGCAGAGACATCGTTTTCCAGTAGAGAGGGTTTGCAGCTAGAGATCAGCCAGTACCAGCGCAGTTCATCTCCAGAGCAGCTAGGACGCTGTCTTTATTGCAGCCATTTTCTTGTATGGGAGGGTCATCACTTGCCTAGGGAAAGGATAGGTGCACTGATTCTGATTTATTTGTACTTCTCTCTATGTACTTTCTGATTAATAAAATGGCTCAGTTTCTGGTATTACATGTGTCATGATTCAGTGATCTGGTTCAGCATTGCATTTTCTATATCTGTCTGGCATATTTCTGTTATATTACTGGTTATTCCCCTCTGGGGATATTACAAACCAAGAGTCACACCATTGTATTATAAATGTACATCTTTGTATAATGGAAAATAAGAAAGCCTCACGCTTATCTTTCATTGTGTGTTGAGTCTCTCGTGTGTGTGTGTTCATCTTCCTCATACACCATGTGTGTCCTTAACATGGTGTTTAACAATAAATTTTCACATGGTATCAGAGCTATTGCAGATCAAGGAGGATTGAAGCCATCAGCGAAAGGACAGAGGAAAATCTGTTGCAGGAAAGCAACTGTCTCGAGAGACAACGCAGTGTTGGGCCAGAGAAGCAGAGGAAGGGTGACGCAGTCACCAAGGAAGGCTCACGCAGAGCCTGCTAGGTTGATGCTGTAGTTGCAGAAGGCAGCGCAGTGATTGCTGGGCCAACGCAGAGGCTATTGAGTCTCATTTTTTCTGGTTGCCGTGGTTGGAGGTGTAGTACATATTCTATCTAGAGTTGCTGGTGGGACGTTGATTCTGTTGGTGTAGAACAATGTGTAGTGGGGTAGAAGCAAAGTAGAGGGAATCAGTTCCTCAGAAGATTTCTTGGGAAGAAGTCTAAATCCAGTGCTGAGCAGCAGCAAAGAGAGATCAGAGAGGGCTACTTCGACATTTGTTGGCAGAAGGATTTCTGTGAAGGAAATCGAGATTCAGAGGGAGCTTGTCCCTTAGAGGATTTCTAGCACCAAAGATATCCAGTTTTGAGTTTTGCTGGGGTAGCAACGAAAGAGGGAGAAAGAAACTTGTTCGACATTCAGTTGAGTAGAGATGGCCGCGAATGGACTGCGGGATCGGGATAGGCTGGATGGAGCATCCAACTTTGTCATCTGGAAGGCCAGGATCCTAGCTGTTTTGGATGAACATCGCATCAAGGATTAGGCCTCGAGGAGAGTTGTTGTTCTGGTTGATGCTGAAACTCTCAAGAAGTACGAGGAGGCTCAAGCAAAAGCTAAGCGCATGATCATGGACGGAGTCAAGGATCTTTTGATCCCACATATTGCTGAGTAGAACACAGCAAAGGAAATGTGGGTGGCCTTGACCACATTGTACGAGGGATCTTCCATCCAGCAGAAAATGTTGCTTGAGAGTCAACTGAGATTGTTTTAGATGCAGAAGGGAGAATAAATCGATCCCTTTCTTATCAGATTGCAAGGGATCCGAGATTAGCTAGCTTACGTAGGGGCTACACCAGAACCTGGATTTTTGGTCAAGACTGCCCTGAATGCAGTCACTAAAGACTGGAAAACTTTTGTCCAAAGCATTTTGGGAAGGGCTTCTCTTCCTATTTGGGAGGAGATGTGGGCAGCTCTTCGACGGGAAGAGATAAGACGGTGGACCAAGGCAGAAAGCAACAACAAAGGGATCAAAGTCAAGAAGGAGGAAGAGGAGAATGCGACTCTCGCATCAAAGGGACAACAAGGGCAGCAAAGACGGAAGAAAAAGAACATCTCGAAAGTCAGATGCTTCGGATGTGGGGAAATGAGACATTTTGCCACACAATGCCCTTTGAAGAAGAAGGGAAAAGAAGAGAAGCCTGACTTAAAGGCTGCTCCATCACAGGCTGATGAGGAGGATGACGATGACTGCGCCATCAGTGCTCATGCACCTCTAGAGAAGAGGTGGGGCAATATGGAGTTGTAGTTGAAGCTATAGAGAGAATTGGGGTAGGATTCTTGAGGTGCCCAAAATCTTGGATTACATATGGCTACGGGAGCCCTTAATTCTAGTAGCAAAATGGTGGGAGTCAGTTGGTGCGAGGGATGATGGAGCGACAGTGGGAGAGATAGAGCGCCAAAGTCTGAAGAAGCACAATGGAGTGTTGCAGCAATGCGGGAGGCACAGAGAAGATACAACAACAATGCAGTAGCATTAGAGGGTCAACACAGATTAGCAACAGAGGAAGCTTCAACATCGAGGTGCATCCAGACTGTTTAGTATGTCAGGATTTGGGATATCTTTTAGTTGCTTTACTCTCAATAATTGAGTTGCAGTGCAATAGTTGGCAGTGGCAGTGCTATGGGCAGCATGATGCAACATATTGAGAGGGAGCTGCAGTACAAATGTAGTAGTGGCAGTGGCAGTGTCATAGGCAGCAGTACAGATTGCAACAACGTATTGGATGAGGGGCAGTAGGCCGAGCATTGATAACGCAGAGGACCGATGCCGTGGATCAGAGTGATGCTTTTGGTGAGAAGTATTGCTAGAGCACATTCCTCACTAAGAGGGAGTGTTGGTTTTTGGGTAGCATCAAATGTGCTCTAGGTCCGAAATTTTGTGGAGGGGCTAGAACACATGAGATATCCAAAACCCATAAATCGTTTGGAGAAATTCTACCCCGAGTGCATTTTAGTCAAATAATTAATTATTTTTAATGTAGCCTAAGTTAAAACTTAAGAAATTAAAATAATTAAAGTGAATTAATGTAAATGTGAGTGAGAAGCTTCTAAGTGACGAGGACCAAGTCTGTTTTAATCTTAGCCGTTGAATAAGGATTTGATCACAACCGTTGATCTCTCAACAATAAAAACATAAAGGAAGGCTTGAGGATCAATTGGAGAACACACACACGGAGAGCAGCACTTGAGCTAAGTCGAAATTCTAGGGCGCGATTTGCTGAGAATTTCGGAGTGAGTTCTAGGGTAGAGAGGGGCAGTTCGACAGTGGGACTTCAGTCCAAGGTTGAGAATACATTGCAGAGAGGCAACGCAACACCAAGGAGAGACAATGCAACACCTGAGAGGATGATGCAGTCACTGAAGAGGTAGTGCTGGGGTTTCTGTGAGGCAGATCGGGCATCAGTTCAACAGTTTGATTTCTGAGTCGGGAAGGCTCACGAGGAGGGCGACGCAACTCCTAGAGGAGGTGATGCAGTTTCAGCGCAGAGCTGGGAGCAGCTGCTGCTGCGCAGCACTGGGGACAGCACCGTCACTTGTGGGGTTTAAACATTTTGTTGTTGGATTAGCCAAAATATCTGTCTCTGAATAGAGGTACTTCTGTCGGGATTATTTTTCTCTGTTGGGTGAGCCGAATTTGGCACCCTAGTTGTATTCCCGCATTGCGTTTTTCTGGGGACGTTTAGTACAAAAATAAGTGTGTCCTTTGTGTGATTGTCTCATCTATTTTTCAGTACTTGATCAGGATATTGGTGTAGGCTGCAGTGTATTTGCATTAATGTTTACTGAAGAATTCTGTAAATAACTTGTTAATTCAAGAATACAAGTAGGAAATGCAAATCAGTTAACTACAGTAGGATTTTTGGTTGTTAGATTCATAAATTTTCACAACAACTATAGACCTATTTTTGGCCCCTCTGTTGTAGACTCAAAATTTCAGGATGTTGACCAAAAGAGGATCGAAATTTTAAGAAGATGACCAGATTTGGACCATGTTTGACATATGTTGACTTTGACTCTTGGAGGTGACTTGGAGGAGGGCTAGACTTGATGTTTTGGTGGTAGTTTTGGTCTTGGTCTTGGATATCTCATTTTGATCTGATTCTATAAGAGAAGGATTGTTGGGTTTTCCCCCTTTTGGGGTTTTGCCCTGGCTTGCAGCGTAATTTTGGTGTCTCTTGTCTCTTTATTTTCTTGGAAGATTGAAAAATTGTATAATTGCTTGATGAAGAAGACATAACAAACAATAAGAAGAAATCTAACATTCACAAATAATTATCAAGTTAAGAGGAATAAAGCCTAATCTACCCTACGCTTGGTTTCTCAACACAATCAAGGTGAATTCAAGCTATGGGAGTCCCGATGTCCATCTAATACTTGCCTTAATTGAACTCGACCCTAGCAGTTTGCCTTAAAGGGCTTAGAAAAAATGAAGAAGAAAGGAAGAGTAAAGTTTTTGTGATTTTTGACCCCCACAAGGATTCTTAGTGTCTTTCCCTACTTGGGTGATGGAGACTTTAGGGCTAAATTTAGGAGAAATTAAATTTATACTTGGATTAAGAGAGAAAACCCCAGTTTTCACTTTTTAAACCCTAGCTATATTTTTATGAGGGGAGAAATTAGGTAGAGGAAGGCTCTCTTGGAGGTTCTCTATGGCATTCAAGGAAAATAAGTTTACCATGAAATGATCAAGCAATATTTTCCAATAAAGATATGCATTTAGACATGGAGCAAGAGAAAAACTCTAGCATATTTTCATTACATGAAAAACTATAAAAAATATGCAATTCATTATTCAACTTACAATTTTTCCAAGAAATAGCCTTCTTTCAATCATTAAAAACATCTCCAAGACACAAATCATTCTATAGCTCCCAAAAGATTATATCTCCACAAGTAGTCTCTAGAGAGCTTGGTAACATTGCCTCATCATTCTATAATCAAGCTCTCTAAAGGAGGCTCATCATTCTATAGCTCCAAGATTATATCTGTTTAGAGAGCTTGGTAACATTGCCTTATTTCATCTTGATGCAATCAACTTGGGGCTTTTTTTCCCTGTCTAGGAGTGGCACACATAAGAGGCCTTGATAGAGGTGGTGTGTTCACATCCTTCCATACTTAACACTTGCCATTTGTCCTTGATTTGTTGTCCTTCCTTTGTTTGGTTGTTGTCATTCACTCGTACTGGTTCTTTGTTTGCCTCATCCTATGAGAATAGCAGCTTGGAAATGTTCAGAGGTTGATACAACTGCAAAGAGAGAAATAAAAATTGTGTGCTACTTGTTAAAATGCAAAAATGTGGCAAGGGATGAATATAAAATCAAAAGCCAGGCAACTTGAGCTGTATGTTGAATGATGTTGTCATTGATGCCAACATTGGTCTAGGAACACTCTTAATATCTGTCTATGGATTGCATTGATGAAAGCTCCAATGATCAAGATGTTCTGGAAGCCCAAATGCCTGATCATATTTCCCCACACTTATTGAAGAATTTGAGGACGAGGGACGATGAATTTGCTTGCATGCCCATCTCCATCATGTAGCCCTCATCACTTCGGTTCTAACGGTAGGTGGCACACCTCATAACTCCTCACAGTTGAGGAGTAATGCTTGATTAAACTTGGAGAACTATTCTATGGTCAAGCAGCCCCAAATCTGAATTCTATTGGCAGTTCAATGATTGGTCAAAAGATGTCATTTCTATTATTA
The DNA here is from genome assembly GCA_034641835.2 of Pinus albicaulis. Taxonomy (NCBI): domain Eukaryota; kingdom Viridiplantae; phylum Streptophyta; class Pinopsida; order Pinales; family Pinaceae; genus Pinus; species Pinus albicaulis. The sequence goes on from MU968480.1 coordinate 41,359,037, forward strand.
AAAAAATTGTTCTTCATGGTCCTCGCTCAAGAAAAAATTCCTCTTCAAGTCGGCCTTAATGGCTGTTGGACTTTGGCTCCGAATATTTCAATTTGAAAATTCAAATTTTCTAATTTATGTGAGGTTGGCTCTATATTTAAAATCCAAATATGAATTTTTGGTCAAGTCGGCTCATGATAAATTTATTTATTTTGGGTGGGCTTTATGCTACCTAGGGCTAGTCGGCCATTTCAGAAGCATCCTCTGACTAAATAAATAAGGGGCTCGGTTTCATTGTAAGGTACGACTTAAAACTTTCTTGGGAATTCCTGAGGCCTGGGCAGAAAGAAATATCAGAGCATGGCTGAGTTTTTCTGAGGGTTTGGGTTTAAAATTCTTTATTTGGTGTATGGTTTTTCGCTAAGCAGGGTCCTATTCTAGGCAGAGTTTTGGCTCCTCAAAGCAGGCATCCTGAGGTCAAACTTTGTGACATTTATTCGCTGACTGCAACAGGCTATCTGAGGCTATACTCCTGTGGCAGATGTGCTGGTCATGAGGCTTTATTTCAACTTTGAACTAGATCAATTTTGGTGAAGTACTGAGCACCTTTTATGCAGACCCTTCAGGCCTAAATTCATCTCCTTTCTCTGGCTTCCATTCACTTATTTCAACAAGAATTATCTGAGTTCTGGGCTAGTGTTGTTGGTCACATCTTAAAGCAAGTTCAAGCATCCTTTCGGCCTCCCTGAGGCACACATACTGAGATCTACTCAGAGTGCAAATCTGAGCTTTAATCACTGATATTGTGGGTAAATCCTTGGACGCATTCTGTGAGGACTATCTTGCAATCATTAGGACTCCTTTTGTGGCTGATTCTGTACTGTTGTGGCAAAGCAATTGTCTGTACCCTAATCCAAGCTTGAGTAAGAGTGCTCAGGTAATTTTCGGTGGTGTGTTTTGGCTGTGATTGAGACAGATCTGAGGCATATTGTGGACATACTTCAGGGTTATATTGTGGGCAGTTTCAAAGCTATTCACAGCTTATTTGTATCACTTGCTGAAACTAAATCAGTGCCCCTCTCAGATTCTGATCATTAACTTGAAGCCTGATTGACTATCCACAGTAGCTTCTTTATATGTATTTCAAGGAGGATTAAGAACAGACCAAAAGGCTCTCTCTGTGATTACTTTTTGTACTATGCGAAGTCTGGAACAAGACTAATTTAGAGACCTGATCAGAAAATTAGTGTTGGACCAATCATGCCATAATCTGAAGGCTTTGCTGAGCTTATCATTGTGTAGAAGACAGGGACCATTGAAGGATTACTCAGCTCATTCAAATTGGCATCAAAGAACTGCATCTTCCAGACACCTGGCGCACATTGCATACCGGTCTAAACCCTGATCCAAGCCTATTTGTGGAAGTTGTTCACTGATTTACTAAGGCATACTTTGTCTGGTTGGATGATTTGGAGTACAATCTGAAACAAAATTTTGCTCACCTTTGAGGATTATTGCATGGGCATTCCTTGGGATCAGTCATCATATTTGTGACCTATTTCTATCAGCACGAGGGCACCATTTTGAGGCTCAGCCCAGAGTGTCAGAATTTTGAGTATTGAAGTTTGTTTTATAGTGTGGAAAAACGCATCAAGTATGAGTACTCTTAATATCAATTTTTGAGGTGAAATTAGGGCAGCCTAAGCCCTATTTTGTGACACCAACGGGATCAAAGATCTAGTAGTTGTGCCAAATCTGAAAGGTCAGCAGAATAGTCACAGTAACAAGAGGTATCTTGAGCAAGACATTTCAGAGCAGACCTTAAATCTGAAGACATCTTCTGGGCAAGTAGATCTGACAAAGTCCTGTAGCAAAGGGTTGATGCACTGTTGAACAACAAGAGTATCTTGTGATGGTATTACAAATTGCTAGGGTTATGACAACGTTTGTATAACAGAGTTTGTATGCTTTTGTAAGAGAATGCCATGAATTTTTATTCTGCTATTGTTGATGCATGTTAGCTATGACAGAGACAGGTATTCCTGAGCAGAAAACTCAGATCAGATTGGTAGTTTGATTGATATATGTTGTAACAGGGTTTCTACCTGAATCAAAGTAGTCAGGGTTTGTTGCTGATTATGGCCAGAAGCTTCAAGATTGTTTCAGGTTGTTGATCTGAGTTTACAAATCAGTCCCACCTATCAAAGAATGCATTGTTGAGAGCATATTGATGCTGCCAGGGAATGTGTATGTGGTGATTGTTGAAGTAGGGTTTCTGTTGCAGAACTGAGCATTGTCTTGATATATTCTTTCAGAGGTAGTTCATGGACAGTGGACTACAGTGAGTTCGTGTTTCTATGCTGCTAGGGTTTGTTATTAGATAAACATGTTGAGTAGCAGTGGATGTGATTGATTAGCTAGGGTTTGATGATTTTGCTGCTGATGACCTTATGACAATATTGCAGATTTTTTTTTTGGTAAGTTGGGCTATTCTATTAATTTCGAAAACATAAAGTTACGTATGCTACAGGCTGGGTTGGGAAGCTGCGCTTAACCAATCCCAGCCTTTGTTACACTGTTTCTGGGCTGCCTCGGGGGAGGAAACTAGCCCAGAAAAAACTTAGAACCGAGAAGTACATTATGCGCAGTAGCACTGACATATCTAAGAAACACAAAGTAAATGATAGCAGAAAGGTCTTGAGGGCGAGCATGACAAAAACCAGAAGAGAACTGTGCAACTGCACAGACTTCACTTATCATCTTCATCATCACTGTTGGGGTTCTCCTCCTCAATAGGACAAGCAGGAGCCTGCGCAGCAGCTGCCTCCACATCTGCCACAGTACGCCTGGGAATGCTCACAGGAGCGCAGAGGATGGGGGGGTCCGGGTCAACGCTATCGGGAACACGTGTCCAGATGCCATCGGAGTCCATGACCCAGATGTCCGTGTCCTCATCTTCCTTCTTCGGACCCATCAAAGGGGCATAATTGCGTTGCTGATAGTGCCTCTGGGGAGAGGAGGTGGACTTCCCCGAACCATGACCTCCTCTCTGCGCAGCATGCTTGGAGGCTTCTGCACGCTGCTTAGGGTCGGGACTCTGACGCGCAAAAGTGCTGGAAGAGGAGCCCGCAATCGACTCGAGACGACTATCCTCTCCACGATGATAACGTCCTGGGAGAGCCCTCTTTGACCTCCGCGGATAGTGCGTTGGCAAAGTCTAGGAGCCATTGCGCACTTGGATTAGGGAGAGTAGTTCAGGAGAAACAGTAGCACACAGGGACGAGAAAAGGAGACAAGAATAACACTGGGGCTAAAGGGGAAGAAATATCTTGGGGGCAGATGTGCAGGAGGGAGATCGACAATCCAAAGGAGACTGCGCAGCTCCACGCTAGGACAGGGGCTTCGCAGCCGTTTGAAGTCGGTGAGAAGCCAGAGCAGAATGAGGGGGGCAAAAGGCCAAGGTAACAGGCTGAGTGATGAGAGGGGCAGGTAGCTCAACTTTATAAAGGGGCGGAGATGAGAGCCATGAGGATAGCGATGAGTGGCCTTCGCACATATCTGCGTGCTATGATTGAGAACCTGAGCAGGCTCGAGGGAGGGGGTATGGCTGCGATACTGGTTAATCATGATGGACATTAATGGTGATAGATGCGAGGTGATGTTTAGGACATGGTGACACAGTACCCGTCCTCTTGTCATTATTTCTGGTTCTGCGAGTTTCGTGCGAGAGGCTAACGGAATTTTGATTCGCAGCAGATGAAGCTCTATGTGGGAGATCTCCGTTATCCGGGTGGAGTGGGATGTGATTGTCACTCGTGTCTATTCTGTCACCTGCATTCGGGGTCAATATTGCAGATTGACAAAGTCAACAGATTGGTTTGATATTATTTATTTTGATATTGAGCACAGTGTGAGAATTGTGAAACATGGCGTGAATTGAAGGTCAGAGCCTTCAGGTCAAGTGGTGGCTGGTTGAGTAGGGTGACAGGGTGGTGCAAGGTGGAAATTGGAGTGTCCTTCAAGTTGTAGCCTGGGAACACTCCGGGGCAACAGGTTGGTGCTAGGGCAGGTCGGACCTGTGCAGAATGTTGGAGCTAATTCAATTAGGGAAATAGAGCGTCCTTCCAGTTGGAGCTGCTAAACCAGGTCGTTGGAGCATCCTTCCAGTTGGAGTTGGTAAACCAAGGCATTGGAGCATCATTTTAGTTGGAGCTGATAAATTAGGAGGTTGGAACCTCCTTTCAGTTGTAGTTGGAGAATCCTGGAAGTTGGAGCTTTCTATTGATGTAAATTTTTGATTACCTATATTAAGAAGCGTTCGGTGGTTTTTCTCTCGGAAGGGTTTCCACCTAAAATCTCTTACATGCGAAAATTCCTAAATCTAAACAAATCTAATGAATCCTACTGCAACCATCTGAATTACTTCATCTATTATGTAATTTACTTTACACAATTATTTCTGAATACATTCATGAATTACTGAAGCAATCACTGAAGCTGCCTACACTACAATAATTATGATTCTGAAACAAGGAAGCTGAACAAGGAAGTCATTCACACATATGACACCTTTATTTTGGACTAAGTCCCGGAAAAACCCAATGTGGGAAAACCGGTGCAACAGATATGAGGGTTTTATTATTAAGCAGTAGCAATGTCTGAATACATCTCTGAATACCCCTAGGGTAATTCAGTTACAGAGAGAAACACTGGCAGAAGAATTTGTGAGGATTTACCTCACTCAATCATTGAATTACCGGCTGATCTGGATGAAGAAAAACCTGCGTTGGGGAGGCTCTGCGCAGTCCCAGTGCTGCAACTTGCAGCCTCTGCGTAACCCCCTTCCAGACTCAGCGTTCAGCCCCAGCCAAGTCGTCTTGCCTCCTTGGACCCTAAGGAACAACCTCTCGGTGCCACTTTCCGGATCCCGACCTCCGAAACTGATCCACCAACAAAATTCCGAAAACCCTTCCTCTGCATCTGCGCTGCCTCTGCGTGAGCCTACGCAGTCACTGCGTCAGCCCTCTTCCTTCAGCGCTGGCTTTGACTAGATCTCTTCTGTCTCTCTCTGACTGATGCTCCATCGGCTGAGAAAATCCCTTCCTCTCCGGATGTTATCTTTGCCCTTCACTGCTCAGATCTCTAGCTCGAATTTCTTAGCAAACCATGCCCCATAAATTTTGATCTTAGATCAATTCACTGTCTCGGTGTATTTTTCAAATGACCGTCAAGCATTCCTTTATATTCTTCTCGTTGACATATCAACGACCCAGATTAGATATCTAATCAACGACTAAGATCATAACATGACTTGATCCATGTCCTCTAGAAGATTCACACTCTATTTTATTAATACCCTTTAATTATTTAATTTCCCGAAGTTTAGACTTAGGGTCCCCATTAAAATAATTAAATTTTCAAATAAAACAAAATCTGAGTGGAATTTCCACATACGCTTTACAGTTTCTTTGGAATACGAGTGTCTAAGCCTCCACACCAAGTTTTAGACTTAGTGCACTTTCTAATGCTACAAAAATCAACACTCCCTCTTAGCGAGGAAAATGCTCTAGCAATAATGCATGCTGCATACTGCTATGAACCTGAAGCATCCTCTGCGCTGCTGAAGTCCATTAGTCTCTGCGTTGTTGCTGCCACTGTACTACTGCCCATGATACTGCCACTATCATTGTTGCATTTGTACTACAACTCCCTCTCAAGTGCTGCTTCTGCTATGATGCTAACACTGCATCTGCACTGCAACTCAGCTGTTGAGAGAAACAACTGAAACTCACCCAAAAATGAACAAGTGTTTAGTGGATGCACCTTGGTGCTGAAGAATCTGACTGCTGATAGCGACTACACTGTCCCTCTGATGCTTTGCGCTATTGTTGCTCTGCACTGCGTTGTTGCTGCTACGCTGTTACTGCCTCTACTCTGCGCTGCTCCAGAAATGAACGCTACTATCTACTACATTTTCGTCTCCATCACTCCTCGTCTCCATCTGAATACTCCCTCCATCCCGCTACTGCTGATCATGGGCTCCCGTTGCAAGGTATGATCTATGAGGTGGGATCCTCAAAGATCCTTCCCAACTGAAGTTCAAAGAACTACAACTCAATATCACCCGACTTCTCACTAGGAGAAGCATGGGCACTCATGGCCACCTCATCCTCCTCGATTCTCACGGCTGCAACCTTCGGGTCATGCTTCACATCTTTGTCCTTCTTCTTCAGAGGACACTGAGATGCATAGTGGCCCATCTCGCGACATCTGAAGCACTTGACCTTAGAAGCATCATGCTTCGGTTTCCATTGCGCTTGCTGTTCCTTCGATGCAAGGGATGTGTTCTCCTCTTCCTCCACGGATTTCTATCCGTTTACACTGCTGCCATCAAGTTTTCACTTGACGAGGTCTCTCCTCAACTCTTTCTCCTGAAAAGCTGTCCACAACTGCTCCCAACTAGGTAATGCTGCCCGACCCAGTATGCTCTGGACAAACACTTTCCACTCCTCTGTGACACCGTTAAGGGCCATTCGTACCATGGTTGCACCTATATGTGTAACACCTACTGTCGACAGCTGATCTCGAACCTCATGAAACCGCATGAGGTATGAAGCCACGCGCTCCCCTTTCCGCATCTGGATCATACAGAGCTTCTGCTCCAAGTACAACTTCCGCTGCTCAGAAGATCCTTCATATAGGTCATGCAAAGCTACCCACATATCTCTGGCAATATTCTTGCCAGCCAAATGTGAGATGATGTGGGCCTTGACACCATCAAGGAGAAACCTCTTCGCCTTCGCCATATCAACCTTGTACTTCTTGTTTTGATCTGGATCTGTAGGTACAACTACCACGTTCTCCACGAACGCTTTCAGATCATATTCTTCTAGAAGAAACATAGCACGTTCCTTCTAGATCATATAGTTGGAGGAGCCCTCCAACCGATCTTGATAACGAAACAAGGAAACAAGGAAACTGAACAAGGAAATCATTCACACATATGACACCTTTATTTTGGACTAAGTCCTCGAAAAAACCCAATGCAGGAAAATCGGTGCAACATATATGAGGGTTTTATTATTAAGCAGTAGCAATGTCTGAATACATCTTTGAATACCCTGAGGGTAATTCAGTTACAGAGAGAAATACCAGTAGAATAATTTGTGAGGATTTACCTCACTCAATCACTAAGTTTCTGGCTGATCCAGATGAAGAAAAACATGCCCTGGGGAGGCTCTACGCAGTCCCAGTGCTACAACTTGCAGCGCCTGCGTCACCCCCTTCCAGGATCAACGTTCAGCCCCAACTAAGTCATTTTTCCTCCTTGGGCCTGAGGAACAACATCCTAGTGCCACTTTCGGAATCTCGGCCTCCGAAATTGATCGACCAACAAAATTCCAAAAACCCTTCCTTTGCCTCTGCGCTGCCTTTGCGTGAGCCTACACAGTCATTGCGTCAACCCTCTTCCTTCAGCCCTAGCTTTAGCTATATCTCTTCTGCTTCTCTTTGACTAATGCTCCACCGGCTGAGAAAATCTCTTCCTCTTCGGATGTTATCTTTGCCCCTCATTTCTCAGATCTCTAGCTCGAATTTATCAACAAACCACGCCCCAGAAATTTTTATCTTAGATCAATACAGTGTCTTTGTGTATTTTCCAAATGACCCTGAAGCCTTCTTTTATAGTCTTCTTGTTGACATATCAACGACCCAGATTAGATATCTAATCAACAACTAAGATCATAACATGACTTGATCCATGTCCTCTAGAAGATTCACATTCTGTTTTATTTAATACCCTTTAATTTTTTAATTTCTCTAAGTTTAGAATTAGGGTCCCCATTAAAATAATTAATTTTTCAAATAAAACAAAATCCGAGTGGAATTTCCACAAACGCTTTCTGGGTTCTTTGGAATACAAGTGTGTAAGCCTCCACACCAAATTTGAGACTTAGAGAACTTTTTGATGCTACAAAAGTCAACATTATATACTGTCTTTGATGTTATGCATTGTCCATTGGTGTTGTGATGTTGATTTATGTTTGATCTGATGCTAATGTTTTTTAATGCTCTGAAGATTAAAATTAACTAAATTAAGTGAATACTAATTCATGCCCTTCTCAGTGTTTCAACCAATTAGTATCAAAGCCAAGTTCCTTCAGTTGTAGCTTAACAACAGGAAGGCAGATCTGTGAAGAGCTGAGATGGGAAAGTCAAAGAAGCATGCATCCAAACGGTCAAGGGAAGTCTCCGGTCTTGCAGCATTCTCCAAATTTGTTACAACTAATGAAGAGAATTATGTTGGTCCACCAATTCCCGAGTTCGATGAAGCCAAATATGAAATATGGGAATCAAGTGTGGAAGCATATTCACAAACTCACACACACACACAAAATAATGAACACCAATGTTTTTGGACAAATTGTCCTTGGGAAAACCCTAGTGTGGGAAAACTTGTTTTGCAGATGATGATTTTATTATTAATCTTTAGCAAAAAATGAGAATTACAATCTGCTTGTCTCTCGCCTGCAAAACTCTGACAAATCATTTTCTCCTAGCGAAATCGACCTGTAAACCAAAAGGTATCCCTTTTCATAAAGTCTTGGCCTCTCTGTGCTATTTGCACTCCTTCCCAACAACTCACATTGGCTATTTGCAACTCGCATTGGCTGCTCCAGTAACTTGCACTACTCTCTGAGAAAATTATCCTGCAATCAAATCTGCTTCCAACAACTTGTTTGACTAACTCGCACTCCCTTCGGGAAGATGATTAGATAATTGGAAGCTAAATTGATCCCCTCTATCACACACACTGGCAAACTGTATACTTGCACTAGCTGCATTTACCTCTCTTCTGCTGATGAATTTGACCTCCTTCCTCTCATTGGAAACTGAAAATCATTTGAGAAAATTCCTCAGGAAATTTTCTCCTCAATATTCTCTGCTAAAACCCTTCTGCTGGTGTCTCCCTTGCTCAAACTGTGCCCTTGCTCTCAATGCAACTAGGTAATTCGAACTGCCTTGTGTGTCTCCAAATCCCCATCGATTTGCTCTTATAATCTCTCATTGAGCAATCAACGACCACTATCCAATCTTAACCGATGGCTAAGATCATCTTGACCCCTTATCATGACTTTTCTAGAAGTCACTAGAGAAAATTCGATTTACCTCAATTATTTTGATTTAATTAACTAGTTTCCTAAGTTAGATTTAGGAAAATATTTAATAATTGGCTAATTAATCTAATTAAGGCATTTTCCTTAGAAATGTTTTTTGGGTCTTGGAGATAATTATCTTCTTGTGCTCCTTAGCCTCATAAACACCAATAAAGACTAGAACACTTGTCCAAGCTACACAAAAACTAACATTCTCCCCTTCGTTCCATCATTATTCACATGCAACCTATTGATTGAAGGGTGTACCAAGGACATGTCACTTCCCTTTGAGAGTTGGGAACACCTAATAGGGTCGACTATTAACCATTCCTACCTAGGGAGGTAACACCATGACATGAGTAAGGCCCCAATTTTGGAAGAGAAGCCTCATATGAAGTGTTATTGTGCCCATTCCTTTCAAGATTGGTTAACTTAGATGCAATATTGCTAATGTATGTGGTGGTGAAATTTACAGCACTAGATAGTCTGTGTAATTGGCAGGTGGTTCCATCTATAGGTCTGGGCAACTTAGCTGGAGTCCAGGTCCTTCAAAGGAACATATCGACACCTACAGGTGATGCGTTGAGAGCTATGGGACTCGAGACAATTTTAGAGCATGATTTATAACTATGGGCACCTTCAACATCACGATGTTCCTGCATTTGCTTTATTATTCATGGGATGATGCACCTGGACCAACATGCCCCCAACCAACTTAGTAGTGATCAAGTGGTTTGGCAGTTGGTCCAAGGCCTAGATGAGGTTTGTCTCATGCCTTGGGACATGGGAGGGCTAGCATCACCTTCAATTCCCTTAACATTGGAGCTGAATCAAGCTTATTAATAACTTGTAGACCCATGAGACCCAACCTTGTGCCCCAAACCCACATTTGGGGGATAGAAGATGATTTTGAGAGAGATATAGGGTCCAACCCCTAGACCTTGATTATAGGAGCCCTCTACACTTGTCATGGCACTAGAGGAGCTCAACACAAGCCCTAGAAGGGCCTACGATAGCATGACGTTAGGATTTCAACCGTCTTGTTGGAAGATTTATTATAATATTATGTTTTACGTTAGCTACAAGGTCGACTTGTGACCTTGATTAGTTCTTGCCCATTATTTTAATGTTTGAGGGGCTTTTGGGCATAATTAGACATTAGTAGCACACATACATATTAGAGATCATTCATTGTGATCTCTCATCATCTCATCACTTGGAATTTCGACCCTCTTGAGCAATTCACACTTTTCCCTTGTGGAGGATTTGGAGTAATCTTGATGCACTTTGACATTTGGAGCTATCTTGTCTATCTTTGGATGAATAGAATGGATTCTTTGCATGTTATCTTGTAAGTGTATCTAGATGTTGAAAAATTATCTCATGCATGTCTAATGTATGGAATTTTGTTGATTCTAGTAATTGCAATTGTGCCCTAACTTGTTGAATATCTATTGAATGCTAATCTAGATGATCTATTGCATACATTACTCATAAATAATGTGTAAATGAATGTCCTTAATGGTGAACTCTTGGTAGCTTTCCCATGAAAAATCCATCTTCCATTGCATAGGAAATTGTTGGACTTTTGCTTGCTAGGGCATCTAAATTTTGGCCTCCTTAGAAGCTCTTTTGGTGATCTAACACATTAAGGACTCCATACTCCCAAGGAACAAGGAACTTGTACATTTGGTTATTGTTCACATCTAAATTTTATATGTTCTCTCTCTCCTAATTCAGTCCTTTCAAGGCTAGGGTAGAAATCTAGGGCTTGGTGCGAATTTGTAGGGAGAAAGGATTTTGGTGTTTGGAGAGCCTAACATCAGAAGGGTAGGGTTTGCCACAAAACCTATCAATTTGGTTGGCATCCACTCCAATTTCATCCATAAATTCTCTTGCCCTAGGTGTTTGCCCTAAGAGAGAAACCCTAGTTTTTCCTCTCTCAACTTAAGGAATTCCTTGAAGGTTTCATGAGCCTTGGCCTAGCTAACATACATTGTAAGAAACCTTTTCTCCTTGCCTCAACCTTGAGTTGCTCCAACACCCATCAAATTCATCAAACCCCAGGTCTTGTGCCTATGATGTTGGAAATGCTTTTCCTAACCCTCTGAAACCTTGATCACCGTTTCAGGTACGGCCTAGATACGTATCATTCCCGTTTCATTTTTTTTGGAAACCCACAACTGCTGATCGAAAACAAATCCATCACGTTTTATGGATTTTTAGATCCGTTTCAGAAATTTTGTATCGTATCATGATTTCTGGATCCGTATCATGATTTTCCGTATCACGATTTTCCGTATCACGAAAATCGTGATATAGATAACGGATTTTCAGAAATGAATCTGATATTGGAAATGCGTCAAGCTGAGAACAAATCAAATCGGTAAGCACCGGGAACATGCAAATTTTTTTTGTTGTCGGATTGAATTTTTAATTGCTAGGTCGAATTAAAGTTAAACGATGAACACTCTAGTCTCTAAGCCTAACTCTAGTCTCTAAGCCTAACCTGCCAGGCCACCTCATTCGTTGGTTGACTCATTTGACTCTCAACTTTCAAGCCATTGTGACAGTGAAAGAGTTGCCGTGTGCCTGTTGGAATCGTGAGACGGTAAGAGCCGTTTATTGGAGCTATGACAACTGCCTGTTGGAGCTGTGATAGCTTCTTGTTGGAGCCATTACAACCGTTTGTTACTCTGTTGGAGCCACCACAGTCAACCGTCAAACCCTGAGCCAGAGCGAAGCTGCCAAAGTTGTAGTTAAGCTGCAATTGCAAGCGGTTCTAGAACCATGGTCCATAAGGTTTTCGCCATTCGATGCTATTACACCTCATACTCCAGAGTGAATAGTTAGAAATGGGGAAATAGAAAATACTTTGCAATTGATTGCTTAATGTGATGCCACATTGGAAATGATTATGCCCACACCTAAAGTCCTGACTCCTAAACCATCCCCCAACATTGAGCAACAAGTTAACAACAAGAAGTTAGCCAATGCACCATCCAAAAGCCACGGATGCCATTTGGGAGCAAAAGCTTAAAGCAACTAAACTATCTCTCAAGGACTGTGCCAAGAACTCATCGTACATAGTGAGGAACATTATAGACATAAAAGGAAAACATGACCATATCTAAGTTAAAATGGAGGGGGAGCAAGTCACTCAAAATGGCTTTTCATTGACCATCCACCCCACCTAGCCTTAGTAAATGTGTTCATGCACAAAACACGTCCCCCAATTATTAATATCATGTCACCCATACATAACATCACTCCTCAATTCACCATGCTACCATAGCGGCATAGCCTCAACCACCAAGACTGCACCCCTGACTTGGACATTGTAATGCTGCACCTCCAAGTTGGGGCAACTTATATACAATGCAAGCACAACCATAGAATTAAGTTTTGAACCAAAATCAAAATCAACAACAAAGGAAGATTCAAGAATTATTTGACGTTTCAATTGTGGAATGTGGTTACACGTTATCAGTGATCACTAGTTGTGCATTTAAATATGTCAATCAGAATATCTGTGTTTTGTATACAATACACCAACCAATAGAGGACCATTAAAATCCCACTGAAGAGAAAAGAGTGCTTCCAACCTTCCATGGTTTTGTTTTCTTAAATGCTTATAGCCTTATGGGTAGTACTTGGTCAAGCGAACTTGTTTGTGTCTTGTGATAGAGGAGAAACTGTACTTCTCTAATTCTCTAAGTTTTCGGAAAGTATAAACAAATATTTGTTATTTCACTAGAATATCACCAAACCTTTTTTAAAATTATATGAGTTTGAATTTGTAATTTTCAATTTTATTTTGCAGTTTCATTTACATCATCATCATGGCAACTTCAAGTTCAACTATTTGTGAGGTAGAGGAACATGAAATTGAATTTTTCTCTAAAGTTGATCCAAAGTCACCATTTTGGAAATATGTAATTTTGGAGGGAAGATCCAAGTAGGGGGATGATTGGCATGGGTTTGCATTGAGTGTCAAAAAGAGTTTAAGGGATCATACATCCGGGTTAAAGCACATTTTCTTGAGCTAAGAGGCAATGGGATTCGAATATGCATTGACCCACCTAAAGAGAATGGGACAAAGGGAAAAGGTTTAAGCAAGGAAAAACTTGTAAAATATCAAAAAGAAAAAGATGAGGCAGAGGTTAAAGCAAATGAGGAAAATCCTATCTCTCAATTTAAACAACCAACAAGGTTGGGATCATCTTAATCAAGGCCTCAAATTCCCTCTTATGGAATTGAAAACCCTGGTTCAAAGCGGTCTAATTTAGGGCCGCTTGAAAAGAGTTTTAATAATGATGCTTGAGAGATGGCAGATGCAAATGGCCTTCCCTTTAACTTTGTGCGATCTCCTTACTAGGAAAAAATGATCAACACAGTGAATGAAGCCCCAAAAGGGTACAAAAGTCCTGGATATGAGTAGGTACCCACTACAATGTTGAGTGTTGAGAAGTTAGATTTGGAGGCTAAATTAAGTCCCATTCATAATTCATGGCACATTTCAGGGGTGTCCATCATTTCTGATGGATGGAAAGATCAAAGGAATAGGCTTATGATCAATGTGATTGCTCAACCTCCAAAGGGAGCATTGTTTTTAAAGGCAGTGGATTGTGAGGGGTAGCTGAAAGATTCCCAATTCATTGCTAACATCTTGATTGAAGCAATTGAAATGGTGGGGCCAGAAAATGTTGTCCAGGTAATAACTGACAATGCAACAGTGTGTAGAGCACCAGGCCTAATTATTGAAGGCAAATATCAACACATCTTTTGGACCCTTTGTGTTGTACATTCATTGAAGCTCATGTTGAGCAAGATGGGGAAGCAAAATGAGTGGATTCGAGTTATTTTTTAGGAGGCAAAATAAATTCAAGTCTTTATCACAAACCACCACATGTCGCAAGGCATCTACAGGGAATTTGCGAAGTTGGAACTCTTTAAGGTATCTAAACTTTAAAGTTTATTTCATAAATTCTAATTTCTATGGCTCTAAATTCAAATATGTAAATTGGATTCTCAAATGCTATGATTCGTGAATCATGATAGGTATTCAATCAATTATGATTTTTAATTTATTGAAACATTGACACTTGCAGGTTGCAGAGATTCATTTTGCTTCTCACATCATAGTCTTAACAAGGCTTATCTAGGTGAAAGAAGCATTACAATCAATGGTATGTAGTTTTCTTTGGAATCAATGGAGGCAATCCCAATCGGAAAGAGCACAGACAGTGAAAAAATTGGTTGTTGATGATGAATGGTGGGATAGAGTGTAGTACCTCTTGGCATTTACTAAGCCAATTGTGGATTTGCTCTGCATGTTTGACACAAATATGCCTAATTTGGGAGAGGTGTATGAGGGCATTGATTCCATGATAGAGAAGATAAGGGTGGTTATAAACGCCAAGGAGAAGGACCTAGATGAAGTCTTTTACAGAGAAGTAAAAGGTATATAGACCAAAAGGTGGAACAAGATGACCACCCCATTGCACATTTTGGCCTATGTAGTGAATCCAAAATATTATTCTGTAGAGTTTCTAAGTGATCCAGAAAGAACCACACCAAGCAAAGACTCAGAAGTCTCTCAAGGATTTAAACAAGCATTTGGAAAGCTTTTTGTATATCCTGAAATTGAGATTAAGATTCGTTCAGATTTTGCTTACTTTGTGTAAGCAACGGGTTTTGGTGCTGATATTGATTGTATGTAGGACAAGGCCAGACTAAGTCCAAATGATTGGTGGAACTACTATGGTGGGGAACTTCCACATATTCAAATAGAATCTTGTCACAGGTTGCTAGTTCTTCTTCAGTAAAAAGGAACTGGAGTACATATGGTTTCATCCATTCGGTGAAGCGAAACATATTGGGCTCCAAGATGTTGGAAAATGTATCTAGGTTCGGTCTTCATTGTACTTGAAGTCAAATATGTAATATATTTGTCCAAAGAAAAGAATTTTATTATTGTTGAATTGACTTGTTAAAGCTTGGGTTTCATGCTTTGGTCAATGGTTATAGGTCAAGCCTCCATTGAAGGCTCTGGGATTAAGTCTAAGTCAATTTGTTATTTTCACTCCTCCATCAAGTCATCCTGCTCTCCAAAGTCTTCAAGTCGGCCTCAAATAGATTATCTACAAGTTGGCTTCAATTAGTATAACTCAAGTTAGCCTTACCATAAATTGGAGACACAACCGTTTATAATGGTCATGTCGACTGATTTAAGATGGGAAAACCACTATTTATACTAGTGCAAGGACTTCACATTTCTCACCTCAGATTTTCAGACAGAATTGTAGAGCTAAGTTCGGATAAGCTACAGGATGGGAGTTCAGATAGATGATCATAGTGGAAAGGCTCTTGATGAAGTTCATATTACCTCTGTAGTTTGGATACCACAGGTTAGGTGCTCTACCACAGTCTCAATGCTAGATCACAGTCAAGAGCTCGGTGCTTTTACAGAGTGAAGGGTTCAGATACCACAGTGATAAGGGCTCAGAGCAGCCACAAATAGAAGGATCCAATACTGTCAGTTGAAGTCACAGTCTCAAGGATCTCAGTGGTCTCGGTGCAGTGATGAGGTTCCTACATTATTACAATTATTGTGTCTTGGTGCAGTGATGAGGTCCCTACATTATTACAATGATTGTGTCTTGGTGCTGACACGGTGACTTGGATCTCGACATGCTGACACTGTGAAAGAAAGATCGAAGGATGACTTGATGGAGGGAGTTTCTAGTCTAGGGTCTTGGTTGTCTCATCTTGAATCTACTGAAGGAAGAATTTTCACTGGGTTTTCCCCAAAGAGTGGGTTTTGCCCTAGCAACGTGCCTACATCTTGTGTCCTCTTTTATTTGTTGCTTGGCATTATTATTGATGATAAGAAAATATAAATGGAAAGAACACATAATAATAACGAACACATCACAAGATAATGTCATAATAAGGGAAATCATTTTAACGGCCAACTACTAAGATTTCCCAACATGGTTTCAGAGCTAAGGTCACGATCAAAAGGAAGTTTGAAAGACCACTTAGACATGTTTGAAATATGCTCAGTGAAAGACTCTTGAAGAACATATCAAAAGGTCACTTCAGGGCTAGTAAAATGAAAAATTCAGTGATCTAGTTTAGTCTTAAAAATACTTTAACGAAGGAAAAAAATACTTCTTTTTGGAAGTAAATGGGAGACGGAGATGGCTCCCAGGGTTTGTGTTGCCTGGTTTTCGGGCTCTCTTGTTGCTGCCTCGTTACAGTTGGGCTTGGATGCCCATGACGGCCTTATTTTGCTTGCTTCGGTGCTCCCGCATGGGTTCCCCCTTGGTTCAGGCTGTGTGGGTCGCGTCGACGGCTCGGTTATCATCCATACATCCTAGCCATTTCTTCTCTCGGCCCTCCTGGCCACTGCCAACCACGCTTTTCCGCATAGAGCAGCGCGCGTTCGCCCTTGCAGTGGGCACATGGTCACCTCCTCGGCTTATTGCAGCTCTGCTGCTTTCAGATGCGCGCTCCACTTGCGGGCCCTGTTCTCCATGTTCTGGCCGAAACATATTCCTTTGCGGCCCTTCGCACTCTTTTTCTCTCCCGGCATCCTCTTTTCAGGGCGGCCGCAGCTTGCGGGTTCCCTTCTCGAGTAAGGAGACCGCCCTGCTGCGAAGAGGGCCCGAAGATCTGGCTCTGAAATCCTTCTCTGTATGCACGAAAACTACAAATCTATTGCCACAGGCATTCCGGATTCAAATAGTTCTTCTCACGGGCAAAACCCTGCTTCTTTGGGTCCAACCCACGAATCCGGTGCTACACCTCTCACAGGTCCTGGCACTCAGGCTGGGATTCCCTCCGCATCACTGCGTCTCCTTCATGCAGGTAAACAACTCGATGACCGTCTTCCTCTTTCATTTTACAACATAGGAAAGAATGCTATGGTTTCTATCTCCCTCCATCTGAGGGGAGGTGCAGCAGGACAAACCTCTGCCCCTAAGGGTTTCTCTTACAAAGAAGCAGTTAATGCTCAACCCTCCAAACAATTTGCTCCTCCCACGGAGGCTCCCAAACCTTTCTTGGTAGACAAAATGGAGGAAGTGCCTTCAGTAGAAATCTCCCACCCGGATCTGGAAGAACAGCTTCAATTCTTTGCAGAATTTTCTCTCATCTACAGTTTCAATGGCCTCTGGCCCCACACAGAAGACTTATACAGATGGATTCACTCCACTTGGACCAAAAACTGCAAGGTCTTTTTCTGCTCCAAGGGCTTCTTCATCGTCATTTTTGTTGACAACAAGGAATACCAAACAATCCTCACAGGTGGTCCTTGGTTTTGGGGTAAAGCAGGCCTATTCCTTACCCCCTAGTTCCCAGACTTTGATTCTTCCATGTCAGTCATCACCAAACTTCCGATCTGGGTGAGGCTTCCTAACCTGCTCGCTCACCTTTGGCACTGTGCGGTCTTCCAAGCCATTGGAAACTCTCTGGGGTGCTTCCTTGCTACATATCCCTCGAGAGGCCTGCAGGGCCTCTACACCTACGGTAGATTTTGTGCCGAGATTGACATCAACAAAGGCTTACCTAACCAAATCATTCTCAAAGTCGGGGATCTCTCATGGTCACAAACTTTAGACTATGAAAACACAACATTTCGTTGTCGGCACTGCCATCAAACTGGACATCTTCAGAATTCTTGCGCTCGGTTTCTAGCACAACAGAAAAGTAGTGCTCGCAAATCGAAAGACAAAAGCTGGAAACCCTTTGCTCCGCCTCCCATGGAGGTCTTTGAGTCCTCCAGCTTAGAGGATGAAGCATGTGAATCAGATGATGAGATAGATACTCAGCAGCAATCGCATTCCTCGACTGTCCCCGAGAGGCCTCCTGCCTCCTCGAATCTCCACAAACATACTCATGAGTCCAACTCTTCCGACTTGGACAAAGAACCCCCTCCACTGACCAACAACAATCTTCAAGTGGTTTCAATCCACCTACCCCTTGACGTCTGGGTTAAAGTCACAAAAAAGAAAGGGAAGAAAATTCGTATTTCGGACTCTAAACTCTCTGGTTAGAGCTGTTTTTCTGTCTTCTTGGCTCCTCTTGCTCTTCTTCTGCTTCCCTTGACAACATCGCGAAACCGTGGCGGATCGATGATTTCTTCATGCTCCCTCGGTTTCCTGCTTCTCTTGATTGTATCTCCACTTGTACAATGAGTTTATTAATAGAACCAATCCTTCCTAATTTACAAAAAAAAAACCTTAACGAAGCATGAAAATCTCGCACTAAACTTAGACAAGATGTTCAGATTCACTTCAGAAATATAGTTCAGATATTTTCAGAAGACATTCTCGGTGCTATCATTTAGTATTGATGTTATGATGATATTTCTTCAATACTACAGAAAGAAGTTCGGCTAATCTCCTATTTCAGTCATGGTGATACTATAGTCACAATGCTGTGATGCTTATATACTCTTGGTGCTATCTCAGAAGACATGTTTCGGTTATCACAGTGATTACAGAGTTATGGATCAGTGTTATTACAATATTATGAGCTAGGATCTATCACAGTTCGAAGGATTCCATTTCCATAGTGAAGGATCTATCATAGTTCGGTGTTATCTCAGTGAGAAGAGTCATAGTTTTGGTGACATCATAGTTAGATGAAAATATGTCTTTTGAATGGTATCACAGTTCGGTGGTACATTCAGTCTAAAACTCGTTGAGAAATAGGATCTTTGTAATATTCCAAATTAGCAGTCAGCTAATTGGAATATTAATTTTGATTAATTTTTCCTTTTTCTAATGTTTAGCATAATTAAAGTGGGTAAGGGGACATCCAAATAAACTATGCTGCTAATTTACTTTCCTAAAGTCACTAGAGGCAAATATTGAGGCTGAAGTGGGGTCCATGTGGGCACCCACTCAAATGAGGCAACGTCCTAGTGGCAGCGTGGGAGAGACAGCGCAGTGAGCATCGCAGAGGTAGGCCGAAGGAGGGGCAACACAGTCCATGTGGGCCCAGGGGAACATTGGAGGCTCAACTTGGACAAAAGAGGGTGAGAGCAACTCATTCCTAATTCATTCATCACCTATTTTCTGTCTGATTGACTGTAGCACGCTTGAGCTGTTTAGCCGAGTCTGCAAGTGTTGTTTAGCACAAAGATTTCTGAGCGGAGGAAGAGCAGATTTCCATCGGAGGATTGGAGGGAAGGAAGAGCAGATTTCCATCGGAGGATTGGAGGGGAGGTTAGCCACCTCCTACCAGGGATTTGGAGCAGGATTTCAGAGGCACTTTCCAGCATTTCTGCCAGAGAACTGATTCACCCAGTAGAGCAGCGTGCCAAGCCCAAAGGGGCCATTTTCTTGGGTCGGGATTTCTGGAAACCCTTTGGGGGTTTTTGTGGGTCTTATGAGTGGAGCCCAGGGTTTTAATCCCAGAATTTTCTGGGCATAGGAGCAAGCCTAACTCGCAGTTCATTTCCAGCCAGTAGCAGCAGTTCCAGCTCTGACATCGCAGAGAAGGAGCCACACAGAGTAGCAGATCAGCTGTGTTTCTGTCCGGTTTTGAGCAGTGTCTTAGCTTGTCTTGTGCAGGCCCAGGTGCCATCTTTCCGAGCACCTTATTGTACTCTTTCCCCCAGAAAAATTAATAAAATGGTTCAGATGTTTTTGGCTCCATTCATGGTGCTTTAATAGCATTTCCTGTTTTGTTGTAGTTTTTAGTCTTGTGTGCACAATCTTAGTATCCAGTTTGGAGAGAACACGAAGTCTGTGACTCTATCCTATGGAGAAATGAACTCAAGCATTGAAGATCTGAATTGATGATTCAAGTACAAAGGTATCAAGGATCTTGGCCTAGTACAAAGAAAACACCTCAAGGAATCCTTACTAGGCTTGTCAAGAAACATCTCCATCTCCAGGTATGTCTATATATCTTATTTTTGAAGTTTGCATTACATTACTAACATCGTTATGTCTATCTATCTTGAATCATAGAGATTCGTGTTTAGGGAAATTCATCTCTCGATAAATCTACCCCTCTTTACATTCTTAATTGATTTTGTAGAGCCCTAGATAGGTTCTGGAAAACCATAACCGAAGGGTATGCTAATGTGAATATTTGAAAGCCTAAATTGCTTACAGATATTGTGAAATGCTATTTGAAGTTTTATTGATGATGTCATGTTTGGGATTTTGGTATGGTTAGGAAAATCTAACTTGTTAGGGTTGAATGATAAGGTCTAAAATCTTGAACCTTTGAAAATATTGGTAATGTTGGGTTTGCTATGTTCCTATGATTAAAACCCTAACTCGTTAGGGTTTGGTGGAATGTATGAGCAAGACCCTTATACTGTCTTAGAAATGAGTTACTTGGTATGAGTGTGTTTGTTTGATCAAACCCTAGTCTAATCAAGTTTGTATATCTAACTCTTATTTGATATTTTTTGTGAAGTTGAGTTTGACTAACACATGATATGAAATGTATTTGCATGATGATGAAATCTAGGCATATATAGATATGTCCTTTTTGTTGAAACCCTAACATGGTCTAGGTCAGATGTATTAATGTTGTCGAACATATGATATGCTTATGAATTCCTAGATATGTGTGTTGACCTAGTTATTGATGGTCATAAGTCTTAGGATTTAATATAAGTCCTTGTCTGAGATTCTGGGATGATGATATTTGGAAATCTAGGGTTTTGTAACTAAACCATAGTAGTAACTAAATTCTCTAGTATGTGTGATATAACAATATGAGATCTATTTATATAATGATTGTTGAAATGAAATTCTAAGGTATCTGAAGTTGAACCTTAGAAGAAGTGAAAAATCTCTGATATGATGTTTTGAGTTTTGTATAAGATTGTTGAAATCTGAGTTTTGGTTGGATTTGATGGTTGATCGGAAATCTAGGGTTTATAACTAATCCTAGTAGAAGCTGGCCATGTTAATATCTAAGCTGTGATAATTTCCTTTGTATGAATTCTAGGATTTGTATGAAACCATAGTGAGAAGTCTAACATATGAATTTTGAAAGGTTGTTGGATGTTTTATATTTGTCTGAATCGTTTCTGGGGTTTGCTATATGTTGTAGTAAGGTATGTCATACCTTTGGAAGAAACATTGAAACCCTAGATGGAATAAAAAGTTGTTATAAAGTATTCTAGAGTTTATGACAAAGTCCCTAGCAAGATGTTGAAGAGTATATGTCTCTTGTTTGTAATTCAGTCTGTGTATTTGATATGTATAAAGTTGAAATACTTCTGTGATTCTGATATGGCTAACTTCATGCTTCTATAAATTTGGTTTTACTTGCTATCTAAGTTGTGTAGGTACACAATCTTCAGCTTGGTGAAGATGCTCGATGTGACAAGCATGATGAGGATGATAATAACTCTAATGAAATGGTTGGAAGCCGCGAAAGATTCTCTGATGATGAAAAGAAGTTGATCTCCCCGAGGAAGCCTGTATAGAGGAGATCTCCCTAAGATTTAGAGGAAGTCCGGATGAAGAGATGCTTCTTGGTTGAGAGGGAGGGCATAACTTGGTTTTGATTAATGAATTCTAGAGGAGACGTTGCTGCATGAGAATTAGGAAAGGAAAGTATATAATTGAGGAATCTTCTGTGAAAGATTTGGTTGATAGTCCTACAGAGTTGAGGAGAAAAATCTAGAATGACCCCTGAGGTTTGTATTTGATTATTTACATGTGAAAGTATATTATTTTTTGGGGTTGTGTTTGTACAGGTAAATCTTTCGAAATTTTTAGATAGCATGCTAGTTACTGATCAATTTAATCGGGAGAGATTTGTGGTCCTTGATCTGCTGGATAAAGGGGTGTTGAGGCTCTGTGAATGAAGCATGTTGATTTGGGGTAGCATCAAATGTGCTCTAAGTCTCAAACTTTGTGGAGAGGCTTAGACACATGTATTCCAGATAACCCACAAATTGTTTGGGGAAATTCCACCCGGATTGTATTTTTATTAAGAAATTAATTATTTTAAAGTGACCCTAAGTCTAAACTTAGGAAAATAAAATAATTAAAGTGAATTAATAGAATATGGGTGTGAATGTTCTAGAAAAAGCAGATCAAGTCAAAATGTAATCTTAGTCGTTGATTGGAGATCTAATTCTGGCCGTTGAAGTCTCAACGAGAAGACTATAAAGAAGACTTGAGGGTCATTTGGAAAGACACACTGAGAGATGAAGAGATCGAATTTTCTGAAGTGAGCCGTGCTCAGAGGAAAACTTTGATCGAGAGATTCTCACGCAGTTGAGGGGCAGAGACAGTTTTGGTTAGAAGATCTTTTTCGAGACCAAGAATACTCAATAGAGAGGCAAAGAAAGACGTAGAGGAAGCAACGCAGAGCCCTAGAGAGGGTGACGCAACACCTGGAGAGGGTGATGCAGGGCCACGAAGGCCACACGGAGAGGCAACGCAGTATTCTGAGCAGAAGTCCGAGTTCCAGCTGGGAGATCAAAGTTCTGAGCTGGGAGGGCTTGAATCCAGATTTTTGAGGGCTGAAAAATTCAGCAGAGGAGGTGACGCAGTCCATCAGATGTCCCCACAGAGGCCTACTTAATTACTGCGCAGAGGGTGCTGGGGTTTCGTCAGGTCAGCTACCGGATCAACCAGGACTTACAAAGTGAGGTAATCTCGCAATTTGTATTTCTACCTAGTGATATTCTCTGTACTGGATAGCCAGCAAGGCATCCAATGATTGTATTCAGATATAACTGTTGCTTAATAATAAAACCCTCAGATCTGTTGCACTAGTTTTCTTGCATTAGGTTTTTCTGGGAACATTTGTCCAAAAAAAAAAGGTGTCCTGTGTGATGTTTTTCTTTTGCTCAGTTCCTTGTTTTGCATATTAATTTTATTAAGTGAAGGTTGCTTTAGTAATTGCTTCAGTATTTACAGAAGAAATCTACAAATAACTTGTTAATGTAATTTACAAGTAGGAGAAGTTAATTCAGTTTGTTGCAATAGGATTCCAGATCTAGGACTTGGAATTTTCACATGGTATCAGAGCATTGCAGGTGAAACAAGAAGAGCAGAGCCAATGCTGAGCATGAGGACGAATAACTGCAGAAAGCATCAGTTTGAATCCCCAGAGGGATTGTGCAGTCCAGGCCAGAAGGGTTGAAGTTTAGCAGAAAGTCTCTCTCTAAGTGAGTCGACAGAAAGGTAGGACTTTCAGATCGAGATTTTGCCGAGCCAGAGGGAGCAACACAGCGTTGGTGGGACGTAATTTTTCTACAAGCAAAATTTGTTTTGCTGGGCAGAAAGTCGTTAGAAGAGAAAGAAGAAGCACAGTGAGGGAATTTTCTTCCTTAGGGAGTTCCTAGCCAGGGTATTCCATTTTTTCGTGATTTGAGCAACAGATCTGGGTGGAAGATCTACAAGCTCCAACGAGGAGTGCGTAAGCCAGTCCAGTGCTACACAGAGGGGTAAGAGAGGGAGTAGATTCGACAATTTCTTTTTGGCAAAAATGGCAGCTCATGGGCTTCGAGATTAGGACCAATTGGAGGGAGCCTCCAACTATGTAATCTGGAAGGCGAGAATTACATGCCTTCTAGTTGAATACGATCTCAAGCTTTTCGTGACAAGTATGGTAGCTGTCCCTGCAGATACAAATCCGTTGAAGAAGTACAATTCTGATATGGTGAAGGCAAAAAGGTTGCTCCTAGATGGATTCAAAGATCATAGTGTACCACATAGCCGGAAAGGACACAACTAGGAAGATGTGGGAAGCCTTAGCAGCGCTGTATGAAGGATCCTCTGAGCAGCGAAAGATGTACTTAGAGCAGAAACTGAGGGTGGTGCAGATGCAAAGAGGGGAGCGCATTGTTCCATTCCTGACTAGGCTTCAGGAACTCATGATCAACTAGCAGCCATTGGGTCCACCCCTTCTCCTACAATAATGGTGAGACTGGTTCTTAATGTAGTCACTGAAGAATGGCAGGTTTTTGTCCAGAGTATCCTAGGCAGAGCAACCTTGCCAGGCTGGGAAGAGATCTGGGCTACTCTTCAACAACAATAGCTAAGGAGGGACCTAGTCAAGTGTAAAATTGATGGCAACAGTGGCAGTGGGTCGAAGAAGAAGGAGGAGGAAAATGCAACCCTTGCATCCAAGGGGCAGCAGGAGCAGCGAAGACGGAAGAAGGACATCTCGAAGATTAAATGCTTCAAGTGTGGTGAACTTGGTCACTATGCAACGCAGTGTCCTTTGAAGAAAAATGACAAGGACGAGAAGCATGATTTGAAGGTTGCGCCCGCAAAGGTCGAAGAAGATGAGTATGCCATGAGCGCCCATGCGTCTCCCAGAAGGGAATGGGGCGATATTGGATTGTATGTTCACAAGAACTTCAGTTGGGCAGGATCCTTGAGGAGTCCACCTCTTGCATCATGACCTTACTATGGGTGCCCAAAGATCAGAGTAACAGGCTGAAGGAGTTTCGGTTGGTGCATAGGAGTGTTGGAGCGATACATGCAATAGTTAGTAGCGCTAAATCTGAGCACGCAGTGCAAAGTTGCAACAGTGCAGAGAGATGCAGTGCTTCAGAGGGATAATGTGGGACGAGCAACAGTCAGAGTTTCAACATCGAGATGCATCTTGAACAGTTGGATTTTGGATGTTTTTCAGTTGCTTCTCTCAGCAACTGAGTTGTAGTGCAAAGTTAGCAGTGGCAGTGCTAGCAACAGATGCAGCATTTGAGAGGGAGTTGCAGTACGGATGCAATGTTGATCGTGGCAGGGTCAACAACAGTACAGTTGTAACAACAATGCAGTAGTTGGTGGACAGCATGTCAGACATCAACAACGCATAGGGAGATGCTTCAGAGTTAGAGCAGTGTGCAACTGGGCATATTTGCTAGAGCACATTCCTTGCTAAGAGGGGATGTTGATTTGGGGTAGCATGGGATGTGCTCTAAGTCTCAAACTTTATGGAGAGGCTTAGACACATGTATTCCAGATAACCCAGAAATTGTTTGGGGAAATCCCACCCGAATTGTATTTTATTAAGAAAATTAATTATTTTAAAGGGACCCTAAGTCTAAACTTAGGAAAATAAAATAATTAAAGTGAACTAATAGAATATGGGTGTGAATGTTCTAGAAAAAGTAGATAAAGTCAAAATGTAATATTAGTCGTTGATTGGAGATCTAATCTCGACCTTTTAATTCTCAACGAGAAGACTATAAAGAAGACTTGAGGGTCATTTGGAAAGACACACCGAGAGATCAAGAGATCGAATCTTCTGAAGTGAGCAGTGTTCAGAGGAAAACTTTGATCGAGAGCTTCTCTTCTCACGCAGTTGAGGGGCAGAGACAGTTTTGGTTGGAGGATCTTCTCCAGAACCAAGAATACTCAGCAAAGAGGTAGAGAAAACCACAGAGCCCAGAGAGGGTGACGCAGGGCCACGAAGGCCACACGCAGTGGAAGCGTAGTATTCTGAGCAGAAGTCTGAGTTTCAGCTGGGAGATCGAAGTTCTGAGCCAAGAGGGCTGGAATCGAGATTTCTTTGGACGCCTTACGACGCCTCACTATACCATATCCTGGATAAAGTGGTACCTGATATCAATATGTTTGGATCGATCGTGGAACACGGGACTCTCAAATAACTGAATCCCACTCTGGTTATCACAGAGTATCACGGTGTTATCTAGCACATGCCCGAACAACTCACTAAAGAGTTTTTGCAACCAAATTGCTTCACAACAGGCCATACTCGCTACAATGTATTCGACCTCAACGGTGCTCAAAGCCACCGACTTCTGCTTCCTGCTCATCCATGATATCGAAGCAGACCCAAGTGTGAAGCAGCATCCCAATGTGCTCTTGCGATCCACCACATTGCTAGCCCAATCGGCATCAGTATATCCATTGAGTGTCATGCTCCTGACAATGTATCTCAGCCCATGGTTTATCGTGCCTCGAAGATATCTCAACAGATTCTTGGCACCAACCTAGTGAATGTGATGAGGATCAACCATATGTTGACTCAAAGTGTTCACTGGAAAACATACATCCGAACGGGTGTTCACTAAGAACATCAATGCCCCTATGAGTTGACGATACTCAGTAGGATTTGTTAGCACAGGCCCAGCAGCGCTGCCACTCAACTTCTTAAAGTTGAGCTCCATCGGTGTCGACACGGACTGACAGTCCACCATTCCAAATCTTTCCAGAAGCTTCACAATATATTTTCCTTGAGAAAGGAAAATCTCGCCAGGTCTCTGCCAAAGCTCCAGGCCTAGGAAGTAATGCATTAATCCTAGGTCCTTCATCTCGAATTCAACAACGAGCTCCCTCTTACACTAATGAATGAGAGGGTCAACACTTGTCAGGAAGAGATCGTCCACATACAACACCAGAATGAGAGGATTTTTTCTATCAACGTTGAAGGAAAGGTTTGGATCAACATTACTACGAGTGAAGCCCAGCTTCATCAGGTAGCTATCTATCCTCTCGTACCAAGCTCTGGATGGTTGCCTCAACCCATAGAGGTCTCTCTTCAACCTGCAAATATGGGTGTCCCGACCCTGGACTTCGAATCTCAGAGGTTGCTCCACATACACCTTTTCCTTTATCGCACCATGCAGAAATGCGGTCTTCACATCCATCTGATGAAGATTCAATCCTTGCGTAGCAGCAAGGGCTATGATAGATTGGATGGTGGTATATCGAGCCGCAGGTGCAAATATATCATCATAGTCTACGCCTTCCTTTTGAGAGAAGCCACGGGAAACGAATCTTGCCTTGAACTTTTTAGCACTACAATCAGATCCATGCTTGATCTTATAGAGCCATTTCGAGGTGACAACTGCTTTGTCCTCCGATCTCGAAACCACATCCCAGACATCATTCTTCATAATATACTCATATTCTTCGTGCATAGCATCCTTGCAGACTTGATGCTTTACGGTTTCCTCAAAAGATCCAGGCTTAGATTGTACGAATGTACTCATGGCTGCGAGATACCCTTGGTTTTTATTCGGCTTCTTGCTTTCATGGAATGTCCCCCTTGGGGCCATGTGTCTCTCAGCATCCTCGAGAGCGTCCCTGAGCCATGATGGTTTTGTCTTCATTTGAAGGAGGTGGATCAATAGGGTCCGTCGGTCCTTCAACATCGGGCATCCTCTCATCCTTCGGTTCTTCTTGATTTCTTGGCCTTGCTTTATGATCTTCGTCAAAGCTCGGAAGATTGATTACTTTCCAGAGGGAAGCATCTTCGTCAAAGGTAACATCGTGGCAGATCTCCACTTCCATTTGACCAGGCACATAGACTTTATAGGCCTTTGAAGTTTCGTTGTAGCCCACAAACATTCCCTTTTTCCCATAAGCATCCATCTTGCTCCTCTTCTCCTTCGGTACATGAAAATAAATAGGACATCCAAAAACTCTAAAATGTGAGACGTCAAGTTTCTTACCAGAGAAAACCTCTTTGGGAGTTTTGGAGTCCAGAGCGGAATGCGGGCATTTGTTTTGTATGTACACAGCAGTGTTCGCATCTTCTCCCCACAGAAACTTCGGAAGACCTTGGTCACATAGCATTGTTGGAAATACTGAGAGGGGGGTGAATCAATATTTCTTTTCAATTGTTAATTTTACCAGTTAGATCACCTATATTTAGAACACAAAATGAACAATAAGAATAAATTCTTTTATTAATTTCTTCTTTACAATAAATCAAGTACAATATATGTAGGGCTCCAACCCTAGATGAAGACACCAATCTTCAATCTCCTAGGCTCCAACCTGTATTTGCCAAGCACCGACTTGGACTTTCAAGTCTCCAACCTTGTCAATTCTGAGGCACCAACCTCAAAGGCTCCAATCCTATATCTGGTACAGGCTCCAACCTGGTCTCTTGAGGACTCCTATCTTCTAGGGCTCCAACCCTATCTTCCAAGGCACCAACCTTGTCAATTATGAGTCAACAACCTCAAGGGCTCCAACCCTATATCTGGTACAGGCTCCAACCTGGTCTCTTGAGGACTCCTATCCTCTAGGGCTCCAACCCTAACTTCCAAGGCTCCAACCTTGTCTCTATGAGGCTCCAACCTCTTGCTTTAATTCGTCTAGATATATTTGGTTATACTTCATGGCTCCCAATGTATTCTTCAACAAGCCCTGACAATCTTCAGCTATCCCCTCACTTAGTCTCCACGTCACTTCATCAATGATAACCTTGTCCTTCTCATGAAGGTGTCACCACTTGTAATATCCCCAAAAGGAAATAACCAGTAATACAAAGAAATATGCCAGACAGATATACAAAATACAATGCTGGAACCAGATCATGGAACAAGTACACATAGAATGCCAGAAAACTAAGCCATTTTATTAATCTGAGAATACATATAGAGGAGTACAAGATAATCAGAATGAGTGCACCTATCCTTGCCCTAGGCAAGTGGAGACCCTCTCGGAACAGATGATGGCTGCAAATAAGGACAGCGTCCTAGCTGGCTGAAGAATCTGCTATGAAGAGCTGCGGTGAAAACGCTGTCTCTGCTAGTGACAGCGCAGAAGACAGAGGAAACGCTGGCCACAAATCCTCCAGATGAGATGATCACTCCTCAAGGCTGGTAACACTGAAAAACGCTGCCAAACCCCACACACAAGACCCTGCTCATCAGATCAGCGTCCTCCCTGACTGGATCTGCGTCCTCTCTGCCCAGATCTGCTGGATCTGAGTCCTCCCTATCCAGATCTGCGTCCTATCACTCCAGATCTGCGTCCTCCAAGGCTGGATCTACTGCTATCTCTCCAGATCTGCGTCCTCCAAGGCTGGATCTGCCAATATCTCCTCAGATATGCGTCCTCCAAGGCTGGATCTGCCAATATCTCCTCAGATATGCGTCCTCCAAGGCTGGATCTGATGCTATCTCTCCAGATCTGCGTCCTCCAAGGCTAGATCTGCCAATATCTCCTCAGATCTGTGTCCTCCAAGGCTGGATCTGATGCTATCTCTCCAGATCTGCGTCCTCCAAGGCTAGATCTGCTAGATCTCCGTCCTACCTGTCCAGATCTGAGTCTCTCCCGCTGGATCTGCGTCCTGTCTCCCTGGATCAGCGTCCTATCTCCTGGATCTGCGCAGTCTCAAGAAGGGGTCTCTCCTCTGCCAAGTCTCCACCAGAAACTACTGCAAATTACCACTGAAACTGAAGGATGATGCTAAGAAAATAACCTTACCAGGGCAGGCACTCGAAGTCCCCCGAGGCTAAGGATGATACTAAGAAAATAACCTTACCAGGGCAGGCACTCGAAGTCCCCCGAGGCTAAGGGTGAGATCTCCGCACGGAGACACTCGATTGCACTAAACAGTGCTGCAGACCGACTAAACAACCGGCGTGCTGAAGCAGACAGAAGTCTAGCTCTCAATATCAATATCAAATCAAGCATGCCCAAATGAGGTGAGAACCCCACCTTTTATAGTGCTAAACTCCCTCCAAAACCTTGACTGCGTCCTTCACTCTCCTTGGCCTGCGCAGTTAACCTTGGGTCAGCTTGATGCCTCCCCCTCATACTCATGTGGACCCCCAAGGCCCCCTCTCTAAGTTATAACGTCAATCAACTAGGAAAAACACTTTATTTTATAAAGTGAGGTGACTAAAGTGAGGTAACCCCTCTTATTTCCTCACTTTATTTATTATTTCTAGCTAAGGCGGCAAAATTAAACAAAATGAAATATTCCAATTAGCAATGCTAATTAGGAATATTACAGATCTCCCGACAAAACGTTGCTTGTCCTCAAGCAAGCCGAAGTGATGGATGTTTGTAAAGTCCGCTTGCTCTCCCAAGTGGCATCCTCATCCGTAAGAAAATTGCTTGTTCTCAAGCAATGCTTGAACAAGCCTACTCTCCGGTCGATGCTCCCCACGATACCGCAAAGTGTGCACGGGTCCCACCGAAACCTCTCTATCTCCCGCATCACCCCGATATGAAGGGATATCTCAATGCCGGGATCCCAAAGCGGCCTCTCACGAGTACCGACCAACCAATAGTCCTCCCTGGGATCCCATCGCCACCGTGGCCAATAATCGCACAAGTCCCACGGCCTCGGACGTGCACCGCCTCCGGCTAAGACCAATGCCCCAAGAGGTGAAGACCACCAACAAGCATCAATGCTCTCGGGCTCCGTCATGCCGTACCCGTAGCCGCATATGCTACCCCTCCAACCGCATACCAGCTCATCACCTCTCTCCAATCCAAGTGGTGACTCAATCCCATGCCGATCCTGCTCTCCCGAAACCGGGATGGAGTGCCGAAGAAATGATGTCTGCGTGCTGCCCCCGCCACTGGAATCTATAACCTACGTTACGTCAGGGGGCCCCTCGCTCGATCGTGCACCCTACGAATAATACCGTACCATCTAGAGGGTACCAACTCATGATCTCCCGCCGATCCATCCTAGAAGAAGAATCGATGTAGCAACAACAACGGTATATGGAACAGGGCTCGGGATGTTGCCGCCAGCCCTCGTAATCAACTCCCACTGCTCTACCCCTGTCCGTCAATGGAAGTCTGCTCGTAGAAGGAAGCCCCTTTCTCTATAATGGGCAAAAGTGGGCAAGGTATGCTGCAAGCTCCATCAATGTACTCCCTGGAGAGTGCTACCCACTAAAAACGCCGCAGCTTCTGCCGATTGCGAGTACATCTATCCGTGCCTCATCCCGGTGTCGACCCAAAGATGGATGCTCCAACATATCCAACAGCTCTCCCGCTGTCTACTAGCCCCCCGCATAACAATCCCATCAACCTCCGGAGGGTATGGATCGCTAACACCGACACCGTACTCAATGTCAATGCGGTGATCGCTCACCCCTGGACACTAGTATACAGCTCCGGTCCCATGCTACCATCCATGCATGAGCGCCCTCGCTCCCCGTAAGCGACCTCAACGATCCTATGGACTCATGTGAAAAGGAGTCCTCACCCCGGCATACAAAAGGAATACCCTCCCGTTCTACCACCGCCATCTCATCCGCATCGAACATGCCATCCACCCTCTCGACAAAGTGTCGATACGATGTCCGGAGCCCGGACACATACCGGGATACTACCTCCCGCTCGTACCCCGTATCCTCTGCTCATGCATGATCTCGACATGCCCCGAGGGAAAAAATGATGCATGTCTCCCTCATGACCCTGCTCCCCAAGCGTAGGTTCGAGTGATGATCGATGCACCACCCTCTGCAAAGGATCATCTCATCCCCCAACCTCGTGGTCAGTCAACTAGCACGCCAACCCGGTGCCATCGCCGAGAAGTCTCTCCATCGATCCCGGGTGAACTACTCCCAAAGGTAAGCCCGAAGTCCCTCGTCCATGAGTCTCTCTAGAAGCAATGCTCTAAGATCTGCCGTGTAGCACCGTGTGCCCTCGCATACCACCGATCATCCCTACACTCCTCAACATGCCACCGCACACCGAGGCACACCTCGGTATGCTCGCTCGGATACCATGTCTTTCGTCGTTGTAGCACCCACCGTACCCTCTCGCGCCCGACCGTGTCCATGCATCGGTCACTCTCTGTATGCTCTCAATGTGATGTAGGGCACTCCTACTCCTCAATGTAGTCCCACACACTACGGTACACCACCATGTAGCTCCATGTCTACCGGTAGTCGACCGATCATTGCGAGAGGCTCCCACACATCCATGGATGTGATGTCCTAGAGTCGTGCCTCTACATATCGGACTACCACCAATCGGTATCGTCATGTCCACCGTCGCATCACTATACCCTGCCGACAAATGGATCATCACCGCAAATCCTCCTCGAGGGGTCCGAGAAGTGAATCTCCCTATGGGTCGGTAGTGTTACCACCATCTGCTCGGCTCCGCTGCGTCCTCTGTGCCCCCACACAAAGGTGAAGAATCCTTGGCCCCATACAAGGTGCCATCTAGTGGCCTGCTAATGCCACCTCCTCCGACAAGCTCTCGCCAAGGTGTGTCGACCACCCCATGATCCCGTGTATGAATGTCATGCCAAGACAACCTAGGGAGTCTACCCATAAACCGGTTGGCCACCTGGAGCCGACCCAAACCGCACATGCTCTGCTACTAGGCCAACTCGTACTCTCCAAGACATAGTCGGCCGTCCCCGCTTGGGAAATGATAGGTGATCCCACCCGGATCCCAATGCCAATCTGGGGTCCCCGTATGCTCAACACCTAGGAACTCTCGTCGAACCGCACTGGGTCCACCACTACCTCCATAGCCCGCTCCACCGAGTACCAACTCAAAATCTCTCGCCATCCAACCTCAACACGTGGTCTGCTCGTACCTGCGTGCAACTCTCGATCGTCTCATATCACTATCCAAGTCAACATATGAGACACGACTAGGTGGCCTCCCGCCTCTCTCTCCAACGGAAAGAGATGACCCAACAATACCGCTAGTCCCATCCATGCATGCCCGAAGGGGAATGATCCGACGCTCCCTCATGCCCTCTCGGTTGTACCATCGG
The DNA here is from genome assembly GCA_034641835.2 of Pinus albicaulis. NCBI lineage: Eukaryota > Viridiplantae > Streptophyta > Pinopsida > Pinales > Pinaceae > Pinus > Pinus albicaulis. Next base: position 41,391,646 of record MU968480.1, read on the forward strand.
GGAATCCAAATTTGTTCCCCAATGCGGACCAACTCGCCGCCGACTTGGCACAAGTCACTCTCATATCCTCCGGCCTCTCGGTCTCGCGACAAAATGGTCTCCCAGTACTGACGCGGCCTTCTCCCTCAAAACTCGAAGGTCCGTCCGAAGCCGATGATACCGTCGTCTGCGACCATCATCCGATACCTCTGTATCTCCTAGTGCCTCATCGATAATGGATATATCTCCCGATACCTCACCCATCTATCGTGTGTCTGCTACCACCCGAAGACTCGGACATGGCTCCGGTCATCACCTCGGTGGATGGCTCTACGGGGTAGGCTCTACCTCCTCCACTACGATATCAACCCGGCACGGTCAAGGAGGTCTCTAATGATGGTGAGTCCCTGTGTCACACTAGGTGTATCCTCGAACTCCCCCGCAATCCCTGTGTGTCCTCTTCCTCCAAGTGCGAGGTAACCATTTTAATGGTTTTCCTCTCCGATACTCTGATCAGGCGGAAAGAGGTATCCAACTTGTCCACCCAAGCTTCTTCCCCGAGCGCCTGGATGACCCGTCAAGTGCTCGGTAGATGGAATCGTCCCCATCGTGCACTCGTAAGCCCCTATCATGTGAGTGCTTGTTCTCTCTCGTGAAAGTTGTGAGGTCTACTATCACGCCGGAGCCGAACATAATCTCTACTAGTCGTGCGGTGGTAGTCTCCCTCATGATGATGCCTGTGCCCCCGGTGATGATCACGGAGTCTAATGCCATACTTGGATATGGATATATTTTTCCGAACGAGAGAGCCTTCATGAACGCCGGTCCGAAAGCTCGGTACTCGCAAGAATGTCGCCCATCCGAGCCGGATCTACCTCTCGCCGTACTGCTCGTCCTCGTGTCCTCCGGCAAGAATGTGGGCATGGTAGGACGTGTGGGTGTATGTGATGCCATATGCCTGAGTGGCATCATGCTCTGGGCAAATGGTGGGATGTGCTTGATCCCTCACCAATCCGAAATCCCCTTAGGGTTTCCCGCTCGCCCTAACCTCCAGCCGGGCAGTGAGTCTCTGTGACACTTCCCGTATGTATTGGAATGCCTCTCTATACCAATCACCACCGCCATTGGCATTTTTCTGCTAGGTGCCTACTGAGCTCTCGTAAACCCCTGCACGGCCGCCGTGAAAACCATACTCGTCGCTTTAACTTCGACCTCCGATTCACCCACCGAAAACTACTCCGTAAAAATTCCAAGAATTTGGGAAGGTGATCCTTGTCCAAAACCCGTAAAAACCCAGTAAAACGTTTCTCCTAATTCCAAACTTCAAAATTTGACTCTTTATATTTGGCCCTTTTTTCCAATTGCGTTTTTGTGCATCGCATCGCTATTGCTCTCCAAAATTCTAGCAAACTCTTTTCCCAATGTCATAGACCACGAGCTGAGCTGTAATTATGCTTCGATACCACTCGTAATATCCCCAAAGGGAAATAACCAAAGAATACACGTAAATATGCCGATGATATACAAAATACAATGTCGGAACCGAGATCATGGAACAAGTACACATAGAATGCCGTAAAACTAAGCTCATTTTTATTAATCCGAGAATACATATAGAGGAGTACAAGATAATCGAATGAGTGCACCTATCCTTGCCCTAGGCAAGTGGAGACCCTCTCGCAACAAATAATGGCCGCAAATAAGGACAGCGTCTAGCTCAGTCGAAGAATCTGCTATGAAGAGTCTGCAAGTGAAAACGCCGTCTCTGCTAGTGACAATGCAGTAAGACGTGATGAAACGCCGGCCACAAATCCTCCGGATGAGATGATCACTCCTCAAGGTCGGAAACACCGAAAAACGCCGCCAAACCCCCACACACAAGACCCCCGCTCATCGATCGCATCCTCCCCGGACCGGATCGCGTCCCCTCTCCTGCTCGCATCTCGCTGGATCCGAGTCCCCCCCCTATCCGGATCCGCGTCCTATCACTCCCAGATCGCGTCCTCCAAGGCCGGATCTCGTCGCTATCTCTCCGGATCCGCGTCCTCCAAGGCCGGATTCGCGATATCTCCTCGCATCCGCGTCCTCCAAGGCTAGATCTCGCCAATATCTCCTCGGATCTGCGTCCCTCCAAGGCTAGATCCGCCAATATCTCCTCGTATCCGCGTCCTCCAAGGCTAGATCTCGCCAATATCTCGCTCGGATCTCGCGTCCTCCAAGGCCGGATCTCGATGCTATCTCTCCAAATCTCGCGTCCTCCGGGGCTAGATCGCTAGATCCGCGTCCTACCTCGTCCCGGGATCCGAGTCTCCCGTCACTCGGATCTACGTCCCCTGTCTCCCCGGATCGCGCCCTATCTCCCGGATCTCGCGCAGCCTCAAGAAGGGGTCTCTCCTCCGCCAAGTCTCCACCGTAAACTACCGCAAATTACCACCTAAAACCGAAGGATGATGCTAAGAAAATAACCTTACCAGTGTGTGCACTCGAAGTCCCCCGAGGCTAAGGGTGATACTCGTAAAATAACCTTACCGAAGCAGTGCACTCGAAGTCCCCCCGAGGCTAAGGGTGAGATCTCCGCACGGAGACATTCGGCTGCACTAAACAAAGGTCGTGCGACCGACTAAACAACCGGCGTGTCGAGCGGTACGTAAGTCTAGCTCTCAATATCAATATCAAATCAAGCATCCAAAATGAGGTGAGAACCCCACCTTTTATAGTGCTAAACTCCCTCCAAAACCTTGATCGCATCCTTCACTCTCCTTGGCCTCGCGCAGTTAACCCTTGGGTCAGCCTCGATGCCTCCCCCTCATACTCATGTGGACCCCCCAAGGCCCCCCTCTTCTAAGTTATAACGTCAATCAACTAGGAAAAACACTTTATTTTATAAAGTGAGGTGACTAAAGTGAGGTAACCCCTCTTATTTCTCACTTTATTTATTATTTCTAGCTAAGGCGGCAAAATTAAACAAAATGAAATATTCCAATTAGCAATGCTAATTAGGAATATTACACCACTACTCTTCATCGTACCCAAACACAAATCTCCAATGTTACCTCATGATGTCTAATGCATCATGACCTTCAAAAATATCTCCAAGAGTTTCTTCACAAGTTCCTTAATAGGTGCTCCAATGATGTCTTCAAAATTGTCTTTAAGATGCTCCAGCAAGATTTCAACTCTTCAATAGCTGCTACAAAGAATCTTCTCCAAATATGTTCAAGGATGAAAGTTAACTTCAACAAGGCATCATGGATATCTCCAAGGCTGGCACACGAGATGTTCTTCAACAGTTCTGCTTCAATGGAAGGGAGCAAATCCAAAACTGAGATCAAGTCTATCAAGGTTGCCTTCAAATTTTGCCACTGAATGTTCTTCAAAAACTTCACTTGTCCAATGTAATGTTCCAAGAGTACTCTGTCTAAAGTTTCCAAATGTTTCCAAGAATGTGACTGTCTAATGCTATCATCCTTCCATCTGACTGCTCCACGATATTCAATATGTATCTTCAAAACACTTCACCTCCCAATGGTCTAAATACTTTCCAAGACTTCTATTCATTCCATTTCTAGCAGTCTTGAGGTGTTAAGGCCAGGTCCAAATTCCACAATTCTGGGTTATTTTAAAGGACGTCTGTCTCCACAATTGAGGACCAAGGTCGTATAGTTCTGAGATATATATATAACTCTCAATAGTGCACAGAAATTTTATATGTTCGAGTTCTAAAGTTGCACTAGAAGGCTGACCACAATGATTATTGCATTTAGGTGTGTCTGATACACAAATCCAAGGTGCTGAAGGTGTCCGAGCTTTCCTTGTCACAGGTTTGTTGTTCGAGACTCAGTTTAGCTGAACAGAATCTTATCACAATGCTGCAAAAATTATTCCTTCACTCTATAACACATTCTAGCAAGTAAGACAGGTACTGTCCAGAAGTCCGAGGTAGTGAACACTGTTCTGGTCACAAGTTCGAAGGTTTTTGTGTAGCCCTTTGTCACAGATCAAAAGGTTTCCAACCCTTAGTCACATGTCTGAGAAACTGTGAGGGTTTTACTTGATGTTTTACAGCTCCTTATCATAGATCTTTAACCCAAACACTTGTCTTCAAAAACTCCTCAGTGGTTCCACAGTGATGCAAAAAGTTTCAGCAATATAATCTGAGTTCTCTTGAGCATCCCCTTAAAAGAATTGCCCAAACAAAAGATTTTTAACTCCTCCTCGTCCTCCTGTAGGTTCTGTCTGAAATTCTGTATCTTTTTACGGAATTTTTTCCTGCCAAGAATGAGGATTTACACTTATATTTATAATAGTTTCGACCTCTATGAAAGGGCCTGACAGTTGGGTGAAGGAGCTGACATGAGGAATTCAGTTTAGGTCGGCTAGAAATAAAAATATAATATTAAAACTTGAAAATTCATTTTCTCTTCAACTATTGGGAATTTTCGAGCAAGTGATAGCTCATTAGAAAAATAAAAATATACTCTATAAGATGGTATAGGAGTCAATTTGAAAGGATGCTTCTAAGGTGGTAAAAAACAATTTTTCTTTGTGGCTGTCCTTAATTTTTGTGTGCAGAAAGTGAATAGGACAGCATAGCTTCTTCATTGCTTGGCTTCTCCTTTGTTTGTCTTCTCCATTGTTTGGCTTATCAATCATATGATCATAGTGTCATCATGTAGGACATCCATGTCATCATGATAGGTATAGCATCATGTATTCAATAATAGTGCAGTAATATGTCATAGTGCAGCATCATCATTAGGAAAGTTCTAAGATAGTAAGATAGTCTTCCAACCACCAAATGAGATCAAGTGCATGCAACATTAGATCAAGTACTTCTTAGGGCTTCCTTCATTAGTGGTTTGACTTCTTCGTGCCTTGCCATCTTCATTGATGGTATCCTAGTCAACCAAGAGTCATGACATCATCATCTGGAACCAGACATCTCAAGAATATTGACATCTCAGTCAATGCCATATTGACATCAATGACAACCTTGATTAACAAGCATGGCACAGGCAACTTCCACAATGGTCCTATTCTTTCTTTCAGCAATGCCATTTTGCTCAGGAGTATAGACAGTTGTGGTCTCCCTCTTGATGCCAGCTTTTCTGCAAAAGTTCTTGAACTCATTCGTCTCATATTCAGTGCCATTATCGGTCTTCAATATCTTGATCTTTTTTCCTTCTTGAATTTTCCACCAAGGCTTTGAAGGTACATAACCACATGAAACCCCCATCCTTCTTCTTCAAGAAGTATATCCAGGTTTTTCCAGAGAAGTCATCTATGAATGTCATATAATAAGAACATCCTCCCAAGGATGTCACGGGCAGCATACCAGATGGATCAGAATGTACCAATTGCAAGACATCAGATGTGTTTGTGACGCTTGAGGGGAAAGGTCCCCTTGTATGCTTTCCTTCGGCACAACCCTGACATACACCTTCATGATCATTTGTGAAGTCGGGCATCCCTGTCACCACCTTCCTTGCTTCGGGAAGGGCTTTGTAGTGAAGGTGTCCAAAATTTCGGTGCCATAGTTCAGTCTGTCAGATAGTATCACATGTCATCGCTCACAGTGGACTTCCTCCAACCTGGTAGAGTGTATCAACTCTAAACCAATTGTGATAGCTTCCTTGAAACTCTTCTTCCAGATGCACACCTTCCCATCAACGAATGCCACATTGAAACCTTTGTCTTCCATGGCTGAAATAGACACAAGGTTCTTCTTCAAATTAGGTATATATAGTACATCTTGCCAGCAGAGGACTTGACCTTGAGATAAGTGGAGGGTCACAGTCTCAGTGCCTTTCACAGGATATGTGGCATTATCTCCAAGGGTAATTTTCAGATTAACATCCTTCTCCACCATATCAGAAAGTGCTTCCTTGAGCCTAGTGATGTGCCTTGAGGCACCACTATCTATCAACTAGACATCCATAGTGTCGGGTGGAGATGCAGCAGAGAGGGTAGATACAAGAATGAATTCATTTCTTTTATCATCAACAACATTAGATTCCTCATACCTGGAATTTCTCGACCTTTTGTAAGGTTGCCCATTTCCACCAGAGGGAGCCTTCCTCTTTCCTTTGAACCTGTTGTTCCTTTGATTGCCATTCCTCCGGTTGTTGTTGTTATCATCATCATCAGGAGAATCCTTCTTGAAAGGGCATTCTCTGGCATAGTGGCCGGTCTTGTGACATGTGTAACATTTGTCTTTCTTTCTTTGGGCCCCTGCTCTTCCTTTGTTCCTCAGACCACCATCGTTCTTCTTCTTAGCACGAGCAGTGAAGACAACATTTCTTTCATTTTCATATTCCTTCATCCTTGTCTCTTCTTGTACGCATCTCGATAGTACTTCGTCAAAATCAGGTATCACTTTGTTATTGAGAATGGTAGTATTGAATACATGCCATTCGGAGGAGAGACCTCCAAGTGCAGTGAGAACCATTTCTCGATCAGCTATTGTCTCCCCAATGGCCAGAGGATTATTTCTGATTTCAATCAATTTTAGAAATATGATTGAAGGGATTCATCCCTGTCTTTCTTCAGATTCTTCAGTTGGTTCTTGAAGAAAATGACTTGATTTGCATTGTTGGCCTTGAACATGTTGACCAACTTATCAGACATCTCCTTGGATGTGCCCAACTCAGAGATGTAGGCAGCCAAACTCTTATGAATTGAATCCCGAATCATCAGCGTTGCTTTAATTTCCCCCTTCTTATACTTTGACTTGGTGGCAACAGGTGCAGTGGATGGAGGCTCTTGGATTTTACCCTGCACATAGTCCATGATATCTTGGTCTTCCAACATAAGATTCAAAGTCTTTTTCTAGGCATGGAAATCTTCCTTCCCAGTTAATTTGTCATCAGCTTTAAAGCCATTATAGTTTGAGGTACCCATGCTCTTCTTCGATGATTGCTACAAACTTGGGCTTTGTCTTCACCTTAGCTCTGATTCCATGTAAATTTTTGTAGATGTTCTATGCTTGATGCAACTTTACTTTTATCCCCAATATCAAACAACAATCACATAAACAAGAAAGTAAAATGCTGATAGAACATACCAGTAGATCGACAGAAGACAAGCCAAAAATTACACTTTACTTGATCAACAAAATATGTGTTGTGGTGCATTACGACGGTCAACAGGATGCTTCAACCAGCAAAGTCTCAATACGGTTGGCCAACCAGAAGTGTCACACAACCCTCTCGGACAGCTATATCAGTCAACCCAAAGTCAACGGTCAATGTTGTCCCAGTCAACGGTCAACCCAAAACAACAGCAACAAAAAGTCAACGCAGCACGGTCAAGTCAACAGTCAACCTCGATTTTAGTGCCAAAAAATGCGGACTAGAGAAATCGAAATTTTGACCAAGTTTGGGGTCAGTTTGACCATGCGTTGACCAAAGTCAACGCTGGTCAAATCTACGCTGAAAACCCTAGGTCGAAAACAGAAAATCATTTTGCTGCGTTTTCCCACATGTGGAGAAGAAGAGACTCCAAGTGATGATCGAACCAATCAAATGCAAAGAGAGAATGTGTGATGAGTGATGGATGAAATGACCTCCAATGTTGACCTATATATATATCCATCAGTGAGGGTGTGTGACACATCTGCTGAGGCTTCAAGCCTACTTTTCAATTTTGGCCGACCTTGCACATAAGTGGAATAAATTCAAAATAAATGTTTACTCATCGGATCAAGATGATGTTTAGATCGATCTTGCACCTCTCCGAAGGAGGAATCCAATAAAAATATTGGCATCTTCATCTGAACATCACTACATGGAGTTTGGACCTATTTGTCCAAAATTAACACTAAGATATTCAGAATTGGACAGGGCACATCAAAAAAGCAACCCATGGATCTGCCAGAAAGTAGGCATGTTCTCAACATGAACTTCATTGAGGACATTTGATGCTATGGGGCATCTTTTTGTATCATATTTCTAACTTTATCCCTTGTCATTTTTGGTTAAGTAGATTTATTTCATGAATAAATTATGCTCTTCGAATAAATTTCCATTTCTGTACTTGATTTTATTCAATGATATTTTGAATGGATACTGCTAATATATATCTTTGGTTGGTGGATGCAGATTCCAGGTTCTTGCACACTATCACTTCATATCTAGCATGCTTCCCCGCATGGAGCCAAATGTTGACCACTTAGTGGCACCTGATGATTATGTGAAGAATCCATGCCCAAGGATGAACCAGAGGACACTTGTACCATCAGATATCATCAATTCAACAGAGTTTTTGAACTCTACTTCTATTTCTCAACATCTTTCTCTGATGCATAGATTCCACGCCCTACGGGGAATTGTAATAAGTGATGCTAGTAATGATGAATTTGAGTCAGTATTGAGCAAGGTTACTTGGGAGCGGGAGCGCCATTTTCAGAAGCTCCCAGTTTGGGAGCGTTTCGGGGAGTGTTTTTTTATAATATATATATTTTTATATTTTGATGCATATGTGTCAACAAAAACATGTAGAATGATGAATTAGACATAAAAAACATAAAAACATAGATTGAACCATATAACATCAATCATCTAGAAGTTATGTTTCTAATCTAGAAATTAGAAACATTCAACATATTGACTCTTGAGTCTCATGATTCATCAATCTTAAAGTTTCAAGCTTTCAAAATTCAAAATATAACATTTATCATCATCGATTCATTGATCACCATAGTTGTACTTGTAAGCTAAGTGTAACATTTACAAAAAAGAATATTTAACATGAAATGAAAGTTATAAAATGAAACGAAATGAAACAACTTTCAAATTTCATGAAGCATCATATTCATAATTCATAATGAGCTATAAACTTATAACTGCCAACTTAAAAGTTTCAAACTTCAAACTTAAATTGTCATATATTGTTTACAAAAAATATCAAATTAAATATGAAATAGTCAAGTTTCAACAGTGATAAAAAGTTAAAAACTACTAGAAACTAGAAAAGACTAGTAAATCTATTTTATCTATTGTTTGCCCTTTTGCAACAATAAATGTCTAATTTTTGAAATTTGAGCAGATCGTGGTAATGGTAGTCTTCTAAGGCTTGGCCTTAATGCTTGTTGACATTGTCTTCCCTCAGAAAATATAATTAAAAAATGTGAATAATTTCTCTAGAAATGTTAAAGGGTATTTGTAAAGATGTAAGAATGAAGAATAATTTCTCCAGAAACGTTAAAGGGTATTTGTAAAGATGTAAGAATGAAGAGAAGATACTTTATGTCAGACAACCACTTAAAGATAATGATCCAGTAAAATATTTATACAAATTCCCAAGATGTAACCTAGAAGAAAATGAAAAAGCCCTAACCTGTGGTGTCTTGGATGAAATAATGTGAAAATTGTCAACCATAGAAATTTAGATGGTTGTAAAGATTTAAAATTTTTAAAAACGATGGCGTATTAATAAACACTGAACACATATTGAGAAAATCACATGATACATCTAGTTTTTGAAACACATCTAACAAAATATCATCTTAAAAGATACAGTAAGATATTGTAATCTTGGGGTCACATTAGGCAGCTTAAACTGGGGCTTTGATTTTGATATCATTGTGCAAAAAGCCACATGATTTTTTATGTGATGGCAACTTAAGAAAAAAATGGGATCTTGCCTAATAAAATATAATAGAGTTAAAATCTTAGAGCCGTAAGTGAGTCCCCAGGGGGGAGAATAGGATCTGCACTTTAGCTGAATGCTTAGGTATTCGTCATGTCCAACAGGTGGAGAACACGTAGAATGTGTTGCTAAGGAATAAATTAATTTCTCTTAAGGAAATGGGAAATTCAAGCTAGAAGGCATATCATTAATTATCCAAAGTTTAAGCAATTGCATTTTCATCAACTTGTTACCCACTTTGCCATTAAGGTCGAAAAATCTCTAAGAAACAGTAGATGGGAAAATACACAAGCCCTCATCTCCTGCAAGCAATATGGCCATGACCTAAAAGGGTAGAGGCATTTATGAAACATCAACAAATATTTCGGTCATCCATCACTGTCTCCAATAAGATGGCATATCTTGATTGCAAAGGACTGTCAACTTGGTTTCAATGTAAGAAAGGAGTAGGTGTAAGGCATTAACAATAGTACAAAGAATGATTTCATAATATTTAGGCCCTTTTTACAACGGAGAGAAATTGTTGTTGAATTAAATACTGAGTTTCAAAGGGTCATATATTCTGCTTATAATAACTACAACACAATGAGTCTTAAAGATAAGCTTTTGTTTTTATTCCTTAATGAAAATTAGCCTTTACTCATATCTTGGTAGTTGATCCTTGCATAAAAGGAATATGATGTATGCTTTTCAACTAGTTTGAACAAAATCCATTGCACTTTATGGCAGGAAATTTTGTCTCAAGATTGTTAAAGGATGTACATTTCCTGGGTTTACAATAAAATAATGGCCATTACCAAATGGAATTGTATATAATATGTTAAAAAATAGTTGATACACAAATTATATTGGCAGTATAGTTAGGTTGGAAAATGGATGATTTAAGCAAATGGAGAGCAAGTAATTTCATTAGGACTAAGTATTTAAGCAAAAAAGAGGCTCTCGAAAATGCTCCCTCCCTAAAAAAACGCTCCCTAAAACGTTCCCTTTCTAAAAAAATGCTCCCTAAAATGCTCCATCCCTAAAAAAAACGCTCCCCAAAACGCTCCCTCCCTAAAAAAACGCTCCCTAAAACGCTCCCTGAAAACAGGGAGCGTTTTTCCTGTTTAGGGAGCGCGCTCCCAAAACGCTCCCGCTTGAAGCGCGAACTGGGGGCGGGTTCGAAAGGGGGGCGACGCTCCCCCGCGACCCTGGTATTGAGTCTATAACAAGCCTAGGATGTTGGGATTCGATCAACAAGCGAGTATACCTTGGAGTGTTTCTTTTTACTTGGTTAATTATTCCTTCTTTTTAGCGATGAATAATTTTCTAGGTTTTTTCACTCATTACATTGCCCCAAAGCTGGGGTGACGGCTTGAATATTGAGCCCCTGACGCATCTTAGAGTCTAGAGTCAATGTATATTAACATACTAGATCACACAAATTTTTTTGTGGAATTTAGTTAGGTCTAGGCAGTGATTTTATAACTTTTTCGATTTCTCGCAAGTAAAAAATTGCAATAAAAATTGTAATTGAATTGTAATAAGTGTTGCCTAGAGAAGTTGTATAGGGTATGAGTAATCAAAATTACATCTCTCACCCTCAAATTTCTATTATGAAATACTTTGAGTGGTTAAAAATGTGTTTTGAACCCTCAAAACTCACTTTTCCTAAGCTTAGTGGGAAATCTGGCAATTAATTAAGCCAGAAATTAAATAAATGGAGAAAAATAAATATCCACACATGCTAAATGTTGTGGAAATGAGGTGGAAAATTATGGAGAAGTTAAAGTGAAGTCACAAGGTGATGTGGATTCCTAAAATCAAGGAAATGACATGTGTTCAAATAAAATCGAATTTCTGGCATTAAATGAGAGCTACTTACTTGGAAATTCGAATTTGTGAAGTTAATGAACATTTGAGAGGATTCAAGAGAATATTTGGTGGATATTTTTGTGGGAAATTGTCCCCACATGGATTACCACCCATATACATTTGTCATGTCATCATAAAATTTGAATTTGGCACACAAGGGAAGAAGAAAATGATGTCCACTTGCCAGAATTCGATTTTTACACTTGGCAATGGAGCCCCACTTATCAAATTCGAATTTGCCTTGTGATCTCCTCCCTCTCACCACTTGGCATTTGGTTCTTCATTGGGATTTTCTCCCAACTTTCTATATAATGGAGCCATGGGCTCTCATATAGTATCATGTTATGAGCTATTGCGTTTGAGGAAACTCTGCCATTTTTGCATATCAATAAAATCAAGACTTTGGGGCTATTTAGTGGATGTTCTCTTGGCATTATGAGGTGATTTCTTTCCATACTATTGCTATTTGTTAATTTCTGAACATATTCTATGCCATTTCAGATTAGGGCACAAAATATTGAAGTAGATAGAACAAATAAATCGATCGATGGAAGACAAGCCAACTAAGAAGAAGAATGATGGCGTTACGGCAATCAACAAGATGCTTCAACCAGCAAAGTCTCCAATAGGTCATTCAGCCAAGCGTGTCACACAACCCCAAGACAACCCAGACAAATAATACTCCACAAAGACGCAACACCGGGAACACAACTTCATCGCCATTAATAGAGAAGAAAATCCTCCACACATTGTGTGTATAATGAACTCCAAGTCTCTCCAATATATAAGCATCTTTGGGGATGTGTGACATGTCCTTTAAGACATTTAAGTCTATATTATATTCCAGGCTGACCTAGCACATAAGTGGAATAAATTCCAAGTACATGTTTTGCTCATCCGATTGAGATGATCTTTAGATCAATCTTACACCTCTCCGAAAGAGGAGTCCAATAAAAATATTGAGATTGTCATCTGAGCAGAACAACCCGAAGTTTGGACCTAGTTGTCCAAATTTAACACTCCCTCTCAACTAGGGAGAACACCGTCCACTAGTGCAGTCCAAACATCGTGCATCATCCCGCCGTAACTTGCTTCGCTGGCTTCTTTATTTCAGAACAGAAGTGGGTCAGTCACCAAGACATCATTCCCAACTGATAGATTCAACCCAGAGGTACGAAACCTCTATAGGACTCACAAAGAGTCTCATACCAACCCGAAGTTGGTTTACCTGACCCGAAGTCAGTTGGAGGTCCGAAACCTCACTAGGACTCGAGAGAGTCATATACTAACCCGAAGTTAGTTTCACTGACCCGAAGTCAATTGGAGGTCTGAAACCTTGCTAAACTTGATCCCAAATCAAGTTGTTGGACATGTGCTATCCTAGACATAGAGAGTACGATAATCTCCGATGCATCTATTGGTCTTGCTATGGTCTCTATTCACATTTCCCACCTCATTAGCCAAATGAGAGGTACTTCCCATGAGTTCGAAACTCCATGGGTTGGATGCATTTGGGGCATAGATCAGAGAGAGGTAAACCATCTCAATATTATCACGGTGGGGTAGAAGCACACCAACTAGGTTCGGCAAGCCTAGCCCAATGGTTGTTTATAGCACCAAGAAGCTATCCCCAACAGCCCCCCGGGAGCTCCCAAAGCTCATCGTCCAACATGACCCTCCAAATAGGGTCGTTCCACGATTCCAAGATTCTCACGGAAGGTTAGGAACATGACCTTCCCCAAGGGCAATGTGAGAATATTCGCGACCTATTCATGAGTTCCTATATGATCGAGCCTTACGGCGCCTTGCTGTACCATATCCCAGATAAAGTGGTACCAACCATCATCATGCTTGGATCGATCGTGGAACACGGGATTCTCTGACAAACGAATCCCCCTCTGGTTATCACAAAGGATAACGGTGGCATCTAGCACATGCTCGAACAGATCATTGAAGAGCTTTCGCAACCAAGTGACTTCACAACGGGCCATACATCCTGCAATGTATTCGGCCTTAGCAGTGCTCAAGGCTACTGATTTCCGTTTCCTGCCCGAAGCAGATCTACATGTGAAGCAGCATCCAGACGTGCTCTTGCGATCCGCCACATTGCCAGCCCAATCGGCATCAGTATATCCAAGGAGTGTCATGCTCTCGGCAGTGTATCTCAGCCCATGGTCTATCGTTTCACAGAGATATCTCAAGAGTTTCTTGGCACCAACCCAATGAATGTTATGATCAACCATGTGTTGACTCAAAGTGTTCACTGCACAATATACATCGGGATGGGTGTTCACTAAGAACATCAGGGCCCCTACGAGTTGACGATACTCAGTAGGATTTGCTAACACGGGCCCAACAGCGCTGCCACTCAACTTCTTAAAGTTGAGCTCCATCGCTGTCGACACGGACTTATCGTCCACCATACCAAATCTTTCCAGAAGCTTCACAATGTATTTTCCTTGAGAAAGGAAAAGTCTCGCCAGGTCTCTACCATACCTCCAGGCCTAGGAAGTAGTGCATCAGTCCTAGGTCCTTCATTTCGAATTCAGCAGCGAGCTCTCTCTTGCACTAATGAATGAGAGGGTCAGCACCTTTCAGGAAGAGGTCGTCCACATACAACACTAGAATGAGAGGCTTCTCTTTATCAACCTTGAAGTAAAGGTTTGAATCAACATTACTACGAGTGAAGCCCAACTTCAGCAGGTAGCTATCTATCCTCTCGTACGAAGCCCTGGGGGCTAGCCAACTTGCAAACATGGGTGTCTCGATCCTGGACTTTGAATCCCAAAGGGTGCTCTCCATACACTTATTCCTTTATCGCACCACGCAGGAAGGCGGTCTTCACATCCATCTGATGAAGATTCCGTCCTTGCGTAGCAACAAGGGTAATAGTAAATTACAGATGCAAACATAATCAATGCCTTCCTAGAAAGAAATCAGAGGCAACACATTTTCTATCAGATCTATGCTTTATCTTATATCGAGGTGACAACAACCTTGTCCAATGGTCTAGGGACCATATCCCAGACATCACCCTCCATAATGGACTCGTACTCTTTGTGTATCACTTTCCAGACTTGATACTTTATAGCTTTTCCCAAATGATTCTGGTTCATATTGTACTCATGGCAATTAGATACCTCTAGCATTTATATGGCTTCTTGTTTTTCTACCGAAATTTCCCCCTTGAAGCCATATATCTTTGAGCCATGAGGGTCTTCTTTTTGTTAGCAATGATATTAGCTTAGGAGCATATACAGTTGTAGTCTCCCTCTTAATGCCAACTTCTCTTGTGAGAGAAGACATCTTTTTTAAATGAGGGCATCCGAGACACCAACTCGGAAAGGAGTTTTGTACTCAGGGGCCTGAATCTTATTCTCCCATAGTCAAAACCATCCAAGAATCATAGCCATATACTGTCATATAGCTGTCATGCATCTTGACACATATCATATACAATATTTGTTCAAAACTTCACAGGCTTTGTGGACCATGGTTCCAAATACTTGACGGTTCAAGACTCCAAAAATGTGACTGTCTGAGGCTCCAAACACTTCACAGTTATATTAACCTTCACCAAGCCATGATAGATTCTTTACAGTTATCTCCTTTATTTAAAATTTGAACCTTTTATTACAAGGACTTCTTCAGTATCTTTAAATATCATAGTCCTTAACAATGTTGTATTGTTGGTCAGTCAAGATAGCAAAGATCCGATTTTGCGCCATCAGATTGGTTGTGCTGTAGATGAGTAACTTTCAAGTTTGAAAAAACCATGCTACCCACAAATATGAGCTTCACCGAGACTGTGATGCTCCATTCGGTTTGGGTTTGAATTTGCAAATACAGAGGCACAAACAAAATACCAGATTTTGAATCCATAATTTAAACAATCAGCTGGAGCGACACTCACTATGAAACCACGGAAATCTATTAATGCAACCCATTACATATATTCCAGCACTATGTTCAACTCAGAGATGACATATTTACATGTTCTCTTTCTAGCTTCTACAATTATAAATTTATAACACAAAGAAGAGAAGATGAAACCTGGATTCTTTCAAGTTTGTTTAGGAATTATCAGTTGTGGCAAAAATCATTGTTAAGTGACAGGTGACCATTTTGTGCAAAATAAGACTTTGGTTGGCCCGGAATGAACAGGCACAACTATGGTTTGGTTAACCTCCAGCGTGGGCTAGAACGTCCAATTATGGAGAGGCTCTCGGTTCTGCCTTACACACACAACAAGGAGGATACAGATGTGGATGTTCAGCCCACAATTTCAATACACTATATACTGGCCCAAATGATAAATCTGCCCATATTTTTAGCAATGAATCTTGGCTACTTATTTAATGGGTAGCTTCAGCTACTAGAATTTTCTCCTGGGTATGTAATTTGAGAAGAGACCTCATCTCAACATTTGACTCAAAGAAAACATATCAGCGGTACCAATAAATGCTTTGAGTTCAGCAGACAAGGATGACCCACAGCCTATATTCTATCCAATGATGTAATTCCCAGCTTTGACAGGCAATATTAATACGGCCTCAACAGGCCCAAAACATCCTCTGTACACATGAAAAAAAACAGCTCTCACGTCCAACAAGAAAAAGGTTCGCGATCTATTTGTGACTGATGGTAATAGGCTATGCTCACCCATCAAGCAAATACGTCGTTTGATCTGCATCACTTGCAATGACAACCCGAGAATCATTTTATTTGTTCCACGCTGTTCGTGCAAGTCAACCCGGAGCCATATAACCGCTGTAACCCGTCTTCAGGATTCGAGGAATTTTGTTGGCTTGGCGTTCCTTAACAGAGGCTTATTATTCATGCACTCGACCAACGATTATTGAAACTTTGTTCTATGTTCTCCGTGCTGCCCACTACAATCTCTGCTCAAGCACTCACGCTTTACCATTTTCTCTTGATATTACGCAACAAAATTCACGGTGTTGTGGTTTTTTTCTCAAGATGTATCACTAGAGCATCCCATACGTGGATTACACGCACAAAAAGTGTACATTTAGTTTTAATCAAATTAAACCATTACCCTGTTGCTCGACTATGCGATTCCATATGTACAAATCAAAGGATGAATTCAACTGGTAACAATGAGGCATTCTAGCTCTTCTCCTCAAATTGATCACAAGGTGGATTTATTGCAATGAATTGAGATCAACATTGTTCAATTCAATTAACCTGCGATCATATTTTCACTATAGCGTGGCTTATGTTCTTGTCAGCCATTCCATTTCCAAGTTGCAGCCACATTAGACTACCCATGGTGGCTCAGTTCAACTATTCTGAGCACTGAGTTTTCAGTGACTTGGTATCACCTCCCTATACAAATTCAGTCACTGAGTCGCGACTCTACTGGGTTCAATTACCAAAACAAGACGCTAGGTGTTGTCTTGGCAATGGTTAGATTTCCAATGCCTTCGGCCCTCACGGTTAGCGATCTCGGCCCCCGTGCAACTGTCAATATGAATCGAAATTCACATATCATCCTTGCAAATTTATGAATCGACCCGTTTGACGCGACGCTGAGAGTGAGGCCAATTTTGATGTGTTGGCTGGCTGGAACCATAGTCTTCGTTACACTGGTTGATAAAACTCCTTTGTTACTCAATCTCGAACATCTACGCGCAGTCACTTTGTCCAATCGAATTCTCCAATCCGGAATAACACAGGTACTCGGCTATTATACCCACGGATTTTCCTCTTGCAGTCAAAATTCATTAAGGGTGTGTTACCAAAGGATTGCGACTGTCAATAAAGCAATGCGGCTTCCACAAAATAAATTTTCTCAAATGCTTCCGCTTGAAATAATTCCTTGGCCCAACTTATCCCCAGAAGTCGGGCTCTCGATGACGCGTCCACCTACAACTGTATCACCTCACTGCTGTTAATAATTTGGTCCACATACGCTGCCCTTATGATGTCACCTTCATCAACTTCAAAAAAGCATGCTTAAATCTACACGCTAACACTTGCTGTGGTGGTATGGCCTGTGGCCTACCACACAGCTTTTTTGAGGCTAACGACACCCTTAATCGCCCTTAGAATAACCCATATCTCGCTGCCCTAGATAAGCTAGGCGTTGTCTTCTCCTAGCTTTGATACCATGTTAATTTCTGAACATGCTCTATGCCATTTCAGATTAGGGCACAAAA